>CM054154.1:2775731-2818231 GCA_028751875.1 Rapana venosa
GAGGGACTGTGGTGGCCATCACTCAGAGGGCAGTCTACTCAAGTTGGGTTTCAGGACTGAGCTAATAACATTGTTTATTTAGCAGGGGGGAAAAGCAGGTATGCCCTGTTTGTGGGACGCGATCAAGCAACCCGATCACCATCAAAGTGATCCAGAGCGTGACAGGTCCCTTGGGCTGGGGGCCCACGGGGGCCCTGACATTGATGTTCCTGTAAACTTGCCCCTGGAAATGTGCATTTTTTAAAAAAATCTGAGTAATGGTGGGGGCGGGAAAAGGAAAGATGAGGCAGCAACAGCCCCCCTGCGTTGTTTATTCAACTGGGGAAGGCAAAAGCCCCTGGTGTTTTTTATTCAACTGAAAAAAGGCAAAAAACCCCACCTCATGTGTTTTTTTTGATGAAAAAAGGCAAAAAGCCCCCTGCGTGTTTTATTCGATAAAAGGAAGGGCAATAGCCACCTGCGTGTGTTTATTGATAAAAGGGGCAAAAAGCCCCTGGTGGTTTTTTTGGGATGAAGGAAGTCCCAATGGTCCAGGGGTGTTTGTAGTGTTCCCTTTTCCTTTCCTGTTTCCAGCTTTTCTGCTCTTTGTAGGTTCATTGACAAAAATGGAGGTGAAAAAGGTGTGTTGGGTGTAATCATTAAAACGTTTTTTTACTGTGTGTTTGGGTTTATACACAGGCACACCGAACATTTTGTAGGTAGGCCATTGGGCCAGGGGGAACAAAAGCGTTTTTACAAAACAATACCAGGGGGACAAAAAATTAAAAAAGAAATCAGTGCTTATTAAAATTTCCTCGATATAAAAATTTAAAAAATATAAATAAAAAAAAAATTTAGTAGCCATCGGTCAAAACAGAAGGGGGGGGTTTGGGCCCTTGTTTAAGAAGAAAAAGGGTTTAAGCCCCAAAGTCCCCCCCTCGTCCCCGCGTGGGAAAGGGAAACAGGCAAGGGGCTAACGGGGCTCTGGTGAAGCTGTGAGGCCCAGCAAGCGCTGGATTTCTCAACGCAAAAAACTGAAAAAAAACCAAACGGGGATACCCGGAAACGCCCCCGCAATAAAAAGGCATCGGTAGGGCAGTGAAATTGGAACAGAACTGCGGCCCAACAAACAAGGAACCGAAATTGTGGAATTCATGACCAAAAGAAAGATTCCACTGGGGTTTTTGCCAGGAGAAAGGGAAAGGTCCCCCGAAATCCTTCCTTTTTTTTATTGGGTTTGGGTCGGAAAGGGGAAGGGGTGGGAAAAACACCAGCATGGTTTTTAATAAGGAACAAACAAAGGGGTGTTAAAAAAATGAAGAAAGCCAAAAACCTCATATTCAAAGAAGCAAAGAACTTTTTTTTAAAAGGGGGAAAGGGAACAAAAACCTCCCATTTTCAAAAAGAAAGGGGGGAAAAAAACTTTGTTGGGTTTTTTTAAAAAAAAGGGGGGGGGAGGGAAAAAAACCGGGGAAAATTTGGGCCCCGGACAAAAACACCTGCAATTTAAAACGGGAACAGGGGGAACTTGGAGAGCATGTTTAAACACCACATTTTTTTTTAAAGGGGCCCCCAAATCACCTGGTTAATATTCACTCTGTTAATTTACCTTTCCCTTCTGTCTTAAACTTTCGCTCGGGTTCTTTTACCCAATGGCAAATTGTCTTTACCAAGCCTTATTACACCAGTTTGAGAGTTAACACCAAAACCCAACTTAAAGATTCCCTCTTTCCATGGGAAAGAGAAGAATCAAAACGATCACAAGGATTAAATTTAAAGCTCCATTCAAACCATCAACTGGGGAATTGAATTAAATTTGAAATTTAAAAAGTCGGACAAAAAAGCTGGAGTGGGTTAAGAGGGACAAAGGGTTAGAGCCTTAAAGAAAAAAGAGTATTTAAAGCTTGGGAAGCCCGGCCTTAAGGGAATAAGGCAGTCAGAATTTGAATGAAATAAACCTTTTTTCCCCCTAAATTCCCTTCGCTTTTTTTTAAATTTCCAATTTCCCCCCCCCTTTTCTCAAAATTTGAAAACGATAATTTAAAATGAGCATTTTAAAACAAGTATGAAAGTGAAAGGAAGGATACATTTAAGAGGTTTTGGAAAGAGGGGGGTCTTAAAGATTTTTCCCAAGGATAATTCGCTTAATTTACACATAAAAGTTAAACCCCAAAACTTAAGTAAAAATAAAACAATTAGACGAAAGGGAATGGGCGGTGTTTTACGCTTAAAAACTAAAATTTTCTGGGAAAACGGGTTAATAAAAACCTCATTCTTCAAATGGGGGGAATTTTCCCAAAAAAAAATTAAAAAAAATATTGCCAATTTGGTAAGGGGAGAAGGGGAGACCTGACTTCTAAAAAAGGGAAAAAAAAAAAAAAAAAAAAAAAAAAAAGGAAAAAAAAAAAGGGAAAAAAAAAAAAAGGGGGGGGAAAAAAAAAAAAAAATTTTTGAAAAAAATTTGAAAAAAAAAAAAAGGGAAAAAAAAAAAAAAGGGGGGGTTTGGGAAGAGGGTTTTTTAAAAAAAAAAAAAAAAATTTTTTTTTTTTTTTTTAAAAAAAGGGGGGAAAAAAAAAAATTTTTTTTTTAAAAAAAAAAAGGGAAAAAAAGGAAAAGGAAAAAAGGGGAAAAAACCAACAAAGGAAAAAAAAAAAATTTTGGAAAAAAAAAAAGGGAAAAAAAAAAATTTTTTTAAAAAAAAAAAAAAAAAAAGGGGAAAAAAAAATAAAAGGGAAAAAAAAAAAAAAAAAAAGAAAAAAAAAAAAAAAAAAATTTTTTTTAAAAAAAAAAAAAAAAAAAAATTTTTTAAAAAAAAAAACCCCCCCCAAAAAAACCCCCCCCCCCCGGGAACCCCTTGGGGAAAGGGGCCCCCCCCCCCAGCCCCCCCCCCCCCCCCCCCCCCACCCCCCCCCCAAAACCCCCCCCCCCCCCCCCCCCCCCCAAAGGGGGTTTTAAAAAGGGGGCCCCCCCCCCCCTTTTTTTTTTTTTTTTTTTTTCCCCCCCCCCTTTTCCCCCCCCCCAGGGGCCGGCCCCCCCCCCGGGGAAAGGGGGCCCCCCCCCCCCGGGGGGGGTTTTAAAATTTTTTTTTAAAAAAATTTTTTTCTCTCTCTCTCCCCCCCTTTTTTTTCCCCCCCCCTTTTTTCTCTCCCCTCTCTCTCTCCCCACCCACCCACCCCCCAACTCTCTCCTCCCCTTTTCCCCCCCCCCCCTTCTCCCCCTTCTCTTTTTTTTTCTCTTTCTCCCCCCCCCCCCTTTTTTTTTTTTAAAAAAAAGGGGGGGAAAAAAAATTTTGGGGGGGGTTTTTGTATTTTTAAAAAAATTTTTGGGGAAAAAATTTTTGGTTTTTTTTTTTTTAACGTGCTTCACTTTCAAAACCCAAACACTAAATGTTTCAACCCTTTATATGCCCAAAAAAAAGGGAAAAGAGTCAACGATCCCACGAAAGAGCAACGTGAATTCAAATGGGTATCTTTTTCGCTGCTTATGTCCCCAGAAATCATCTTGAAGACCCCGAAGATGGGCATGACAAAGAGGCATGAAGAAGAGGCCTGAAAAAAACAGAGGGGGACCAATGAAAAAAAACCGAAGAAAAGGGGATGAAAAAAAGAGGCCCAAAAAAGAAAAAGGCATGAAAAAAGAAGAAGAAGAAAAGATGAAACAGACCCCCGGGGAAAAGTTTACAGGGCCCCCCTGGGCCCGTGGGTGATAAGTCCCCCTGTTTCCGTAGCTCCCCTTCCCACACGCAGCCGCTCGTTTAAAAACCGCCAATCCAAACCCCTCCTTCCACCAAAAAAAAAAAACTCCACAACAAAAACAGAAAGGGGCGACAAGGGGAAATTTCCCTTTCCCAAATTTTCTTAAAAAGGGACAAACTGGGGTTTTGAGGCAGTTTTTTGTTTTTTTTTTTTTTTTCGGGGAAAAGGGGGGGGGTTAATATTTTTTTTTAAACTTTAAAAAAAACTTGTTTTTGATGGGGAGAAAGAAGTAAAGGAAAAAAATTTGTTTTCATATTTTCTCACAGTCTAAGGGTCTTTATACAAAGTGCTGGGCTGTTTAAAAAGGGTGACCTTCTTTAAACCTGCTTTCACTTTTTCTGTCTTTTGGGGTTTTAAGATTATTTTTACGTCACGTTTTTAATCTGAAACAAAACCCAACCAACCCTATCTCTAGTGTGCGTGGGGCGTTGTGTGGTGTGTGGTGCGGTGTGTTTTTTAACAAACCCATGGTGAGGAAAACCGGAGAAAGAGGAAAAAAGTAAAGTAGAGACCGGCAAGAAGATATATTTTAGAGTTGGGGCGAACAGGAAAAGCAAAGGGGAAAAGTTCAAGTTGGGGAAGAACTGGGTTAGGAAAAAGGCCTGGAACGGTACAGTGTGCCTAATTTTAAAGTAGGGAAAAAGCAAGGGGGAGAGAGGAGTTGCTGTCGGGAAAAAGTAGTACTTTAAAATTTGAAAGATAGCGCTGGGGTTCAAACTCACAGTGGTGCATTTTAAAGACTTTTTATTCAAGAACTGTGGAAAAGACTTTCCCAGGAAAAGTCCCTGTAAAGAAAAATTTTTTTTTATTTTTTCTTTTTCCTTTTTTTTTATTTTTGTTTTTATTTTTTTATTTTTTTCCCTTATTTTCCCCGAAGTGGGTAAAATTGCTACCCGAAAAAAGGGGGTGGTAACAAAATGGTGAACCGGGGCTTACCGAAAAACGAAACATCGATATTTGCCAGAACACCTAGGAGTGAATTGAAAAAAAAACCCAAAGTGTACCCCCTAACACGGTGTACACTCGTATCCGTTGTTCTCTCTATGTTTTCTGCTTCTCCCCTGTCTGTTCCTTCCTGTGCCCAGAAAAAGTCAAGGTGCCTGGGATAAAATTTGTATAGGCACACAGGGCTCGTCACTTTTCGTCTATTCTCTGCGATGGAGAGAACGAGGGAAAACCCAATACCAAGGGTGATCGACATTTGAACCCCCTGGCGTGCTGAAAAGCCTCCATGCCAAATAGTTCTCTTAAAAACCGTCCATACTGCCCTCAGTGATTCTCCCAACTTGGGGGAAAATTCAACAGAAGCAGCACCCCCCTGAAGGAAGATGCTTTCAGTGTGCCGAAAAGACTACGAGATTTTTTTGGGCAGAAAACAACGCAAAAACTTTGTGTTGAGAAATTCGTTTTTTAAGGAAAGGGAAAGATATAAAAAAAAAGAAAATGAATCTAAAAACATAATCCTGTTCAACTGACACGTGTGGTTTCCTGAGCGTGGGCAAAAAGTCATATTAAACCTCCCTCTCAATGGGTTTTGCTGGAAAGGGGGATCCATAGGGGTGTTTGTTATATCAAGAGCGAGCAACGAGGAGGAGAGACAGAGACAGACAGAGACAGAAAACCCCAGAGGACACAGACGACAGACGTAACACACAGAAAAATAACAGGGGACAGACAACGAGGACACAGAAACGAGCAGGCAGAGGGAGCCAAGAGGGGAGAGGAGAGGAGAGAGGAGAGAGAGAGGAGAGAGAGAGAGAGGAGAGTCGGGGTATGTATTGTGTTGTGGTCGTGTGCCCCTCTGTCTGTCTGTTTTATGCATGCCCGTCGTCTGTCTGTCGTCGGTGGGTGGGTCTGTCTGGTGGGTAAAAAAAACTTCCCCCCTTTCTTGAAAATCCTGCACTAAAAACCCCGAGATGAAAACAGAAGTGCTTTCCTCACACAATTAGCTGAGAATTTTTCTTTTTTTTTTCCTTTTTTTTTCATTCCAAAAGGGTTTTTTTAAAAAAATAACATCCAAAAACCCAAAAAAAAGAGGAAGGGGCGAGCAAATGTGTGCCCAGTCGTTTGGGCGAATGTGGGTATCAAAAAAAAAGGCAGGCGGAAAAGCTACAGCAGACGGGGGAAAAGACGACAGACCAGACAGGGAAAAGACAGACCGGGGACAGACAGGCAAAAGGGAGGGCCCGCGCGGGAAACTCGCGCAGGGCCCCGCTGCGCGCGAAGAAGAAAGCGACAAAATGCAACGCGGCCGCCAAAAAAAGCCAAAGTGGAAAAAAAGGGGTGCGGGAAAAAGAAAAGGGGGGGCCCGGAAAAGAAAAAGGCGGAAAAAGGGGGCAGAAGGGCGGCCTTGACAGGGGGGCAGAAAAAGGGGGGCAAAAAAGGGGGGGGGGGGAAAAGGAGGGGGGGAAAAAGGGGGGCCCGGGGGGGGTGAAGGACAGGAGCGGGCAGGGGACAAAGGGGGGGCAAGGGAGGGGGGGGCCAAAGGGGGCAGGAAAGGGGGGGGGGGCGAGGCAGGGGACAAAGGGAAAAAAAGTTGCGCTTAAAAATTGGGTCCAAAAGCCGGGGGTTTTTTTTTTAAAAAAGGGGGGTGTTTGTTTTTGGGGGGTGTTTGGGGAATGTTGGTGTTTGTGCCATTGTTATTGGTGTGTGTGTCCTTTTACAGAGGGGGTTTCCATTTTTTAATTTGGGTTTGCTTTTTTTGGGTTTTTTTCCGGGTTTGGGGTTTTTTTTTTTGTTGTTAAAATTTTTAAAGAAAAGGGGGGGCCCATTTAAAATTTTTTTTATTTTAATTTGGGTTTGGGCCTTTTTTGGGCATGATTTTTCCATTTTAAAAAAGGGGTTTTCCATTTTACAATTTTTTTTGGGGATTTTAAAGGGGGGTGCCATTTTTCAAGGGGGGTGCCAGACACCCAAAGGGGTTTTTTCCCCCAAAAACCAGAAACGATAAACCCGGGCCCCCCGTGCAAATTTAAATTAAACCCCCGAAACCGGGAAAAAAAATTGAAAAACAAAAAGAATTTGAAAAAATTTAAAAAAAAACAGAAAAAAAAAATAAAAAAAAATCCTAAAAGGGGAAAAACCAAAAAAATACAAAGAAAACCAAAAAAAAAACAAAAAACAACACGTTCGGGACCAGCTTGCTGTTCTCATTCTAGAAAAATTTCTCAAACATTGGTTCGCTTCCTTTTTTCGCGGGTTTAAAAGGAATCTCGGGAGAAAAAGTCTAACATAAACACAAAAAAGGGGTCAACATTGTGTATTTAAAGGCGGGATCACACTCCACCGGCTTGGGGTTTTGGGTGAACATTTCAGACATATGGTGGCACATCCCTTCGCCCCTCAGAATTGTCTAGCGCGTACGGTCTGTCTAAACAGCAATACTAAAACCGGGGGTCTGCCACACGTCGGAAAAAGGGAATCAAAAAGAAAAAAAAGAAGAAGAAAAAAAACAAGATTGAGGAAGGGTTCACAAAAAGGACACTACCAAAAAAACGTGGTAGCTTTTTCTTGGACCTAAAAAAGAAAGGGAAGATGTGATGTTTCTAAACACCTGACGGCTTAGTGGGGGAAAAATCCCCCATCAACATCCCTCAACATCAACACAACATCAACCCATCCTCTGCTAGGAATTGCAGAAGGAATTGGGGTGAAACAAAGGACCGGAGGGCCACACAGGACATTCCGACTTATTATTTATTTTTACCATACGTATAACCCCAGAGAGTTATTGGTGATTTGGCATCCTACTGTCAATGATAACAGATAATCGAACAAACTTAGAAATTTAAATTTAAATGTTTATAGTGCAGCTGGTGGTTTTTTCGCTTTAAAAGCAATATATTCAAAAAAAAAAAATTGGTCAATTTTTTTAAATTTGACCCAAATATAAGCTTTTAACGTTTAAAAAAAACCAAAAGTTTGACGAAGAAGGAAAATTTTACTGTTCGGCATTCATACCACCAAGGGTTCAGTTTCCCCTGTCTGTGTGGGTAGCCTTATTGTGGGCTAGCCTGTACTTTTGGCTAGCCTGTATTGGTGGCTACCTGATTGTGTGGCTACCGATTATTGGTGGTAGCCTGTATTTTGGTGGCTAGCCCCGATTGTGTGGCTACCCTTTATTGTGTGTACCTGTATTTAGTGGGGGAGCCTGTATTGGTGGCTAGCCTGTTTATTGTGTGGTAGCCTGTTTGTTTTGGGGTAGCCCGTATTATTGGGGCTAGCCTGTATTGTGTGGCTGCCTGTACTGTGTGGCTAGCCTGTATTGTGTGGTACCGTATTGTGGGTCCTGTATTTGTGGGTACCTGATTATTGTGTGCTATCCTGTTTGTTGGCGCCTGTATTGTGTGGCTACCTGTATGTGTGGTATCCGTACTGTGTGGGTTCCTGTAGTGTGGCTACCTGTTGTGTGGATACCTGTATTTTGTGGCTCCCCGTATTGGTGGATGGCCTGTATTGTGTGGGTACCTGTACTGTGGCTACCGTACTGTGTGGGAGCCTGTTTGTGTGGCTAGCCTGTATTGTGTGGCAGCCGTATTGAGGGGCTAGCCTTACTGTGTGGTAGCTTTTTGTGTGGCTAGCCGTATTGTGGTCTATCCTGTTTTTGGTTGGCTAGCCTGATTACTGGTGGCTAGCCTGAAATTTGGTGGCTAGCCTGTTTTGTGGGTAGCCTGTTTTGGTGTAGCCTTATTGTGGGGATCCTGTATTATTGGTGGTACCTGTATTGTGTGGTAGCCTGTTTTGTGTGCGCCGTACGTGGGGTGCCTTATTGGGCAGCCTGTATTGTTGGCTAGCATTTCCCCCTTCATCCCTTGTTTCCCAAACCTGAAGGGGGCTGTGATTTCACGATTTTATTTTAAGTCACAGCAGATTTCCTTTTGGAAATTTTGGTGCTGTCCCCAGGGAGGCGCGTCGCCAAAGAGCACGCCACCCCTTTTTATTTTTTTCTTGTTTCCCCTATGCAAACGTATTTGTTTGCTTTGTTTCTGTTCATCCCAAAGACAGCTCCAGACCACCCCTCCCTGGCTAAGGATGGGGGAAAAGTTTTTGGGCCCCAAAAGGGGTTCAAAACCCCCCGCGCATTTCCGACCCCGCTTTTTTGCTTTCTGGCAGGGGGTGTTACCTCAGACCCCGATCCCACCATTTTTATACCAATTCAATTTAAAATTTATACCACTTTATCATCTCATAAATAAAAAATGGGGTTGTTGTTTTTTCGTCAAAAGCTTTTCAACTTAATCGCTTCCCCCAGCATACATGAAGCCTTTGTGCAGAATGCGGGAGCAAATGAGAAAATAAAAACAAGCGGTGAAAAATAATTTTTGAAAAAATGAGGAAGGGGAAGAAATTGGCTTCCTCCATTTTCCTTCTGTTTTTCAACTTTTTTCCTGTGCTTTCGCCAAGCGTGTCTCTTGCTTTTCTGTCTTTTTTAAATCCTCGGATAGATCTATTTTTAAAATTGCGGCCCCTCCGCCTGGCCTGCGGGGGATTGGAAAATAGGATGAGAGGCTCGTAAATAGACATTTTGCATCCCGGGTTATGCTCTCTCTCTCTCTTCTCTCTCTCCTCTCTCTTTCTCCCCCTCTCTCTCCTCTCTCTCTCTCTTTCTCTTCCCCCTCTCTCTCTCCCTCTCTCCTCTCTCTTAATGTCGAAATGTGGGAAAATAAACGAAAAAACTAAACCCACAAATGTATTAGTCCCTGTTATTTTGGGGGGCTTTGGGGGGGGTTTTTTTTATAAAATGTTTACGTTTTTTTTATGCCTTAGCTCTATTTTCTTCATGTAGGGGTGTGTTTGGGCCCGGGGGGTTTCTGTGCCCCCTGTTGCTGGGCTTACCCCCCACCCTTCCCCCCCTTTTTTGGGAGAACAGTTTAAAAAAAGTTCCCGAATCATGTCCCCCCGGGACAGACCCTGGCTGGGGTTTCGCTCTAACCTTTCGGATCAGACAAAAACCCCGGGAAGCGTGTGCAACGGCATTTAGCGCGTGCAAAAAAACCCACGGCAACAAAAGAAAATTCTGTAGAAAAAATCACTCAAAAGGAATAAGAGGGAAAAAAAACATGAAAATGGGGGCCTGCTTTTGTGGGACGCGGTCCCACGGAACCCCACCCCAACTTCAACAGAGAAATCTGCAGTTACTTTAAGTGGTTTACTAGCAATATTCTGTGTACAAAAGGTGTTAAAGAAACAATAGTCTTTTTTTCTCACGAATACTTTCCTTAAGTCGGAGTATGGCTGCCAAAATGGCGAGGTACTCAAAAACTTTTTAACACCAAATTTCTCATTAGGTGAAATTTCAAATCCACAGTGTTTCCCAAAGGGGGAATGAAAAAAGTCAAGTGCACTTTCGGGGTGCCCCCCAAGTGTTAAGGGGGGAACGCACAACAACAATAATGCATTCCTTATTTTTCCCCCCACCTCCACTTTCCCCCCTCAAAATACAAGACAAGGAATCAAAACACTTGAACATGCAGATTGATACCATCAAAAATCTCAAAGACACAAAAGCTAATTTAAATTTTGGTTAAAACATTCCAAAATGATTCAAAAAAAACTCACAAACACACACAAAACACACACGGCGCTGCGCGCCCCACCACACACACATCACGCGCCACACATCAATTTTGGAAAAATAATGTTAAAACCCCCTTTTACTTTAAAAAAAAAAAAACTTATTATAACGCACGAATAACAACACGTACACACGCCAGTGCGTTGCGAACCACCAGAGACACCCACACATACCCAAAAAGAATTAATGTTTTTTAAAACCTTACTAGAAGACAGACTTTTTTCCCACACAAAGCACCCCCCCCCCCCCCCCCCCCACAAAAACCCCCTTTAATTTTTTTTCTCCCATAAATTTAAACCCAAAAAATAATTCAAGAAATTTAAAAACTTTATCACATCATGTAATTCAGAATTCGATGCTTACGCACAAAAAGCACTTTTCCTTCAGATCTCTCTCTTCCACACATTTCTTTACACTGAAACAACTGTCTTTTAAACCAAATGCATTTCAAACACTTTTTGACAAGTTTTGTTTTCCTTTTCCATCCCCACCACCTGAAAATCTGTGGACGGGAAACGGTCTTTCAGACATACTTTGGGACGGCAGTTGAAATCTCCCCTCTTCTCTCCTCCATTCCCTCTCTCTCCTCTCTTCTCTCTCTCTCTCCCCTCTTTCATCGTCTCGCTCTTTCTCTCCCCTTCCATTCTCTCTCTCTCTCTCTCTCTCTCCCTTCTCTCTCTTCTTTTTCTCTCTCTCCCCTCTTCTCTCTCCTCTCTCTTTTCTATCTACTTCTATCTCTCTCTCTCTCTCTCTCTATCTTCTATCTATTCTACCTCTCCTCTATCCCCTTTTCTCATCTATCTCCTCTCCCCTCTCTCTCTCTCTCTCTCCCTACTCCCTCCCCCTCCCCTTCAATTTTTTACGCATCCATAACCATGCTCATGCAGAGTCCTAACACTCGGCGACATTCGTTCGAGGGAATCACACTCAAAATGATACTTGTGATACTATTTTGGGTCCTGACTCCTTAAGGACTTCAACCATAATCTGTGACTATAAACAGTCCAAAGTATCAGTAGTGTTAGTGGAATGATCTTACGGAATGCCCAGACTGTGGTATTGCCTTCAGCAAGCACTGGTTCGACCGTACTTGAGGGTGGCCAGTGCATTGGCCATGTGTACGTACCCCGCGCTGTGAGGCCAGCCCCCCCTCCGTCACTGGAGCGTGGAACATGTCTATTGGCAGCTGGGGGGTGATTACTGCCTCTTGCTCTTCAAGGGGCGGGGCAGTGATCGCTGGTACCCCCCACCCCACCTCCACCACCACCTATATATACACAACACACGCACGCACGACGCACGCACGCACTCTCACACACACCACGCGCACGCACCTCGCTGGATGACAGGAACATGTCCAAACAAAAAGCAGATGACTTGGAAAGGGGCGGGAGTGTTCAGCTTCAAATTGTCCAAGACAGGCTTTTCTAAAACCTTCAGAGCAGTTCTCCGCGACTCCTCCAGGAGTTCAGGCAAAGTCAGGGAGTCTGTCGCCACCCCCGTGCACGTTTCCTTGGAGACAGCATGGCGTGTCTTTCATCATGGCTGCTGGGAGGCGAAGTTGGGGGGATGGGGGCAATGCTGCAGAATTTAATGGGGTTTTCGTGTTCATTCTTTAAAAACAAAAGGCAAACCTAAAACAAGTGTGCTTTTCTGGTCAGTAATACTCACAGCAAAGGCGCTGGGTTTTTTAATGGTTGTCCTTTGGCAAACAGAAGTATTAAGAGGGCATCAACTATATGAAAGTGAAGGAGGAAATCACAGGCTGAAACACAATTTCTGTTGGACCATTCTGCCATGTCCGTGATTCCTTGCCCCTTACCTAAAAAACGTGAACAACCAGCAAAACTATGATAAACAGCAGAAACAGACACAGAGGTATAGCAGAAGATCGTATGGCCATCAGCTGAACGATTCTGTTCTGAATCTCAGCATGCTGTGAGCAGCTACATGCTACACCTGGTACACCTCTTCCACATGCGGCAAGTGTTTCACCCTGCTGGTATAGATAACTAAGGGGTGTTGCAATAACAGCGATGGGTTAAGCAGTTGTTTTCCTTCATTTTGTAGTGCTTCTGCTCTCTTGGACGAAAGGACAGGAATGTTCAAAACTCTCCGCCTTAGAGAGGGGGGGGGGGGGTAGGTATGTTTGTGTGTGTCTCTGTGTGTGTGTTTGTGGATGTGTGTGTGTATGCGCGCGAGCGTGTATGTGTGCGTGTGTTTGTAAGTCCTCCATCGCCCCTCTCCCTCCCCCCAAAACCCGTTTTCTCTCCCTGTTCATGGACAATCAATATCAGTGTCTGTTCTTCCTTTCCCCCAAACGTCCTCCGACAGTAGGCAGTGTTCTTTCTCTGCCCCCCCTCCTCCGCCACTCGTCTGTCCTGTGCTGACATCAAAGCCTTTGTGGCAGAAACAATGCCCCACTCCTGCCCACACACGAACAAGTCGGACTGCCTCTCACCTCAAGAACACTTACTGTGAATTACACTTGACCACCAGCACAATCAGCACTGACAACGACGACGACAATGATCATGATGATGACGACGACGACAATGATGATGATGATGACGACGATGACGATGATGATGATGATGACAATGACGACAATGATGATGACGATGACGACAACGACAATGGTGGTGGTACTGAAATGCTTAAAAAAAAAAGATGATGGTTGATGGTGATGGTGGTGATTGTCGTGGTGGATGATGGTGGCAGTGATGATGTTTTGGTGACAATTGATAGCGCAGAATGTAATGAAATGAGGGTGGTGTTGCTGCTGCTGATACTGGTGATGATAGTGGTGTACTAGTGGTGGTAGTAGTTGTGGTGGTGGTGGTGGCTGCAACGGTGATCGTGATTTTTTTTAAAAGCTGACTTGATACTGAATAACACTTACAATAACGATAGCGATTCTGATGACGACACTAAAAAAACCAACCAAGACTGACAGTGAGCTGTCACCTGTCTGAAATGAAGTCCCTCTCCTTCTGTCATGTCTCAGTGCCACAAACAGACAGCACAGTAGCAAGACAAGGCTACACTGGAGATAGCAACACCTTCTTGTAGTTCTCCTCACTCTCTTGAGAACACACTTCACTGACGATTCCATTCATTTCCAAAATGTTTCCTTCCTCCACCCTCACCCTGCTTCATCTCCCCCCCCTCCCCCCCCCCCCTCCCCTCTACTGTTATCTGTGGACAGCAGACACGTCCTTGACCAGTCGCTGTCAAAGCTGGACAGAAAAATGACAGAGAACTAGGAAGTCTCTGAAGAAAGACACCGCTTGTCTTTCTTCTTGTTCAATGTCTTGCAAACGCCAGGAATGGGTTCAGCTTGCCACTGAATCTTCACACTTTGATTTGCCTCCTTTTTTGTTTTTTAGATTGGTTTGGGTTTCTGCTTCTTCTTCGACGAACGCTCAGACAGCATCTATAGGTGTCGGTCACATGAGCCAAACTGCGTTGTGCTGCCGTTAAGCGCCAGACAAGGCAGGCCCAGCGCAATCCGACTTCGGCGTGGGAGAGAATTGTTATCTTTTAAAGTCTTTCTGGGGAGAAAAAGCAGGAGAATGGATCAAGAAGGAAGAAAATAGATAAGACTAAGATTACAGGAAGAAAAGTAAGAAGGCAAAACAAAAAAATGATAGAAAAGAGGAATTCCTAGCACAGAACTTCCAGAGGGTGGATTGCTATTTATACTGACAGGCTCCCGGCATCCCCATGGGGAAAGGTTTGGCAGGTCTAAGTGTGAAGTTTCAAGTTGGGAGACGATATCACATACCAACAGTTCTACATGTAGCCTAGAAAACAACCTAGCTCCTTCATCAACTGCATAAGCCAGTCTGCTGGTGGAGTGCTTAGAAAATAGTGTTGCTAGTTCGTGGTATATGAGCCAGGTACTGTGAGTTGGTGAACAGTTGAACGCTGAAAACTGGAAAAAGACAGTTTGTGTTCCCGCTAGGTGATTCGTTGTTTCCTAGACCTCTTATTACTGGCGCTGATTCTGTGATCTTTATGTCTACTCGGCCTTTTGAATGGTATCTATACACAAGTGAAGGACAAATATTGGCTGTTTGTGTCTTTGAGATTAGGATGGGAATCAATCTGCCTGTCAGTATTGTAAATTGCCCTTCATGGAATGATTAAAGTGTTTTGACTTGACTTGACTTGACTTGACTTGGCAGATTCACTTGACTAGAAGATTTATAAAATTATCATGTTTCAGTTTATCAGATACCAACGAAATTCAAGCCCTTAGTGCACTCACCTGTGTGGGTGGTGGTAAACTTTACACTCACATTATACTTGTTGATACATTTCTTCTCGTGGACGTAACAAATGTATGTCCTTATGACTAGACGTGTTTCTGGGGTTACTGTCATCACACATTTACCCCTTGTTATGGAGTAAGTAAGATATGAATTTGTATCCAGTGAAGCTTTAGTCTACACATAAATGGTGTGCCACGCTTGTACATGTTGTATGTATTACTGAAATGTATTCATGTATCTTCGTTTCCTTTTCCGTTTGGGTTTCGACTGCCCCCGACCTCTAACACTTTGTTGAAGCTGACTTCCTGCCGGTGGGATGCAGGCTGTGCCCGTGTCAGTCACATCCTCCGTCACACGTAGCCCGCTCTTCCGCGGGGTTTACCATGCGCCTCAGACACCTTGCGTGGATTCAGAAACAGGACCTCGGTGTACAGCCTCATCTGAAGGATTTGTAGGGACGTGAAGTCAGAACCGATGTTATCTCTAGGGGAAAAGTCCCTTTTAACAGACTGCTTGCCGGAGACTCAAATCCACGCATTTGGCTCTCAAACCTCTGCTGCCTGTCAGTATATATTATGTCATAGTGTTTGCTGAACACTTTGAAACATCCAGTATCACAGTGCTACAGTGTTATCCGTTCGTATATTATGTTATACTGTTAGGCGAACACTTTGAAACATCCACTATCACAATGCATCAGTTTGACACTGGCTGAACAACTCCTGGCCCAGTGCCAAACAATTCCATCCCTGTGTTTCAGCATTTCCTCAAGAGAACAAGTCAAACTGCTGGAGCAAAAAGAGACTGATTTAGATCTGAGATTTGAATTGGATTCTTTTGTTTTTTCCCGACTGTCTTTCCCTGTCAGGCGACCAGCTCTATTGACGAACCATGTCCCATGAGAAAACATCCTTCCACAGAACGTGTAGTTATTCTCACCTTTTGTTGACAGGTTGCTGAATGTACGGTGTATTGAATCAGATTCTTTCAATATTTGTAGTTTCCGGTTGAAAATGGAAGTATCTCTGCTTGTGGATTGTTCCACTTAAGTCACGCCATATCTCTGTGTTAATGAAGGGTGTGAATTATTTTTAAAGAGTTACACATGGGGGTAGACTCCATTTGTATCACGATCACGCCGTCACCCGTTGCAAAAAGATCTGTGTAAGAATAGGGGGTGTTGTGCTGTGGAGTTTGTCCGGAATCTTGTTTCCTGAATTCTTATACGTGGCTGGGTGCATGTTGCTTTACAACATCTCGGTTTATCATCTCTTCAAAAAGACTAGCACCCAGACCATAACTCGTGGTCTTGGAGATGGGATAACAGTTCTGCTTCAGATGGGGTGGAACCTAAGGCTTCTTTCTCACTGTAGCAGTGGCTGCAATTCCACAGACCATCACTCTCCCTGTCTGGTTCATCCTCTATTGAAGTGCATGTTTATGTGCAAACTCATGCAGAAGACACAACATGCACATTGCCACCCTGTAATTCACATATGTACAATCTTCGTCGAATGCTCAGACTGTCGAATGCTACTGGTGTCCGTCATGGGAGCGAAACTGCGTTGTGCTTCCGTTAAGCGCCTGACAAGTCAGGCCCAGCACATCCGACTTCGACGTGGAAGAGATTTGTTATCTTTTAAGTCTTGTTGGAAAATAAAGGCAGGAGAATGGACCAAGAAGGCAAAAAATAGACAAGAATGAGGTGATGGGAGCAAAAGAACCAAGGCAGAGAAACAAAGAGAGGGATAGAAAAGAGAATTCCGTGCAAACAATTTCCAGAAGGTGGGGGATGCTATTTATATGACATCCCCCTGGCATTTCCACAGGGAAATAAATATAGGTCTGTGATGGGCTGTGGCGGGAAATGCAATACTGCTTAGTATACATCTGAGACTCTGGCTTGTGTGTTGCTCATGAATGGAGTTCTGGAGCGCTGCGTATGTGCGAGTTTTTCCGCGCTAAAACGCGCTCTTTGGCAGCTGAGACAAAACCAAACCCTCGGAAAGGTGGCGAGCGGCTGGCCCCACAGTGTCTGCTGTCTCCTCACTGATGCTGTTCACGCTCCCACTCCGGGGAAATCCGTTTTGATTCCTCTCTTGCTCTAGTTACTACTCTTTTGTCACTGCCTCTGCCACTTGGCTGGGAGTTGGGTCAGTCTACAGTCTTGTCTGTTCTTCTGTCTGTTCTCTCCCTTTTTCTATTTGTGTGTGTGTGTGTGTGTATGTCAAGTCAAGTCAAGTCAAGTCAAATTTTATTTCCAGATGGTACATTGAATAAGCAATGCATTTGCTTTTTTTCATCAAGCCATCTATCTAAGAACAAATTCGTAATGATTATACTAAGACACTACATTATTGCATCGTTTACCATTAAATTAAACCAGTAAAAAAAATAAATAAATAAAAAATAAAAAAAAAAAATCGATAAGGAAATACATTGAAAATACAAATTACCACATATACATATACACGCACACACATACTCATGCACACCTGAGCGCTGTGCGCACTCACGTCCACACACACATTTAAATAAAAAATGTTTTAAGAATTAAAAAAAAGAAAATCATAGAACGTCAGGACACACAAATTACTTCACTTACTGTTTCATCCATTTTTTTCCGTTTATACTTTAGATAATAAAAAAGATACAGGAATAAAACGTTAGAAAATACTAGGCATTCGTCATTACTGAAATATTACCTTCAATGACCCCCCTCCTCTCCTCCTCCACCCAGCAAACGTGTGCTTTTTATGCGCTCATACTTTTCAAATAGCGCTTTTTTAAAAATGACATATTCACACAATAACTATCCAAGCAAGCGAAGTCAAATAAGATTACAATAATGATTATTATAATAGCGATACAATTATAACAACAATCACCCATCACCATGAGACAACAATATAACAAATGATCCCATCACCATGAGACAATAACTAACGATGATAACAGAAAAAGCATTGGAAAGGATGGGGGTGGGGGAGGAAAGTATCAAGGGGGAAGGGGAAAATTTACACCTTCAATCAATAGAGAAATAATAATTTTTAAAAAAACAAACAATTATTCAAACAAGTAGAACCCCTATATGATACAGAATTCAAAAGCCATAATCAATGGATTAGCAAAACTAAAACAATATCAAATATAAAACAGTATCGCTTAAAATTTAGTACTAATAATCTCATCTCTAACTGCAATAAAAACAACATCCACGATAATATCTATTGAATTAGACAGACAAAGGGCATGAGGAGAGGAGAGGAAATGAGAGGAGAGGAGAGGAAAGGGGAGAGAGAGAGGAGAGGAGAGAGAGAGAGAGAGTGAGAGAGAGAGAGAAGAGAGAGAGAGAGAGAGAGAGAGAGAGAGAAAAAGGAGAGAGAGAGAGAGAGAGAGAGAGAAGGACACACTATCAGCTATCAGGTCTACCATAAAAAGATTTTTTTAAAATTTCCCCCTTTCCACCTGTTTCAACATTGCAGATTTATTTACTAGCTTGCATAGATTCTCTTACTTCTTTGCATAATTAGTGTGCCTCTTTCCTGCCTCCCCCTCCCTCCACACATATACAGTGTGTGACTGTAGATTTCTAGTCACAGTAAGATATACTTGAATTTTTGTTGTTGTAGGGAATACCATTAGTGCTGGTAAATGTAAGTATGGTTTATTTTGCCCGTATTAATCATGGTTGATTTGCATTATTAGTCAATTCCTAGGCATTCATGCATTAAATGGCTTTTTAGCTGTGCCTTGAACTGATTTTTGTTTTTGATACATTTTAAGCGTTTTGGGAGCTTGTTCCATAAGTCACTACCTGAGTACAAGAAGCTTGTTTTGTAAAGATTTTCTTGGTCTCGGAAATGTTAGTAGATGATTATGTCTGTGTTCATTGATTTTGAAGCTATTGGTGATCTTTGGAGGGGCATTTCCATTGATAACTTTCTGGACAAATAGAGCTTTATTTAGATAAAGTCTGTTTTTGAAGGTTAGGATATTTGTTTTCTTATAATCGTTGATGGTTAGGGAGCTTGATTGTAGTAGAACAAGTTTCAGTGCTCTTTTATATAATCTATGAATCAATTTTAAATTTGTATCACTGCAGCTGTCCCAAAGAGATGAAGCATAGTCAACTATAGGCAAAATATGGCCGCAAAAAAAGAGTTTGCGAGAGTGGTTATTCAGAAAATGTTTTATTTTTGATAACTGAAGTAGCTTGTAAAAAGACGTTTTCCTAGCGCCATCACAGGGTCGGTCCAAGTAAGATTTTTGTCAATAATTACACCCAGAATTCTGTGGGAGTAAAACTTCTTCAATTACTCTTTTATCTATCAACAGAGGTTGGAATTTATCTTTCATTTTTGTCTCTTTTGTCTTGCTAGTACATACATACACTTAGTTTTTCGCGTATTTAAGGACATATGGTTTAGTTTTAGTCCAAGTAACCAATCTGTCAATATTGTGTTGAAGTTTGATTGTAAGTCTGTGGGGGTCAGAATCACTACAATAGAGGGATGTGTCATCAGCAAACATTTCACAGTACATTCTAGAAATTGGGGTAAGTCATTTACATAGATTGAAAATAGAAGTGGACCCAATATTGACCCTTGTGGTACTCCATGTTTAATAGGTACTAGTTCTGATGTTTGATTATTTGCAGTTACTAGCTGCTGCCTATTCGACAAAAAGCTTTTCAAAAGATTTATCATTTCTGGTGTTAGTTTATACAAGTGAAGTTTACGCAATAATAGGGAATGATTGATTACATCAATTGCTTTTTCAAAGTCAACAAAAAGAAGGCCTGTATATTTATTTTCATTGATGTTGTGTAGGAGATTGTCTGTAATTTGTGTAAGAGTTGTGTGACAGGAATAGTTTTTACGAAAACCTGACTGATCTTCATTTAATAGATTGTTATTTACAAAGTAGGAATATACGGATTTTTGGATATGTTTTTCAAAGGGTTTAGATAAGACAGACAGAATTAAAATTGGTCTGTAATTTGAAGGACAAGCAGTATCACCTGATTTGTGGACTGGTATGATTTTTGCTATTTTAAATATGGCAGGAAAGTTGGTTTTCTCTATGCACAAGTTATACAAGTATGTCAGTGTCCCAGCTATAACTTGACCACAAAGCTTAATTATTCTTCCATCTAGATTGTCTAAACCACGTGTTCTGGAACTTTTTTGAAGAGACAGGCTTTCCAAGACGTCTGTGATTGTCATTGGCAGTAGTTTAAATGGGAATTTTATTTCTTTTGATTCGATATATTGTTCTAAGTAATGGAGATCATTTTCATTTGACTTGTCATTTGATATTACTTTGTCAGCAATGTTTGAGAAGTGGTTGTTCAATTCATCAGCTGATATATCTTTAACTGTCTGTTGACTTTTTGTATAGGTTTATTACATAATGTATTGATGGCTTTCCATACTTGTCGAGAGTCGGTTGTTGTAATTAACAACTTTTGAATGTAATCACGTTTTGATTTGCGTTTTAGTGAAGTTACTTTGTTTCTTTGTGCTCTGAACTGCTCATTTGAACCATGTGTTTTCAAATAGTCTCTTAGGTGTATTTCGGATTCTATGTCTTTTGTTATCCAAGGTGGTTTGATTTTTTCTTGAACTCTTTTTTTTTATGAAAGGGGCATGTTTGTCGTATACTGAAGTAAATGTCCTAATCCAAAATTCAACAGCTTCATCAGGGTCTCGGATTTGGTATATGGCATGTAATGGCGAGTTTGTCAAGTCTGAAAGGAAATCTTGCTCGTTAAAGTTTTTAAATTTCCTGTAAAAAATAGTTTTATGCCCTACTTTAGGTATTTTGATACGATTTTTAAACCAAGTAAAGCACACTGGATTATGATCACTGCATCCACATGAGGGAGCACATACTTCTGTTATGTGTTGTTTTGTAGTAGTGTAGATATGATCTATTAATGTTTTAGAGTTATTTGTTATCCGAGTTGGTCTATCTATTAGTTGTTCTAGGCCATACATAGTAATGTTGTGGCTCCATTTTGGTTTAGGTTTTAATAAGTCTATATTAAAATCCCCAAGAATAATTGTTTCATTGTTTAAAGTATTACCTCGTCCATAAGGGAGTTGAATTTTTCTAGCCAGTCTCTGGTTTCTGAAGGATTTCTGTATATAAATCCTATTAATATTGGTCTATTGTGTTTTAATTTTATTTCAATCCACATGGATTCAATGTCAAAAACCTCAAGGTTATATATTCTTTTACAACTGAGCGAGGAGGCTATATATGTAAGTAGCCCGGTTTTACTTGGGTTTTTGAGGATCTTCACGGAAGATTTGATACCCTGGAATATTCATGTGTGCATCTGTAACATTTGGAGAGAGTCGGGATTCAGCTAGGCAAAACAAATGAAACTGATTTCCACTGTTGTATAGTATGGTTGCAATGTCATCTTTTTTGTTTGTTGCATTGTTGATATTCAGGTAGCCTACTCGGAGGCCCTGTTTTGTTGGCCACTTGTCTGAAGTTAGAGACATAATATATGTCCGGATTGATTGGCTAATTTATGTATATATTTTCTTGTTCTGTACGTTTATAAGTAAACTATCAAAATAGAAGACCCGTTTAGTAGGTTTTCTATTCAATAATCAAGAGGAGAATATAATATGAAATGAAGGAACACCCAATAAAAACGAAACAATACTAAAGGTCATTTCAAAAGCTGCTCTGGATCTGCAAAAAATCGATCTGTTATATCAACACAGTATATAAATCCAGTCCCCTTTATATTTCATACACTAAATGGAGATCAAAGTATACCACACGTACATTAAAGTGTGGAATATTTTGATAAAGAAATACTACAAAACTTCTTCTTTTTTTTCTAAATCAATAACTATCACTTACACAATACACGTATTCATATAAAGCTCTAAAACAAGGAAGATACAGTCACAGGCAGTAGATACAATAGTAAAGTATAGAATTTCTTGGAAAATCAATAGCAAAATTTGTCTCTAAAACAACTGTTCAGATGCTAGAGTCTCTGGTGTAGCAATATAGCTGCTAATCACAACAGTCAATTGTTTCAATCAAGCAGACTGCTTGAATAAACCAGCAATATAGCTGCTAGTCGCAAAAGTCAATTGTTACAGTCAAGCAGACTGCTTTATTATCCAGCAATATACCTGTTAGTCACAAAAGTCAAATTGCTTCAGTCAGGCAGAACGATTTATAAACCACACAGCAGCACGACATTGATCAACATCATTTAATTTACTGGGAAAAAGAAAGAAAGAAAAAATGAAAGGAAAAAAGGAGAGGTGAAGAAAAGTATGTGAGAGGGAGAGGGGAAATTGTTGGGGAAGAAATGAAGCAATCATTTATAATTCTTGTGATCAATATACTTTGGATGCAGGCAGACAGGCACACACACACACACACACACACACACACACACACACACACACACATACACAACACACACACACTTGCAGAACGTACATGTGCATGCACGCATGCGCACGCGCGCACCATACAACACTCTTTCATTCACTCATATACCCACACAAGTCCTTGGATGATACTATAAATCGAGGCCCTGTGTGCCAACACTGGCAGAACATCTTGTGCACATGTCAAGTCCTGTTTCCTCTTCGAAAGAGCAGGTCACCGTGCGCCTTCGGGAACAGATGACAAAATCCACAAAACCGTCCACACACGGAAACTGGATGTGAAAAACAACAACACATGAGTGCTTATCCCATTATCCTCGATATGAAAGAACAAATAAAATAAAATAAAATAAAGATAAATAAAACACACCCACATGTTCATTGGCACACTTTCATCACACCCATGTACACGCACATGCACTCACAGACACATGCACCCTACATTATTTTGTCAAATATCTAAGTAGCTCAGAGAGCACATTGACTAGTGGTTGTGTGTTGGAGAGGGAGTGCTGATGTCTCCCTAACACACTGGCGACTTCTGAACATTGGGGGTTCCTGGGCTGGGAGGGGGGAAAGTGTGTGTCATGGAATAGTGTTGTGTTGTCCTTGGTCACAAGGTGGGGTGGGGGTGTCGTCTTTTTGTTGTAGGCAGCAGGTTGTGTACGTCTCACACCTTTCGCTGCCTGGGCGTAGCTGACTGTGTTGTAGCGGTGGTTAGTCTGGTTAGTCTCCGGCTTCATGACTGGCGGCTTCATGACTGGCGGCATGGTTTGATGATTTCCGGGGAAACGAATGTTGAGGGCAAGCGTTCTGTTACCCTGGGGGCTGGGATGTAGAGCATCTAGGTACAGAGACTTTTTAGGTGCTCCAGCCCTGGTGATGAAGGAGGGGGTGTTGTCAATAAACACAACCCCCTCTTGCCTGCAGGATTCCCTAAGAGAAGCTGTCGACTTTGAAGCCATGTCGCGTAAGGGATGTCGTCCGAAGGGAGGGAGGATGGAGGAGGCCTGTAGAGTGGCATGGGGGAAGACTTTTGTTAGCAGGTGGATCAGTTTGGTCCACTCTGCTATTGTGACAGGCCCTGCTTTACAGCTGTTGATGCCCACGTGAAAGGTGACGCGCTGAATGTGTGGAGAGGGACAGCTTGTTGCCAGCCACTGACACAGGTGTTGGACTGTCAGGCCTGGTACAGACAGGTTGCAGACTAGCCGGCCGCCAACTGACATCTTTTTCTCGTCCACACCTTCAGCGCTGGGGTCACCTATCAACAGGGTGTCACACTCGTCTGGGACTGATTTTTGTTGGAGGACATTTAGGGGACTGGAAAGGGGGGTGCTATCCAGGTGGATTTGTGAATGGGAAATGGAGTGTGTGTTTTGGTGAGGACGGAAGGAGTGTGGATGTGTATGATGCAATGTGTTTGTGAGGAGAGGCTGTTTGCTTGTGTGTTTGTGTGAAGTTGGTGAATTGTTCACGTTTGTTTGTTTATGTGTGTGTACAGAGTGTGATGAAGTGTCAGTCAAGGTTCTGTCGGTCAAAAGAGCGTATCTGTTGGATGTGTTGATATTGTATTCCACTTGTGTGTGTTGTTCTGTGAGTGGTTCAGTGTCGATGTCAGTCTGACTGCTGGAGTGATGTGTGTGTCTGGTTGTGCTGAGTGTTTGTATCTGTTTCTTGGTAGTATTGTTGATGTTGTGTTGACTGTCTTTGAATGACTGTAGTTTTGAGCAGATTTCTTTCAATTGATGTGACTGGGTTTTTTGGCTGTTTTGGAGTTCGGTTGTTTGTTGTGATGCGTCTCTTTCCATTATCTTTATGGAGTTTTTTGTTCTTATTTCAGAGTCAGAGATGGTTTGGCTGTTGAGTTTTGTCTGTTGGGATATTTGTGATATTTGAGTTTTGAGTGTGTTGATTTCTTTATGCATGTTGGAGATAGTGAGATTGGCTGCAAGGAGTTGTTTGTGGAGCATCGTTATCGTTGCTACGTTTGTCAGTTGAAGAAGAGTGTGTGGTTGCTTGCATGTGAGCATTGTGGTGTCTTTGGTTGTTAGGGAGGTTTGGGAGTGGAGAGTGGGTTGGTTGGAGATGGGAGTGGGAGGGGGGTGAGATTGATGATCACATGGGGGAACAGAGGGGGAGGGGAGGAGAGGCTGAGTAGTACCTTGGTCTGCTGAAGAAGAAGGGGTGGCAGGGGAGAGTGGCGGTGTTACGTTTTCTTCCTCTGGTGGAAAGGCACTGCTTGAAGGGGGTGGTTGGGGAATAGCTGAGAGGTCAGAGGGAGGGTGGGAGGTGATGGTCACATCGCTGGTAGGGGTAGGAGGTGTTGCATCGGGAACAGGGAGTGAAGACTTGGGGGGTGCAGGGGGTATGGAGTGGGGTGAAGTGGAAAGGGAGGGTGGCAAGTGAAGAGAGGGGGGAGATGGGGTATCACTGCCGTTTTTGGGCTGGCTGACCGGTTGGTCGTCAAGGGTTTGTCACTCCTCTGGCCAGTAGTGCGCGACTGTCCGATTTATGGCCAGAGAGCGTGAGGTTCCGATGGCGCTGCGGAATAAAGAGCGTCAGTCGCAGTTGCTGCGTGAAACTTTGTGCTGCCAGCTCGGTTACTATTAGTTTTAAGGTTCGAACTTCTTCTCCACCCATCCTGGCACACGTTTCTTGCCCCATGTATTGTGCCAGTGGAGTGGTACACATGAATTGTTAGGAGTTTGCCTTCACTAGAATAGAACTGCATGAATGTTCTCCACAGTTCACTTGGCAAATGTAGGGTTAAAACTGTTGGGACACTTATCTCCTTGTTGTTGTTTTTTTCAAATTCTTTTATTGTTGCGGTAATATTTCTAGGCTGGTATTGCCCACAGTACCTTTCATATAATACAAATCGCCATAAAGGCAAGTTACTATGAATAGCCTCAAAAGTTATCTGGCAGGAGTCTTTTGTGAACTGTATTGTCTCCTTGCACAGGCGTTGGGAGTTCATAGAACGAGTTGTGGGTCCCATCATTGGAGTATCACTTTTTTATTTTTGTTATAGTTAACTTAGGAGAAGAAGGAGACTAAGAGAAAAAAAATTAAAACTAAAAACAACGACAACAAAAATAACCCGCGAAACAATAAAATAAAGAAAACAAAGTCGCAAACAGTAATAGGATGAAGATCAATGTCATCTGCTGTGTGCCATTTTAATGGCCATCACATTCGCGTAGCGAGCCCCTCATTCTTCAGTGTTATAATTAAGGAACTGGTTACATCACTGACCTGTGTTTGGGCGAGGATAGACAACGCAGAAACACAATCTCACACAAGGGGCACTTCAGCTTGTAAGCACGGAACACAGTTAAGCCATCTGGTCCCCCATTCTGACATTAAGCCACTTCCTCTTCAGACCGCCGTGGCGGCGCTGGTTACGGCAGAGTCCATTGAAGGTTACATCGTTCTTGGCGTTGGCTTAACTGTTGGCCTACGTTTCACTTGAAAGTAAAGAAAATAAAGAAAACTTTACGGAAAATGGTTAATATCTCATATTTTCATCGATGTTGTGTTAGACCATTTGCACTTTTCTGTTCACGAATCCAGACACACTCAACTGCACCTTTGTTGTATCAAAAATCCTTGAAATCTTCGGGAAAAACCAGCTTCATTGTAGAGCTCCTTGGGACACGTCTTGACAGCTTGACGACCACGACCACTGTGTGTGTGTGTGTGTGCGCGCGCGCGCGCGCGTGCGTTGTGTGTTGTGTGTGTGTGTCTGTCTATCTGTCTTCGCTTTCTCTCTCCGAAGATGTTTTGGTATACATGCACGCATGCATGCGTGCATGGGTGTGTGTATGTGTGTGTGTCCTGTCTGTCTTTGTGTGTGCGTGTGTTTGTGGGTAAAGGAGGGGGGTTGTGCGTGTCTGTGCGCGCGTGTGTGTAGGTGGGTGTGTGTGAGTGTGTGCGCGCGTGCTTGTGTGTGGGGACAGAGAGAAAGAGAGAGGGGGGGAATGAGAGGGGGAGAGAGAGAGAGAGAGGAGAAAGTGGCAAACAGAGAGAGGGGAGAGAGAGAGAGAGAAGAGAGAGAGAGGGAGAGAGAGAGAGAGACAGTACAGAGGCCCCCCAGAATTGATGAAGGCTACTTTGTGGTGTATGCTTTCTTTGCCAGGTGGCTGACTTCATTTGCTTTCAAAACAGCGCATGGTTGTGCACCAAAACCACAGGACAAGGGAAGACTTCAATGTCTGTGCCTGTTTCTACAATAATCACACAGCGTTTTCCTTCTCTCCACCAATAATAACAACAATGTTGCAGAACTGCAGAGCTAAATTTCTTTATGGGATGGGAGATGGTGAGGTCTGTGTCATTTTCTGTGATATCCTTGAGCGGCTTCACCACGACACTCATCCATTCGTGTCACACACTGGAACAGCCAAGCTTGTTGGGCAGACAACCCCATCCCCCTTTGTGTGTCAGAATTCCCAGGGAGCTATGGGTGGAATACAACCATCAGACCATCAAGCAGATTGACAGCAGGATCCAAAAGGTGGAGGATTCTGTGTGCCTAAAGTTTGGAAGTGATTTGGGCCCAAGTGAGAAGCCTTTAACTGATCCTGGACTCTTTAGAATTTGTATTCTTAATTGGTTTATTATTGATGGGTATTTTGAATAATTTATGCCTGCTGTTCTCACATTTCGTGAGTTGTGACCATGTTCTTTTTATCGCATAACATTTTGTTTGAAAGATTACAAGGCTTTTTTTTCCATTTTAAGTTGTCTTCTTTCAAACTTATGGATTGTTGGTGCTTATTTCTATAAATACCCCAAGACAATCAACTCTTATTCTACTTCATCTACATTTGACATGTTTTCTTTGATGTGGGGGTTTTTGTAAGGTTTTTTTTATATTACTTTTCCAAAGTAATCCTTAGTTGATTTTGATTATCTTTATAATAAACCTCCAGCATTTCAACGTCATAATATACAGGTTCTTGACACCTCCTATTTCAAGCTTATTTTTTTATTTCTGGTGTTCATTTTTGCAACAATATCCAGTTATCAGTTTTTATTCCATTTCTCAAAATGTTCTCTCCCTTTCTTTCCTTGTCACAATTTTTTTAACACATGCCATTCTCTGTCAGTAGCTGACCCAGTCCTGAATGTATTGACAACAATGACCGGAATGGTCCCCTGTGACAGACGAGAAGACAACCCCCACGTGGTTCCTTGTGAGTGCCTTCCCTTTGATGACAGAAATGGCGCCAGCCAATCAGTGGCGGTCTTTATCAGCATAAAAGCTCCGTCATTTCCGTCCCTGCCTGTCCTTCATCACTTCCTGCAGTTCTGCTTACTGCAGGCAGGTCATAAGTTGTCTGCGGTCAACTGCAGGGAAAGGAGATTGCTTTCTTCAGTGCTGGTGGGTGGGTTTTTTCAATCTGATGACTTAATGGTGATGATGCTGGTTTACAACAACAAAAAGAACTGATTGATGTGTATCAGTCTGTCTCTCTGTATGTCTGTTTCTTGTTTACCTACTTTTTTTTATTGGTCTCTCTATCTGTCTTCTATTTTCTTATCTGTTTAGTTGTCTGTCTGTCAATCTGTATGTCTGTCTGTGCAGCATAGTGTGTTTGTGTACACATTCGTGAATATGCACCAGAACGCAGGTATGTAGGTGTGAGCACACACTGTATATGCATCTGTCTGTCTGATTGTCTGTCTGTCTGCTTGTCGGTCTGTCTGTCTGTGTGCCTGTGTCTCTGTGTGACCATGCACAAACAGATGTGGAAGTATGTGAAAAAGCACACAGATGAACAGACAGCAATGACTGAACACAGACTTGGCTGAATGTTCCTCCATCTGGTTCATCATCATCATCATCATCATCATCATCATCATCATCATCATCATCAGGGTTGGGGAGAAAATGTGTCAAGATCTTCCCAGCTGTGAATCATTGTGACACTGGTTGATAAGGGTTTGCCCTGTGCCCTCTATGAATGTTTAGTGCCCATTGGATCGATTCTCCCGTTATCGCTGCTTTGGGAAAACCCAGTAATGTACCAAGGAATAAGATCAAGAAAAACAGAAAAAAAACTTGCTGGTATTTTTGCTGTTATTTTAAATTTCTGCTTCTTTTAGTAGTAGTAGTAGTTGTAGTTGTAGTTGTTGTTGTTGTATAGTAGTTGTTGTTGTTGTTGCTGTATAATAGTAGTAGAAGTAGTATAGTAATGGTAGTAGTAGTAGCAGCAGCAGAAGCAGCAGTAGTAGTAGTAGTAGTAGAAGTAGTAGTAGTAGTACCCAGCAGCAGCAGCAGCAGCAGCAGCAGTAGCAGCAGCAGCAGCAGTGTTAATAAAAGAAAGAAATAAACACAAAATATACTACCCTCCCATCGAGTTCGGGCCTCTCTCTCTCTCTCTCTCTCTCTCTCTCTCTCTCTCTCTCTCTCTTGCTCTCTCTCTCTCACTATCCAGTATGTTTTACATGGTCAAAAAAAGGGGCGAAAATACCCAGATGCAAACACAAATACATTTCTTTTCGCAGCTAATAAACGTTTAAAATGCAGAACATTTTTTGTCCGACTTATGTAAAGCTAACTTCTCTTACGTTTATCATTTTTACTGACCCAGACAAAGCACTTGAAATTTGGTGTGTATTTTTTCATCAATCTTTGATAGTCATGCTCCTCTTAGAATCAAACGTGTAAAAGCTAGAGATAAACCACCCTGGGTTAACTAATGAAATCACTGAAGCCATAGCCATCCGAGATCATTTACTAAATCAACAGGAAGAGAATGAAAAATTTAAGGAGCAGCGAAATAAAGTGACATTCATGAAACGAATTGCAAAAAAAAAATATTTTAGTGAGTTAATATCATCTAAGAAGGACACAAAGTCTCTCTGGGAAAGCAATTAATCAGTTAGCCGGTAAATCATCTTCATCATGTGCTTCATCAGGTATGGGTCTATCTGCAGAAAAGATCAATAAACACTTTTGTTCTATTGCAGAAAAAATTGTAAACATTGACCGCTCAGAATTCAATGACTTACATCTTTTACAGGAATTTTGTAACTCAGAGTCAATAAAGTCTAAACTGTCCTTCAAATATATTGGTGTGCATGAAGTGCATAAGGAATTGTGTTTATTAAGCAAACAAGCTCCCGTGGTTTAGATAATTTAGACAGCAAAATTTTGAAGATTTCTGCGCAAGTAATCTCTGAACATCTTACAATATCTATAATCTCTGTATTGAAAAAAGTTGCTATCCTCAAATGTTTAAAGATGCCAAAGTTTATACCTGTTCTTAAATCTGGAGATCCAAATGATCCTTCCAACTATCGACCTATTTCGATTCTATCTATCTTATCTAAACCTTTAGAAAAGCACTTAAAGCAACATCTTCTGTCAACACTTTACTAAACATAACTTATTTCATCCTAATCAAAGTGGCTTTAGAGAAAATCATTCATGTCATACTGCACTCAGCAACATCATAGAGCAATGGCATTTAAATATTAATAATAATATCTTAACTGAGCAATTTTTGAGACTTTGCCAAGGCATTTGACTGTATTGATCACAACCTCCTAGTAAAGAAACTGGCTATGTATGGTTTATGCGCAGACTCACTAAAACTAATTACCTCTTTTCTTGATAAAAGAAGACAAGCTGTTTATCAAGATTCATTTATGTCGTCCCTTTTTCCAGTGAAGTATGGTATTCCTCAGGTTCTGTGCTAGGGCCCATCCTCTTTTCAATTATATCAATGATCTTCCTCTCCATGTTTCTTCTACTTGTGAACTCTTTCCCGACGACACTACCATACATACAGCGGATCATGATGTAAACTCTGTAGGTAAAATTTTGCAAAAGGACTTAAACAATCTAGCAGCATGGACAGAGTGCAATCACATGGCTCTCCATCCACTGAAATCAAAATTTATGGTTGTTGCAACAAGACAAAAGCGCCAAAACTTTAAAACCAAACTAAATGGAATAAAGATTTACGATAAAGTATTAGAAGAAGTCAGCTCATATAAACTACTTGGTCTACATATTGATAATAACTTGTCATGGTCTGATCATGTTTTTTAGTAATTTCAAAAAAATTATCTAAGAGCTATTCCAACTTAATCGAATAAAACATTTCCTTGATCAGCATACTCGAAAACTATTCTTCTACGCTTATATAAAACCTGATCTTGATTATGCATCTACATGCTGGGATTTGGCAAGTAAAAACTGTTTACGACAACTTGAGAGAGTATATAAACGTTCTCTCAAGTTAATTCTGCTTAGAACTACTTCCTTAGAAACTAATAGCTACAAGAGTTGAACATTCTTCCTTTTAGTTTTACATGTCTCTTTAATAAAGGTGTATTTATGTATAGATTATGAATAAACTAGCCCCTCATTATTCTTTGTCAGCGGTTCCCGTTAAAACTGTTCGTAACAAAAGCAGTGTTGTTACTCCTCATCCAAGAACCGATCTGTTTATGTCATCCCTTGTTTATTCTGGTAGCAAGTTATGGAACGAAATCCCAGTCAGTATAAAAGAGAAAAGCAGCCATCATCTTTCAAAAAAGCGTACCACACACACTTGTTTAATTTTTCTGTAATATGCATTGGGTGAGCGTGCTTGTTGAACTCTGTGTGTGTGAGTGTGTATGCGTGCAATGCGCGCGCAATTGTGTGTGTGTGTGTGTGCGTGCGTGTGCGGTGTGTTTTGATGCTACTGTGGGGTGGTGGGGTTGTTGGGTTTTTTGTGGTTTTTTTTTTTTTTTTTTGTGGTGGTGGTTTGTTGGTTGTTTTTTGTTTTTTGTTGTTTTTTTCTTCCAAATAATGTTCATTGTTTGTTTTGACGGTGTAATGTGTGGCTATGGTATTTTGATGATTACGACTTAAGGCTGATAATGATATGTGAGGAAATGTACATGTGTATGGATTTGTATCCTGGACGATTTGTGGGTTTATTTGTGCAAGCTCGCACGTGTAGTTGCGTTCCGTGCATATGTACGCGTAGTGTGTGTATGTGGTTGTGTGTGTGTGTGTGTGTGTGTTTGTGCGTGCGCGCGCGCGTGCGTACGTGTGGTGTGAGTGTGTATGTGTGATTTTTGGGGGAGGGTTATCTGTTTAGGGGAAGCGGGTGTCAAGGATGGGAGTTTGTCAGTGTTTTAATTGGTTTGTCTATTTATCGATTGGTTTACTTCTGTGGTCTTTCAATTGATTTCATGACTTCAGTCAATAATTGAATGGCAATTTGAATGATTCATTTCTTTGCTTTTTTACATTATCTTGTTTGTTGATCAGTTGGTTTATTCATGTTTTTTTCACTTTTTCCCCCATGAGGGCCTGGTGTAAAGAAGCCTCTGGCTTATCCAATTACCCTCATTAAAATATTCGAGTTCGAGTTCGAGTTCGAGTTCTCTCTCTCTCACTCTCTCTCTCGCTCTCTCAAGGCAAGGTAAAAAGTGTACTTTTTAAAGTCTATAGATTTATGCATGGTACAGCAATTCAGGCCAGATTAGTTTTTTGACATTTCTAGTTTTGAGATATTTAGGTATACCTTTGTCTTTCCAAATGTTATTTAAAAACTGAATCATCTTTTGCTTAGCAATACCGATCCTAGCCTTGGCTTCATGTAGACAGGAGCCATTAATCTCTATTACAGAGCCTAAATATTTGAAAGTTTGAACGTATTCCCGATCTGCTCTATTGATTTTGAAAGCCTGGACACTACATAAACTGGAAAGAAACAAGATAAACGCAGCCAAAATTTGGTTCTACAGTCGACATGTGAAAGTCAAATGGTCAGACAGAATCTAATAAAAGCATTTTTGATTAACTCTCAGTGCAAAGACAAATATTGGCTAAAATTGATAAGAGCAGAGATAATTATGATGGTCACGGTAATAAAGACAAATCTGATGACGACAGCTTTCCAAGGAAGGTTAAGGGCAGAAGAAAAAGAGGCAGACCACCAGCATCCTAGATCACCAACATCACTGAGATCAGTGGTCTGGGAGGGTTACAGGAGATTGTAAAACTCAGCAGAGACAGAGAGAGATGGTGAAGCCTGGCGGCATTGCGTGGAGCTTCTCCCGATGTCAGCGGTGATGGAGACAGTTGAATTGAGTTGACTTAATAAAGGAAAAGGTGTCCCATAATCTATAAGGTCGTAGGCTTCTCCGGGGCCAGCATATTGAGGGCGGCAATCATCTCCTCTCCATCGCTGCTTTGCCTTCCCTGACCCTAAAGGGGCAGGTACCCATTTACAGCTGGGGGAACTGGGGGACTGTACTGAAGCCAAGGCACGCTAACGGTCACCCATCCAAGTGGCAACCACGCTCGACACTGCTTAACTTACATTTGTTTAGCTCATTTCATCCAACTGTTATCATCGTGTCTTCAGATTGTTAGAACTCTTTCATAACTAACCTCTTTATCTTTTGTATTAATTTCCCTAAAATGTTCATCAGCCAATCTTAACTTCATTTCTCAAACCTTCTCTCTCCCTCATCTTTCCATTACACTTTCTCACAGATTCCAGACAATGGTGGAAGATGATGCTGTCCTAAACCTCCTCAATGAAAATCACACTGTATATTCCCCCTGTGAGAAAAGAGAAGACAACCCGATGCGGTTTCTTGTGAGTGCCTTCCCCTTTGATGACAGAGATGGCGGCAGCCAATCAGAGCAGGTCTTTGACAACATAAAAACTCCGTCATTTCCGTCCCTGCCCGTCCTTTATTGCTCCTTCCAGCTCTCTTCTATAGCAGTCTGTTTTTTCTTTCTTTTTTCTCTCGGGTTTTTTTTTGTCATTTGTGTGAGGCACATGGAAGGAAGATGGCAATACTGCTGATGTTTTGCAATCTGATGTCCTCGATGTGGGTTGCTATTTTTCTTTTTAATGAGAAAGAAAAAGGATGTGTGCGCGTCTGTCTCTCTCTCTCTCTATCTCTCTCTCTCTCTCTTCTCTCTCTCTCTCTCTCTCTCTCTCTCTCTCTCTCTCTCTCTCTCTCTCTCTCTCCTCTTCTCTCCTCTCCTCTCTCTCACTCTCTCTCTCTCTCTCTCTCTCTCTCTCTCTCTCTCTCTCTCTCTCTCTCTCTCTCTCTCTCTCTCTCTCTCTCTCTCTCTCTGTGTGTGTGTGTTTGTGTGTGCACATGGCATGCTGTGAGAATGTTTGGGATGGACAAGTGCGCAGATGCACAGATGAGCATTCAGGCATTATGTCTATATGTGTGGGGACGGGATATCTCTGTCTGTGCCTGAGTGTAGATGAGTGTGTATGTTTGTCTTTGTGCATCTGTCTGTGTCCCTATGCTCCTAAATGTGTGTGAGTACTATTGCGTGCAGGATTGAATGTATCAGTGAAACAGAAGAGAGACAGACAGAACTGATGAAAAATACGATAGATTTTTTTCACGTTTCTCGACTAGAGATCTGAAGTTCGCCAGTGGTGATATTTTGTGGATGGGACTGTTTTGCCCACCGTGAAGGTAGCTGCATTCCGACTTCAGTGAAAAGGTTTGAGCATGATACAAGTGCGCGTGTCTTTTTGTTTTGTTTTGTTTGTTTATATGTTTAATTTTATCATCAGTTCCTTTCGGGACACAATGGCCTACCTCTTCCAAAAAGCAGGAAGGAATGTAACCTAGTGCACAATGACTCGGGTGTGTTTGACACGGGTCCTCGGTTCGCAGTCTCATCCAAAGACTTTCGGGGAAGTTGAGTGGGTACTTAAGTTAACTTCACGAGAAAAAATCCTCTCAAACGGGCGTCTCAGTAACGGCTCAAACCCGTGCCGTCAGAACGCCAGGTCAACACTCTAACCGCCAGCTATCCCACCCCCTGCACAACACATAGAGGTTCCATCCCTCCACCTGTCCGGCACAACACCCTAACGTTGAAGAAAGTGTGTGATGAATCCCTCAAAGACAAACATCCAGACAGACAGACCGACAGACAGACATACAGGTAGACATAAAAAGAGAGAGATTCTGCACTGGGAATGAGGTTCTGGGGACTAAGAACTAGCAAAGTGAAATTGAAAGCAGATCAGCAGAGGAGGACAGAGGAGACGGGGATCCATCCACTGCACAGCAGTGACAGAAACAAGTGTCCAAACTTCTGGCCGACATCAGAGAAGAAGGAAAAGTAGATTTCCCCTGAGCACCCGTGTGGCCAGGTTCTCAGATCCGCAGACTGGTGTTGAAATTGTGCAGCTGATGCAACTGGGCTGGTTTTCGTTTTCTCCACAGCCTGCACTCCCCGGGTCAATTTCAGTTTCTCAAGAAGATGATAACAGTCGTGTGTCCACAGCTGTCCTTATACGCTGCGCCCCATTTGCTATTAGTAGGCAGCAGAAGTAATTAATGATGAGGATAAAGACCTTCCCTTACCTTCGTTTATATGAAACATTAACCAAGTCCTCTCTCTCTCTCTCTCTCTCTCTCTCTCTCTCTCTCTCTCTCTCTCTCTCTCTCTCTCTCTCTCTCTTCTCTCTCTCTCTGCAAGTTTGGAGAGAGAGAGAGAGAGATAGCTTTGTGTGTGTGTTTGTGTGTGTGTGTGTGTGTCTGTCTGTCTTTCTGTGTCTGTGTGTCTGTTTGTGTGGTCTGTGTGTGTCTGTCTCTGTGTGTCTGTGCGTCTGTATCTGTGTCTATGCGAGTGTGTCTGTGTCTGTGTCTATGAGTGTGTGTGTGTGTGTCTGTCTGTCTTGCTGTGTACACGCGTGCATTCGAACAGCCCGATTCTATGTGTTCCGGCGTATTGCATGCCCACATCTGCAGACAAAAGATAGCAGAAGTGGGGAAGCAGCTCTCAGACAGTCGCGACAAATGGAGACAGGTGGAGAGAGGGAGGAGATGGTGTTAGCGAAATGGAGATCTGAAACCAAACTGACTGTTGATGAGCCAGGAGAGGAGAAAGATGGCGGATACGTGGAGACAGAAAGCAAAGGAAATGCGGGAAGGGGATGGGGAGGGGGACAGAGACAGAGTGAGAGGGGACTGGGAGGGAGACGGGAAAAGAGAGGAACATTCTGAAAGGCTGACAAAGCAGAAAGTTGAATCTTTTTGACATTTTCAGCCCGACCAAAACTACATGAATATAAGCAACTAATGACATCATAATGTCTAAAAGCAAGCTTTTTTTATAATATTACTTTACTTAAATTTATAACATTGCACGAGCAAGAAGGAAATGGAGAAGACACAACAGCAAAAATTCGGAGATAGAATCAACCTTCAGTCAAAGTATTAATAAATATTGTATAAGTGCACGAGCCTTCGACATTAAGCAAGAACTGACATTTTCGTGTAAACAAAGTATCACAAGCTTCAAACCAACCCTCCGAATATTATGTAGTCATCCAACACTGACTTGACCTGACTTCATCAGACTTCCAATTACTGCTTGGGAAGTCTTTTTGGCACTACACTGGGAAAAAGCATGAAACAAATTTCACTTGGAGAACATAATCAGCATAGCAACAAGAAGCTGATAGCTTATATTGGTTGGTTGGTTTTGGTGTTATTTGCTTTTGCTCTCTTTTTTGCATACTAGTTTAGCTGCCTGTTAGGTCAGTTTTTAATCAATCGTTTTCTGGTCAGTTTTGTAGTCTTCGGTGCTTAAGTTAAGAGCATGGTGAATGAATCTTTATCTTGTCACATGGATCTATACACACCTTTTCTTTCTTTTCAACATAAAAAAATCCTATTCTTGACTGGTTTTGATACAAATGTTGTCGTTATACATAAAAGTTTTTTTCACAGTAAATATCATCACTATTTCTGATGTCAAAATGACTCATTCACGGTGAATATGACAAAACAAAATGAACATGATCTTTCAAACTAAGAAAAAAAATTTACTCCATGTGCAAAGCATTGTAGTCAATTGAAAACCCAAATTTTGCATACTTGTTGACGCGAGCATGTTACCATAGTTTGAGGCTTCACTCTAAGAGATTGACTGTGGCCCCGCCCAGGGAGAGTGCTGTAAAGATACCCTCCCACTTACCTCTGCACCTTCTCTGCAGTCTGAAAGCATGACCAAGAATCAACACAGAAATAGAACTACTTAAAACTTTTCCTCTGGGTAGGCCTAACCCCTTTTTTGGGGAGGTAGGGGCGGATAGGGAGGATTGGAGGGGAAAGGGGCTGGGGCAGCAGTTGCTGTCGTCATAAATTTTCAAACTGTCGTCGTCACTCGTGTAGCAGCTAAAAGCTATAGTATAAATATAGCAGCAGTAGTTAGTAGTAGTACAGCATCAGCACAGTTAGTAGTAGGGAGTAATAAGTAGTAGTATAGTAGTAGTAGCATAGTAGCAGTAAAAGGAGGAGGAGGACAGCAGCAGCACAGTGGTAAAAGTAGTTGTAGCAGAGCAAGAAGTAGCCACAGCAGGTAGTAGTTGTAGCAGCAGCATAAAAGAAGTAGTAGTAGAAGTAGTAGCAGGGAAGTAGTAGCAGTGCAAGCAGCAGCAGCAGCATAGTAGTAGTAGTAGTATAGTAGTAGTAGTAGTAGTAGTAGAAGTAGCAGCAGTAGTTAGTATAGTAGTAGTAGTAGTAGTTTGTAGTTTTTGTATGTTGTATTGTTGTAGTAGAAGTGTAGAAGTAAGTAGCAGTAGTATAAGTAATATAGTAATAGTAGCAGCAGTAGTTTGTAGTAGTAGTAGACAGCGCCCGAAGTAGAGTAGTAAACTAGGGAGTAGTAGTAGTAGTGTAGTGGTAGTGTAGTAGTAGTAGTAATAGTAGTAGTAGTAGTAGTAGTAGTAAAGTAGTAGTGTAGCAAATAGTAGTAGTAGTAGCCCGCAGTAAGTAGTAGTAGTAGTAGTAGCAGTAGTATTTGTATAGAGTAGTAGTACGTAGCAGCAGCAGCAGCAGTAGCAGCAGTAGTAGTAGTAGTAAGTAAGTAGTAGTAAACAGCAGCAGCAGTAGTGTAGTTAGTATAGTAAGTGTAGCACGCAGCATTAGTAGTAGTATAGTAGCGTATGTAGTATAGCAGCAGCGCAGCAGAGTATAGTAGTAGTGCTTAGTAGTAGTAGCAGCAGCAGAGCGGCAAGGTAGTATAGCGCAGCAGCAGCAGTTTAGAGTAGTAGTAGTAGTAGCAGTAGTAGCAATAGTAGCAGTAGTAGTAGTAGTAGTAGCAGCAGCTGCAGTAGTATTAGTAGTAGTAGTAGTAGTAGCAGTAGTAGTAGTAGTAGTAGTAGCAGTAGCAGCAGCAGCAGCAGTAGTAGAAAAGCAGTAGCGGGTAGTAGCAAAAAGTAGCAGTAGTAGTAGTAGTAGTAGTATGAGCAGCAGTAGTAGTAGTAGTAGTAGTGGGCAGCAGCAGCAGCAGTGGGTAGTAGTAGTATTAGCAGTATAGTAGTAGTAGTAAGTAGCAGCAGCAGCAGTAGTAGAAGTAGTGTAGCAGTAGTATAGAAAGTAGTAGTAGCAGCAGCAGCAGTAGTAGTAGTTAGTAGCAGTAGTAGTAGCAGCAGCAGCAGCAGCAGCAGCAGTAGTAGCAGCAGTAGCAGTAGTAGTAGTAGTAGTAGCAGTAGTAGCAAATAGTAGTAGTAGCAGTAGTAGTATAGTAGTAGCAGCTGCAGCTAGTAGCAGTAGTAGTAGTAGTAGTAGTACAGTAGTATAAAAGTAGTAGCAAGTACAGTAGTAGTAGTAGCAGCAGTTAGCAGTAGTATAGTCAGCAGTAGCAGTAGTAGTAGTAGCAGCAGTAGCATAGTATAGTAGCAGCAGTAGCAGAATAGTAGCAGCAGTAGCAGTAGTATAGTAGCAGCAGTAGCAGTATTATAGTAGCAGCATTTAGCATAGAGAAGTAGCAGCATAGCAGCAGTACAGCAGTAGTAGTAGTAAGAGTAGCAGCAGTACAGCAATGTAGTAGTAGTAGCAGCAGAAAGCAGCAGTATAGTAGTAGCAGCAGTAGCAGTAGTAGAAGTAGCAGCAGTAGCAGCAGTAGTAGCAGTAGTAGTAGTATAGAGTAGTAGCAGCAGTAGCAGTAGTAGAAGTAGCAGCAGTAGCAGCAGTAGCAGCAGTAGTAGCAGTAGTAGTAGTAGCAGCAGTAGCAGTAGTACTAGCAGCAGCAGCAGTAGCATGGCGCTTCACAACAGGTCATGGTACTTTAAATTGGCTGCCAACAAAACGCAACAACAAATGAACAACAAAATTCAAAATAAACACAAACTACATTACACATTTTGTTATTTTTCCTTATGGAATCACATCATTAACTTGTAACTTTTTTCCTTATTTGATTCCAGTTTTCAGCACAGTGCCATAATAATGCCATAGTCAAAATACCTTTTATCTTTGGTCACACAGCAAAGGAGAATAACTGCTTTGATGTTTTCACCAAGAACCCCGATTGGCACAGGCTATAATTATAGTTTAAACAGAATCTATGCAAGAAAGCTGCAGGACAAGTTATTGTAAATGCAAATCAGACGGGACGGCAAAAAGTCTTAAATAAGTCAAAAAGACTGAAAGTATTCATTCTTTTTGCTCTAGAACTAGGAAGAAGGGAGTTACTGCAATTTAGGGAGAGGGAGAAGAAAGAATACAAAGAAGAAGAAATAAAACTCTGAAGTGCTGGTCAAGAGTGTATGTTTCTTGACAGAGAATGGGGGAAAAGGGCCGCGACAAGACCTCGCGCACACACAACACACGCGCCCCAAAACAAAACACACACACACACACCACACACACACCACAACAGAGGGAAGTGGGCACTTGGGGGTAACGCCACTCTCCCGTGAACAAGACGCTGTCTATGGCTGTAAAATTCAATACAATATTGAAAACAGCCAGAGAGATGTTTCTATATTCCATGTAGTTGGTGCAGCTATTGCAGTCTCTGAGAGAGCGAAAGAGGACAGATGTACAGAAAGGGCAATTCCAGAAATGGACCACTCTGCATCACAGGTCGTTGCTCTGCAGCCTAGGCTTCTGCACTTGCATCTTAGATGGACGTGGTGGTCACACGGACAGACTGTTTGTTTGCTTCCTAGTTCTGAGAGCCTTCAGTCAGTGGTTTGAACTTTGGCACTGCCAAGGGGAAGTAAAGACCATGATTATTTGTTTTGTTTAGGGGGGTTGTTTGTTTTTTCCTTAGGATTTCCCAGTTCACGTCACTCGCAAACCTGCTCGTGCGGGCTGATCATGTATAAATAAGATGAAATGTGCACGCACAAATTACTTCCTTCCTGGTGGCGGGCAAAAAGACAAACAGACCTACCTGGTATCATTGGAAGCGTTATCAGTGCCCTGCTCTATGAGATAGGCGAGCGTCAGATGAGTAGTATTCCAGACATATGTGTTCCAGCATACTGTCAAGTACCACCATACCGAACTGCTCATCCATAAAACACAATTGAGATAGGAAACTGTGCCGTGCCTGTTTACAAATGGTGTGCTTGCTGCTGCACTTATTTCAATTGTTGCTGCGGAGGCTTCCATTACTACTGCTTCTGCTGTTGCTGTTTTGTTGTTGCTGCTTGCTGTTGCTTTGTTGTTTTTGTTGTTGTTGTTTTGTCTTGTTCTTCTTTCTTCTTTCTTCTTCTTCTTCTTCTTCTTCTCTTTGTATAGTAGATAGTAGTAGAGTAGTAGAAGTAGTGTGGTAGTAGTAGTAGCAGCAGCAGCAGCAGTAGAAGTAGTAGTAGTAGTAGTAGAGTAGTAGTAGTAGTAGTAGTAGTAGTAGTCGTTGTCGTCGTCGTAGTGCAGCAGAGACAGCAGCAGCAGCAGCAAGCAGCAGCAGCAGCAGCAGCAGCAGCAGTAGTGTATAGTTAGTATAGTAATATAGTGGTTCGTTTCGTCTCCCTGTAACACAGCACAGCACGCAGCGCCAGCAGCAGCAGGAAGGTCTTTGTCGTTCGTTGTGTATTGATGATGATGATGACGAGGTGGAGGAAGAGCGAGGAGGAGGATGTCATTGTCAGTGTTGTTATTGTTATCATGACTGTTCATAATCATGTTCTTGTTGTCTTCTGATGGTGGTGGTGGTTTTGTTTTTGATGATGATTATGATGGTGATGATGATTATGTTTTGTTGTTGTTGTTTTGCTGTTGATGTTAAGAAAGACCAATGAAAGGCGACCTGGCTTTTTCCATAACAGAAATGTGCTACGGACAACAAAAAATGCTTCTCTCTCTTTGTATTTATTTGAGTGTGCATGTGCGATTGAAACAAATCCTGGAACAGATCAACGCAGCACGCAGACTGCACACTCTACACCGCACTACACCACACAACACCACACAACACCATAGCTCGTAACTTTCGTTTTCATCGTCTTTTATTTCTTTCCTTCTGTTGTGCATTACCATCAGTGACATGTTGGGGGGGGGGGAGGGGGGGAGGGGGGGGGGCAAGGACAAGTTGCACACTCACTGCCACGGCCTGATGGGGGTGTGGGGGGGGACAGGCCTTTCAGAGAGACAGAGGGAAGGAGAGACAGCCAGGAATAGAAAGAAAGCTGCAAAGAAAGGCTGTTTAAGCAAATAAAGGGATGCGGAGAGAGAGAGAGAGGAGGGGGAACAGGGAGGAGGGGTAAGAGAGATGGGAAGAGGGAGAGACAGAGAGAGGCAGAGATAGGGAGAAAGAAAAAGAGAAGCAAGTGAGATACTGGAAGCACAAGCAGCTGAAAGAAGAGAGAGGTTTCATTATTTATTTATTTATTTATTTATTTATTTATAGCTACCTATTCCTTTATCTGTGTATTCTTTAAGAATCGTGTGCCTTTTCACATCCAAAATTTAAAAAACAAAACAATGGGTGGCGCTGTTCTTGATGCGACGCGCTCTCCCCGGGGAGAGCAGTCCGAATTTCACACAGAGAAATCTTCTGTGACTTTATAGTGGTATAGAATAAAAATAATTCCAGGTTCTAACGTGTGCGCAAGATGTTCTGCTTACGTTCACACAGCGGCCTTGGTTATAATATCGAAACTTGATGATGATTGATGATGATATTTGATTGATTTGATTGATGATTGATTGATTGTATTGATATTGATTGTGATTTTCATTCCCAAGGGTTACAGATAAGTATTGACAGACTTTTTTTTCATCCAGCCCTTGCCCTGAGAATGAACGATCCTTAATAATCACAGCTAATCATTTCAAGTAAACGTAAAGACAATTATTTTGATATGAGACACAGCGAGAGAGAGCGAGTGACAAAAATTCATTGTGATAAGCGAGATGCCCGTTCATAAGTGGACAGTGGAAGAGGGGGTCAGGGCACAAAACACTTAATATCATGTACTGATAACTTAATTTCAGCCCAAATGTCATTATGGCATGGATTCCATACATGGTTACATGACAGATTCAAATTCAGATTTTCGTGCACAGAGAGAGAGGGAGACAGAGACAGAGAGAGAGAGAGCGCGCAAATAAACAAAGGAACGAAATTTATTCTTCAGGCCTCCAGCCCCCAGAATAGGGTCAAACAAAGCATAGCAAAACAAAGCAAAAACAAAACATGACATAATATGTGGCAACTGCCAAGGCGTGACTAATGCGAATATGGGACCGTCCCAAATGAGACAAGAGAGAAGAGAGAGAGAGAGAGAGAGAGAGAGAGAGAGAGAGAGAGAGATGAGAAGGAAAGAGGAAAATTAATAGACTGACAGCCGTGAGAAAGACTGACAGACTAACAGATGGAGAGACAAAACACACACACACACACACACGGGGGGGGGGGGTAAAAGAAAAGCATTGACAGAGATAAAGAGAGACAAAGAGAGATAAAATAAGATAAAAAATAAAATAAAAAAGGACAGCGACCCTGTCAAGACAACAGAAACGTAACACGAAACATGAAACACGGCCACCCCCATTTCATTCACGTTGTCCACCGTGAAATATGCAGACAGGGCGAGATAGCAATATCGACGGAAAGAAAGACAGAAAGAAAGAAAGAAAGACAGGCAGGAAGGAACAAAGAAATGAAGATGGAGGTTGAGACGGAAGAAAGAAGCGAGACAGAGAGGGGGAGACAGAGAAGGAGAGAGAGAGAGAGAGAGAGAGAGAGAGAGAGAGGGGAGAGAGAGAGAGAGAGAGAGAGAGAAAGAACAGAGTGAGAGAAATAGAGAGAGACAGACAAACAGGAAAAAACAAAGAAAGAAAGAAAAAGACAGAAGAGAGGAGAAGAAAGAAAAGACAGACAGCACGCAGACAGACAAACAGAGAGACAGAGATACGGAAAGAGGGACAGAGGCAGAGACAAAGAGAACATGAATGAATAAATAAACAAAAAAATAGGAAAAAAAGAAAGAAAGGATGAAACAAAGACTGATTAAAGACAAATGGAGAAGAGGAAAGAATGGGGAAAACAAACAACGATGAAAGAACAAAAGAAGAAAGAAATACCGAAAGACAAGGAAGAAAGAAAGAGTATAATTATACGTTATAGGGCTAAAAGTTTAAAAAATGAAAAACAAGCAAACACAAATGTTTCCATTGCATTAGAGGCCTGGCACAGACTTCAGAGTTTGTTTCTGTGTGTTGCTGT
>CM054154.1:2820731-2823352 GCA_028751875.1 Rapana venosa
GCGCATCCGACTTCGGCGTGGGAGAGAATTGTTATCTTTGAAGTCTTCCCTGGAAGAAACAGGCAGGAGAATGGACCAGAAGGCAGAACATAGACGAGAAGAGTGACGAAAAAAAAAAAGAACAAAAGATAAACAGAGAGGGATAGAAAAGGGAAATTTCCCAAAGCGCAGAATTTCCACATGGGACGCTGTTTTCTAGTGACAGGCCCTGGCATTCCACGGAGGAGTATCAAGCATCAAAACATGTGGAAAGGCAAGCGGGCAAGAGGATTGTGAGAGGTTTTTTTGGTTTTTTTTTTTATACCGGTTTCCTACATCATTTGCAGTTCCTACATCATTTGCAGGTTCCTACATCAGTTGCACAGATTATCATGGGACAAAAATTCCGTGTGCTCCCACGCCTGTAACTATATTTTCTTCTTGAAGAAACGTTGCGACACTAAACTGAATTCTTTGGGTGTTCCCTGTCATAACCCAACACTATTCTGCCACCAGTTTTCCCTTGCTCAGGGACTTTAAAAAGTTTACATAGACCCCCTCCGCCCTCCGCCCCCTTGCCTTTAGCCAATCAGGAAAAAGACTGGCATTGAGACAGCCTATTGTTTGCTTTTCGTATTTTCGGCCTTTTAAAAAGTTCCCGGGGGCGGTTTCCTGTTTGATTCACTGTAAAACTGGTATTTTCTTTTTGCTCAATGACAAATTAGTGCCAGGCGTTGTGAAAACTCCCCTTCAACTTGTAGTATCCAGAAAAAAGTAAGCCCTACAGTCGAAAGGAAACAGACGGGCTGCATTGGACACCCTTCCTGAAGTTTGTCACTGCTAGCCTAATCTTTGGACATGAAGAGTATAAAGCATATTATAGACCTATTGATTGCATCTAGTCTATTTATAGGCCCCCTGCACCTCAAACACCACCACCCTCCCCCTTCCAGCTGTAGGTCTGTGCCTAGTGCTGGTGTAGGGCCTATTATGTTGAACAGCTGTTAGGGCCTATTATGTTGAACAGCTGTTAGGGCCTATTATGTTGAACAGCTGTTAGGGCCTATTAGTTGAACAGCTGTGAAGGCCTATTATGTTTTAACAGCTGTGAGGGCCTAAAAGTCGAACAGCTGTTTTGGGCCTATTGTGTTGAACAGCTGTTAGGGCCTATTTGTTGAACAGCTGTGAGGCCTATTATGTTGAAACAGCTGTGAGGGGCCTATTATGTTGAACAGCTGTTAGGGCCTATTATGTTGAACAGCTGTTAGGGCCTATTATGTTGAACAGCTGTTAGGGCCTATTATGTTGAACAGCTGTTAGGGCCTATTATGTTGAACAGCTGTTAGGGCCTATTATGTTGAACAGCTGTTAGGGCCTATTATGTTGAACAGCTGTTAGGGCCTATATATGTTTTAACAGCTGTTGGGCCTATTAGTTGAACAGCTTGGGAAAGGCCTATTATGTTGAACGCTGGGGAGGGCCCCATTGTTTTGGGAAAAGCTGTTAGGGCCTATTATGTTGAACAGCTGTGAGGGCCTATTATGTTGAACAGCTGTTAGGGTCTATTATGTTGAACAGCTGTTAGGGGCCTATAGTTGAACAGTGTGGGGGGCCTATTAAGTTGAACAGCTGTTAGGGCCTATTTTGTTGAACAGCTGTGAGCCTATTAAGTTGAAAAGCTGTGAGGCCTATTATGTTTGAACAGCTGTTAGGGCCTAATGTTGAACAGTCGTGAGGGCCTATTATGTTGGAAAGCTGTTAGGGCCTATTATGTTGAACAGCTGTTAGGGCCTATTATGTTGAACAGCTGTGAAGGCCTATTATGTTGAACAGCTGTTAGGGCCTATTATGTTGAACAGCTGTGAGGGCCTATTGTGATGAACAGCTAGCATGAGTGAGGGAAACATTTCCCCAAAACATTCTGGATGGGAAGAAAAGAGTAAAATGTGAAGATTCTGCTGGTTGCATGCATATTGCCGTGCCTAGTTTTGCAAGCATCCTGGAGGGAAAATGCCTACGTGTCAACACTTGTCGCTGACTGGTCAAAAATAAGCTGGGGAAAAATTAGGCTAGGTTAGCTAGCCTAATCAGAGTTGAAGGGACCAGCGCGGACCTAGTAGGCCTAGGCCTAGCGTGGTTTGCAGCTGTGACTTGACTGATGGGCATTGCCGTTTATAGCCTTTAAAGTTTTCCATTAAACTCCAAATGTAATGGAGCTGCTGGTCCACAGGCAGTTCATTTCAGTCCGTACTAGGGTAGGTATTTTTATTCAGAGCATACATTTCATTGTATGTTTGTGGGTTGAAATGAACGTTTTCCCAGCACACTTAGTTTCAACCTTTGAGAATAGAGGCTTATACAGAAAGTATTTTACAGATAAGATTTTTTGCACAAAAAAGGAAGGTGCGAGCGTGTTGACTAAATGAACAAGAAATAGACTACAAAGTGTCAAATGGAATAATTAGTGGATGCACGTGCACAGTAAGGGGAAGTAAGGCTAGGCCCTAGGCTAGTGCATGCACAGTAAGTCACCGGGAAATCGATAGGTGACTGCGGGTTTAAAAACAAAACTTTTTATATTTGTGCATTAAAATTTTGAAAAAAAGCAAACTCCGTTTTATCAAAAAGGGGAGCAAAAAAAA
>CM054154.1:2823852-2860105 GCA_028751875.1 Rapana venosa
AAAGAAGCTAAATATAATGTTTTTATCGATGTTTTGGGCAGAAATGATTTTTTTTCATCAAAATCAAAATCCCAAAAAGGGTACCTGAACCCCCTTTTGCATATTTTGGGCCTCTAGCTCTAAACAACCCAGGTGACATCCCCCCTCATTTAAAAAGGGAGAGTCACATAAATGAAGGTGGCTGAGAGTTACTCTTAACAGCTTGGGGTTGAGTTTTGCTGTGAGCCGCGGGGCGAAGGAGCTCCTTTTCCAGGTGCAGAAATCAAAATAATCTTTTTTCACAGAAAATTAAAACGTTTTATTCTAGGACAATTTTTTAATCCAGTTTGCGCTGTTGATGTTTGTCCATGAAAACTGTGTAGAAGACCTTGTCAAGAAACATTTTTATTTTTGACAGGGGTTGTCAATAGAAGCAGTTTAACAGTAAACCCCGGGAATTTTTTTATTTTTAAAACTTTTTAATCACATAGAATAAAAATGGTAAAATAATAAAGATGCAAAATCGAGGCTGGTCTCACTATAACCCAAACTATTACCTTTAATAAGCTAGATTTTTTCTTTTTCCAAACCCAAGAAATCATATTTTAAACCCACCAATTAAGATGATGCCACTGCGAAACTTTTTTTCTAACCCATACATTTTCTATCAAAACCCTTAAAAATTTGCTACCACTGTGCAACTACAGTTGGGGTGTTCATATGCGACCCATGAACCATCCAAACCAGTTATAAAGTCGGACGGGTTTCATGTGTACTATCATTTAGGCGTGTGTTTCTGAACTGCGGGTCCCACTCCCCCTGAACAACTTCAACCCCTTTTAAAGAGGATTAACATGAAGTCGTAGAGAGGTTGTGCAATGAGTTTTAATTTGATTTTATGACTGCTTTTTGACAAACACAACAAAAAAACAGGGATGGAGACTCTGTATTTTTTGGGGGGCACGGGGGCCGTGTCAAGAGTTGTTCTTGTTTAATAGGCAAATGACATGTATGCATGGACAACTTTTATTCTGAAAGAGTGAAGGGTTAACAAACCGGGATTAAAGGATTAAAGACTTTTGGGACCTATTGTGGGGGCTTGCTTGTCACAGGGACAGACAAAAAAAGTATTAAAGGGGCACTGGGTTTTTGGGGCACCCGAAGCATTTTTTAGCAATCTTGAAGACAGATTAACTCGGGGGGTTTACCTACCATCAAAACTCAAGCATTATCAAATGTCTTCACTATCCCGTCAAGTAACTTGCAAAAAGGACATGGTTTTTTAAAAATTAGCTGCCTTCCCAAAAAGCAGTTACAAAAAGGAACTTCAAACTACAACAACAATATTTTAACTGGAGATGATTTCAGTCGAAAAAAATGAAAGAAAAACAATACACCCAGCAGTATAACAACACAGAAGCAAAAAAGTGAGAAAAAACCCGAAACACCAAGAACAAGGGGAAAGAACTAAAAACCACCACCTCAAAACAAAGAAAAAAATACAAAAAATTATTCCCCCTTTTTAAAAACGTCACTATGAGAAATAGATGCTTTTAAAAATAAACTTTTTTAAAACAGCCTTGCTTTAATTTTTTTTTAAAAGAAGAAAACGAACAACTAAAACCAGTAAGGCCCATAAATGTTCAGCCATAAATCCCACAACTTTACCTGCTGTTGATAATAGCCAGCTTACAACAGAACCAATTATACCAGGAAGTGCGTTGCCAACTTTGTAGGCTAATTTTTTTAATAGCTCAGCTAAGTGGCCGAGTTGTTTCCTAACCCAACCTGTGCCTGTGGGTGCGGAAGGTGGTGGTGGTGGTGGCGGAAGTGTGCTTCCTGTCAGCGCATACACAAGTGTGCTAATAGCGAAACCCAATGCTGTAATATACTGACAAATGTTATCCCTTGCTCGCGAAACAGTGTAGGGTTTCTTTCCCCTAGTTTTGGTTTTCATAAAAATGGGGTGGATTGTTTCTTTTTGTTCTGCAACCTAGATTGAGTTCTGTTATTTTTAAAAGACCTCAATCTTGTTTGGCGTCATCTGCAGATTTTTTAGACCCTGTGGATTCTTTTTTTCCCTCCTGGAAAATCACGCATCTGTTTCGCAGTTTCTTCTTTTCTATTTTTATGCTGATCAAACGCCTAGTTTTGCTAAATTTTTTTTATCAGTTCGCCCCCTAATATTCTGTAGTGTTTATTCAGCCCCTTTTATTTCTCGCATGGTACAGGTTGACATTTATTTTTTTTCAGGCTTGTCTTCGTCTGCTTGTGTGAGCTTTTTTCCAACCAAATAGTTTTCAGTTTTTGTGTTTCCCGACTGGCTAGTCTTAAAGTGGTAGACTTTAAAGGTTTTGGGTATTTTTGGTCAGCTTTTTCGTTTTTGGCAACAGCTTGGTAGGCAGTCTTTTTAGTATTAGTGCATCACTAATAAAAAGTTTTCTCGCATAGCAACACCTGCTTGAGGTTTTTTTTTGCTAAAAACTGATGAGGGTATTTTCTTTTTTAATAAAACCCTTTTTGTCCTGTGTCATTTACAGCAACAAAATTGTCTTGTTGCCATATCATAGCCCCAGTTTGTTTGCTTTGTTGTCCATATCATAGCATAGGGTCTAAAACTTCTGGCAGGGGGTTTCCAAACTTGTTGAAAATTTTTAACTCGGTTTCTAAAAATTTCTCCTCTGACTAATGCAAGGGTGCTGCCGTTTCACCCAAAAAACAGCGGGCAAAAACACCTCATCCATATCTATATCAAGTCTTCCATTATTCTATTATTGTTTTTTTATTTTGCTACTTATAAAAAAAGATGGCGCAACAAACATTTGGGGCAATCCTTGATCCAACAGATTTTAAAAAAATCCCTTAGGCATTAAAGGGAAAAAGACAAAATCGTTATTACAAAAAACCCCTCCACTAGGAACATTTTTATTTTAATAAGTTTTTTGACAAAAAATTTTATTATTTATTAAAAAAGTTGTTGAAGTTTCTTGACAATTCTTGAAAATATTTTTTACATAAATTCCCCTAATTTTTTAGTTTTACCCATCAAAATAAATTTTGTATTTCTTTCAGTTTTTGTGAGAGATAAGGTTTTTAAAATCGATCAATAAAACTGCTTTTTTTTTTTAAAACTATGCAAGTTTTTGGTCCAAAAGTTTCCCGGGTTTTTTTTTAAACAGTAAATGGGGTTGAGCTTGCTCACTTTTACCTTTTCCTGGAGTGCTTAAAAAACTAGGGATTCGTAAGCACAAGGTATTCACAGAGCATAGGGACCGAGAAGGATGTACAGGGGAAATAATTTACAGAGGGAGGAGGGTTGTATTTTTAAAAACTTTTTAACAGAGGGAATGATCTTATAATTTATTCTCTGTGGGGCCCGGGAAAAAAGTGGAGAATTGCAAGAGAGGGTTGTTAACATTTGTTTTTTTTTTTGAGGACTAGTTAGCTGCAGAGTTCTGAACGTTTTATAATATGGGTTATGAAACGGCAGGACCAGCCAAAAGAGAATTGGGGAAAGTCCCAGACATAAAGGAATGAGAGAAAATACAAGTATGGACATGGATCATGGCAATACTTTGAATTCGTCAAAGGCAGTGATTGTAGTACACGACTGGGAGTCTGGGTTTTTTGTTTTTTGCATGGAAGTGTTGTCAAAAAAACACCTAAATATTTGACGAGAGAAACTCTCTGAATGTTGTAGGAAGAAGTTTTTTTGGGTTCCCTACAATATGGTTTCATTTTTTATAAGCTTTAATTGATTTAAGCTTTTCAAAAAGTTCTAGTACTTTTTAAATTTGATAATCAGAGATTTTTTTTTTTAATTCCGCATATATCAGAGAAATCACTTTCTTTCCTTTGCTTTTTATTTTCACAGCAACCATGTTTTAACAAGGTTCTGTATATACATCTCCCATTCATCTGTTTCATTTCTCCCTTCAGGGTCATAAGGGGTACGCTTGTTTAACTCACCATTTGGGCTCCATTTTTGGCTGTTGTGGGGAAGTGCCTTTTCCTCTCCTCTCCTGCATGTTCCCTTTTTGTATAACTTGGGAAACAAAATACCATGTTGCATGTCCCTACCACAGAGTTCCTTTTCTAACTTGGTCATCAAGTCTTTGTACTGTTTTAACCTGTTTAAATGTGTTTGCGGACTTCTTCTTGATTAAGTATCCGTGTATGAAAAAGCCAAGATCTTTGATTCCCCTCACCCAAAGCTTAGATCTCTTTGTAGATCACATTCAAGTCCAGGATTATGTGAAGAGCCAATGCTGCAAAAGTTTTACCTTGGCCCGAGAGAATGTTTTTGGACTTTCTAGATGGTCTTGAGCTTTTCCATTGCCGCTATTTTTTTTCAGCTCTTGCAACGATTTTTGGGATTTAAACCTCCTCGTAATAATACCCAAACTTGACATGACAACCCAACTCAAAAATCTTTCCACTGACTGTGATCTAGGAGTGATTGGCTGGACTGCTTGTCAAAGTTTTGTCTTCTCGGCACGATCCCAAGCCCTAAATTGAGGGTATTTTTTTCCAGGGTACAAAGTAACTAGAACCGTTCATTTCCTTTCCAAAACCCTTCAATTTTTGCTGGCAAACCTGAGGGTAATGGTTGTCCCAATCCAATACTTACTTGCCATTTTGATCTTCGAATGCACACAATTATGCACTCAAGGAAACATTGAACAGTGCGGAGTAAAAACACCTTGAGGACCCCCTTTAGGAGGGGCCCTTTAAACCCCGTTTTAGGACACACTGCCGGTGGCTTTTTCAATAGCTGATTAAGGTCGGGTGACTTTTGTTCCAGTTTTACTTTTTTTTTTGGTCCATAATCCCATGCCATAAACTGTCCAACTTTTAGGGAAGTCTAAAAAAAACGTGTACATTTCTGTTGGTCTTGCGAAATTTTCTCACACAAACTCATATGTTAATATATGTTCTGTGGTACTTCTGTTTAAGCAAAAGCCTGCCTGTTCTTTCTAACAATCTCTTCTTCCCTGACTTAAGTCTTTTTTAAAGCGGATTTTTTAACATTATTTTCCAGGCTTAAAAAGGCAATTTCGATATTCTGGCTTTGCATTATACCTTTTCCGGGAGAAATAAATGGGTGTTGGGCCAAAAATGTTGGCCCTTCCATCTCCCAGATCTTGTGCAAATTCTTGTGAAGAAATATAATTTTTTGTAGCTCTGTCTGGCTGTTGTCAATCCTGCGCTTTCCATTTTCACAATATGAGTGCCAAAAATTCTTCCTAACGGATAGGGAAAATCACACCATCAACGAGTCCACCTTGTAATGAACTGGGGTCACCTTGTTCTGAGGCTGTAGAGCTCTCACATTTTTCTTTTCCCCACATAATTTTCCCCCTTTGTGAGGTTTTTTCCGTTTTTGGGTTTTAAAAGTTGTTGTCTCTTATCGCTTCTGCTGTGGAATCATTTACATTGATAGGTTTTTTTTTTGGTTTTTTAAACCAAATTTTGGGTTTTAAATCGACATTTTCTCAATTTTTTCCTCTCGGCTTTATCATGCTTTTTTTGATCTCTTCTTTGATCTCTCTGTATTCCCCTACCCTGGGGTATACTTTTACCCTTTTAGTTTCCCTTTTTTTTATCACATAAAAAGAATTTCATCTGGATCAAAGGGGTGGGTTTTTTTGATGGCTTTTCCAATAGTACTTTGCTGTTCCGTCATTGCGCAGTGAAGCTGTTGGTTAAGTTCTCTGCACTTTATTGAGTGCAAACATGCAGAAAATTTTGCCAATTTTTGCTTTTAAAATTCTGAGATGTTGGGGCCTTCAATCCTTCAAGGCTAATAAGGGCCCGATGTTTTTTAGGGTTGCTGATCGTTTTTTTTGCGGATTCTGAAATTTAGAACATCAGGTCAGGGCACTGCCCCCGTCTACACCCGGGAAATGTCCTCTCTTGGCTATGTCATTGCCAATTATATCACCAGCACCGTAGACAAGACATCCCATAAGGTCAACAAAATGAAACAAAGATTTTGGGGATGCCTTTTTTGCTTTTTGTTTATATCATAAAGGGTGGGGTTTTTAAAAGAACTCTCCCCATTCCCCAACAAAAATTTTACGGCTAAATTGGCAAGAGTACGTTTGTATAAGCAATCAGTTTTTTTATACTTTTGAGGTGATATAGATACTTTCTAAAGCTAGTTTACCTTGGGATGTGTTCGCGTATGTTGGTAGCATGTTCTAGAGTAAGCTACGTGAGTATGTGAGGTTTGATTTATAGAGGTCAGTTCTAGGTATTAGAAACAGAATTTTGGTAGGATATAGGAAAGTCATGTGGAATTTAGATTGGAGTGTTTTTGAACCTTGACCCATTTTAATTTTATGCATGGATGATCCATTATTCAGGGTAAACATATCTTTAATAGCAGAATCCCAAAGTTTGCATAATCTGCTAGGGTTAAACTAGAAGATTTTAGGAAAATTGCTTTGAGTGCTCGTTTATAATGGCTATTGAGAAGTTTTCTAATATTGGCACTGGCTGTGCCAATAAGGGTAGAGCAATAAGTGATTAATATAAAATGAAAGCATGTGGAATTCATTCTCTGCATGTGTGTTGATAAAGTGTTTTGATTGTGCATAGTTGGTATAGGTAAGGAGACTGTTTGCACGTTTTTTTATGTGTGCTATCCATGAAGATCTTGTCATTCACAATACCTAAAACTTTATGTTTCAATTTCCTCAAAGTTTTCATATTTAGACATTGTGAAGCTATTTGTCAGGTTTGTCTCTTTGGCTTGTTGTAATAACAACTATGGCTTTTATGGTTAACTGATAGGGATTATAACTGCATCATTTCTAGAGAATCAATGCTACTTTTTAAGAGGTAGATATTCTTTCAAAAGGGTAGTGTTACTAGTAGATGCAATGTCATCATAAAACTTTTCACAACAATTCCTGATTAAGGGAGGAACATTTAAATAAGAGAATAAAAGTAGGCCAAATCAGGGCCCCTTTGGGGATTCCCTACTTTACAGGAAAATGTGGGACAGTTAGTTTTGTTGAAAATATATGTTGTCAATTATCAGGAATGCTAATTAACTCAGACTTTAAAATTATGCCATATAACAAGTTTCCCAAAGCATTTTTTGGGCAAATTTCATCAAATGCTTGGCAAAGCCCAACAAAAGGGCCTAATATTTATTTTTTTTAATTATTAACCAATTCTACAATGTTGGAAAGCGGGGTTGACAAAATTTTTTTCCTAATCTTACGGAATCAAATAAAAAAGTGGGTTTTTTAGATGAGGAAGATTTTGGTATAGTTTTGAAAAAGGGTTGGATAAAAACGATAAAAAACTAACTTGGCCTAAGTACAGGGTTTTTCAATTCACCAACTTTTTAAACGAATAACTTTGGGATTTTAATAGCGATGGGAAGAAGGAATTTGCACAACACAAGTTATATACGTAAGTGAATGTTCTTTTTTGTATGAACTGAATTTTAAAAGTTGTCATCCACACTACTGGCCAGGCACTAGATTGTTTTAAGTGTAAGGTTTGAAAAATTTAAGTTATGTTAAATGGTGGTTTTTCCCCATTTTGAATTTAATATTTTTGGATCTTAAAAATTTTTATTTTTCAGGGAAACTATTAAAAAACCATTTTGTTTAAATCAAGAATCGCATGATTGTAAAATGGGCATTTGGGTAGTCAAAGAAATTCTAAAAATTGAAATGAGATAATTTCCTTTTTTTCTGATTTATAGCTCCCACAGAGACCAGAATTCTGTTTTTGGATGAAGAAGATTTTTGAATACGTTTTTTACAAACCGTTTGAATGAACAACTTTGTTTTTTTGTGCCCTTTAATTCATCGAATTTTCTCTGATTTTAATAAGTTATCTCGATGTTTTGCTCAACATAATTTCAGTTGTTTTTCCATTCAGGTCGTTTTTTAAAAGCCTTTCCTTGTGGGTTTTTAAAGGGGGCAGGTTTTTTCATATATAAAAGTGAATGAGAGAGACAAGAAGATACACGTTTGCCCCTGATTATAAAGGGGGATACTTGTAAGAGGGGACAACAGAGAAAAGCCCAAAACCTTTACAGGCACGTGATCGCTGACCTCGGTTTTTACTCTCGTTCAAGAGGATTTTTTTTTTCTGGAGTTAACATGAGTGCCCACTCCACTGTCCCCAAAAAATCCTTTGATAAGACTATAAACCGAGGTCCCTTATGCGAACGCACGAATAATTTTCTTGCACACACGTTAAAAACTGTTCCGTTTCGGAAGACTAGGCCATTGTGGGCCCGAAAGAGTGATGAAAAACATTACATGCACACGAGACTTAATGTGCAAAAGTACATGAGTGCTTATTCCATTATCCCTCGAAATAAATGAATAAAAATAGAGAAAAAAATAAGAAAATAAGAGTGCGTGCGAGCGTGCGTGCATGCGTAGCGTGCATGCGTGTGTGTGTGTGTGTGTGTGTGTGTGTGTGCGTGTGTTGTGTTTATGTGTGTAAGTGTGTGTGTGTAATTTGTATGTGGGGTGTGTGTGTGCGTGCGTGCTATCTTCATTTTTTATTTTTAAATAATGGAAATTTAGCACTCATTGCTTTTTAACATACATCCCAATGAAAATGAAATATGGTAAATATCGTAACCCGTGTGATGTTTACACTGGCAATGAGTACGTGTGGCGTGCGTGCGTGCGCGCGTGCGCGGGGCGTGCGTCAAGTCAAGTCAAATTTTATTTCCAGATGGTACATTGAATAAGCAAGCAAATTTTCTTTTTTTCATCAAGCCATCTATCTAAGAACAAATTTCGTAATGATTATACTGAGACACTACATAATTGCATCATTTACCATTAAATAAAAACAGTAAAAAAAAAAAAAAAAAAAGGAGGAAAAAGTCGATAAGGAAATACATTTGCAATACAAATTACCACATATACATATAACGCACAACACTTTACTCATGCACACCTGAGCGCTTTGCGCTCACGTCCACACACCTTAAAAAAATGTTTTAAGAATTAAAAAACAGAAAAACATAAAACGTCAGGACAAACCAAATAACTTCACTTACTGTTCATCATATTCCATTCACGTTTTATACTTTAGATAATCAAAAAAGTACAGGAATAAAACGTTAGAAAATACTAGGCATTCGTCATAACTGATAATATTACCTTCAATACTCCTCCCTCTCCTCCTCCACCCAGCAAACTGTGCATTTTATATGCGCTCATACATTTTTAAATAGCGCTTTTTTAAAAAATGACAAATTCACACAATAAAATCCAAGCAAGGAATCAATAAGATTACAATAATGATTATTCATAATAACGATACAATTATAACAACACACCCATCACCATGAGACAACAATATAACAAATGATCCCCATCACATGTTATAGACAACCACAAACGATGAATAACAGAAAAGCAATTGAAAAGGATGTGGTGGGGGAGGATATTAAGAGGGGGAGTGGAAAAACACCTTCAAATAATAGAGAAATAATAATTAAAAAAACAAATAAAACAATTATTCAAACAAGTAGAAACCCCTATAGATACAGAATTCAAAAGCGCATATCAACTGGACTATCAAAACTAAACAAATCAAAACTAAACAGTATTCTTATAATAGACTATAATCTACATCTCTAACAGGCAATAAAAACAACATCCACGAAAAATCTATTGAATAAGACAAGACAAAGGCATGAGGAGAGGAGAGGAAGGAAAAGGAGAGGAATAGAGAGAGAGAGAGAGAGAGAGAGAGAGAGAGAAGAGAGAGAGAAGAGAAGAGAGAGAGAGAGAGATAGAGAGAGAAGAGAGAGAGAGAGAAGGACACACTATCAAGCTATCAGGTCTACCATGAAGATTATAAAAAATTTCCTCCTTTCCACCTGTTTCATAACATTGCAGATTATTTACTATGGCTTGCCATAAATCTCTAGTTCTTTGCAATAATTAGTGGTGCCTCTTTCCTGCCTCCCCCTCCCTCCACACATATACAGTTGTGTGAACTGTATAATTTCTAGTCGAGGGGGGGGGGGGGGGGGGGGGGGGGGGGGGAGTGGGGGGGGAAATTATACTTGAATTTTTTGTAGTGTAGGGAATACCATTGATGCTGTAATTGTAAGTATGGTTTATTTGCGTATCAATCATGTTTGATTTGCCTTATTAGTCAATTCCTAAGACATCAAAGCATTAAATGGCTTTTTCAGCTGGCCTTGAACATTTTTGTTTTGATACATTTTAAAGCGTTTTGGAGCCTTGTCCATAAAGTCACAACTAGTACAAGAGCTTGTTTTGTAAAGATTATTTCATGTCTGGAAATGTTAGTAGAGAGTATGTCTGTGTTCATTGATTTCTTGAAGCTATTGGTGATCTTTGGAGGGGCAAATTCCATTGATAATTTCAGGAACAAATAGAGCTTTATTTAGATAAAGTCTGTTTTTGAAGGTTAGGATATTCTGTTTTCTATAATCGTTGATGGATAGGGACTTATTGTAGTAGAAACAAGATTCAGTGCTCTTTAATAATAAATCTATAATCAATTTTAAATTTGTATCACTGCAGCTGTCCAAAGAGAAGAAGATAGATCAACTATAGGCAAAATATGGCGCAAAAAAATGAGTTTGCGGAGAGTGGTATATCATAAATGTTTTTTATTTTGATAACTGAAGTAGCATGTAAGAAAGACGAATTTTCTAGCCGCCATCACATGGACGTTCAAAGTAAGATTTTTGCAATAATTCACCCAGAAATTCTGTGGGAGTCAACTTCTTCAATTACTCTTTACACTTTTATTCTCATCAACAAGTTGGAATATTATCTTTAATTTATTTGTCTCATTGCTGTAGTACACTACATACACCCTAGTTTTTCCGTATTTAAGGACATATGGATTAGCTGAGTTCCAAGAAACCAATCTGTCAATATTTGTTGAAGTTTTGATTGTACGTCTGTGGGGGTCAAGTAACTACAATAGAGGATGTGGTCATCAACAAACATTTCACACTACATTCTAGAAAATTGGGTAAGCATTTACATAGATTGAAAAAAGAATTGGACACAATATCGACCCTTGTGGTACTCCATTTAATAGGTACTAGTTCTGATGTTTGATTATTTGCAGTTACTAGCTGCTGGCCTATTCGACAAAAGCTTTTCAAAAGATTTATCATTTCTGGTGTTAGTTTTATACAATTGAAAGTTTACGCAATAATAGGATTGATGATACATCAAATGCTTTTCAAAGTCAACAAAAAGAAGGCCTTAAATTTATTTTCATTGATGTTGTTCTGAGATTGTCTGTAATAATTGTGTAAAGATGTTGACAGAAAAGTTTTTACGAAAAACCTGACTGATCTTCCTTTAATAATGTTGTTTACAAAGTAGGAATGTACGGATTTTGGATATGTTTTTCAAAGGGTTTAGAAAGACAGACAGAATGAAAATTGTCTGTAATTTGAAGGACGAGCAGTATCACCTTATTTGTGGACTGGTAATGATTTTTTGCCATTTTAAAATGGCATGAAAGTTGGATTTCTCTATGCCAATTATACATGTTATGTCAGAGTCCCAGCTATAACATGACCACAAAGCTTAATATATCGATTCAATTTAGATTGTCTAGAACACGTTGTTCTGAACTTTTTATGAGAGTACAGGCTTTCCAAGACGTCCTGAGGATTGTCAAGGCATTAGTTTAAAATGGGGAATTTTATTTCTTTTGATTCGATAAATTGTTCTAGATACTGGAGATCAATTTTACATTTACTTGTCATATTGATATTACTTTGTCAGCATGATGAGAAGTGGTTTGTTCAATTTCATTCAGCTGATATAATTTTAAAACTGTCTGTTGACTTTTGATATAGGTTTATAACATAATGTATTGATGGCTTTCCATACTTTGTCGAGAAGTCCGGTTTGTTTGTAATAAACAACTTTTGAATTGGTAATCACATTATTGGATTTCGTTATAAGTGAAGTTATCTGTTTCTTTTGTGCTCTGAGCAGCTCAAATTGAACCATGTTGTTTTTCAATAATCTCCTTATGTGTATTTCGGATTCTATGCCTTTTGTTATCCAAAGGTGGGTTTGATAATTTCTTGGAACATCTTTTATTTAATGAAAGGGCAAAGTTTGTCGTAACAGAAGTAAATGTCCTAAACCAAAATCAACAAACAGCTTCAGTCAGGGTCTCGGATTTGTATATTGGCATGCAAAGGCGAGTTTGTCAAGTCTGAAAGGAAATCTTGCTCCGTTAAAGATTTAAATTTCCAGTAAAAAATAGTTTAATGCCAACTTAAGGTAATTGTAGATATGATTTTTAAACCAAGTAAAGCATAGCTGGATTATGATCACTGCATCCACATGAGGGAGCACATACTTCGTTAAGTGTTGTTTTGTATTAGTGTAGATATGATCAAATTAATGTTTTAGAGTTATTTTGTAATCCGAGATTGGTTCTACTATTATTGTTCATAGGCCATACATAGTAAGTAGTGGCTCCATTTGGTTTAAAGTTTTTAATAATCATGTTAAAAATCCCCAGAATAATTGTTTCATTGTATAAAAGTATTACTCGTCATAAGGGAGTTGAATTTTTCTAGCCAGTCTCTGTCTGAAGCATTACAAGAAAATAAATCCAAATAAATTGGTCCTATTGTGTTTAATTTTTTTCAATCCACATGGATTCAATGTCATAAACCTCTAAGGTTATAATTCTTTTACAACTGAGCAAGAGGTTAATATATGTAAGTACCCGGTGGTATTAGGGTTTGTGAGGACTTCACAAAGATTTTTTGATACCCTGGAATATTCATAGTGTGGTGTGCATCTGTAACATTTGGAGAGAGTCGGGATTCCAGCTAGCAAACAAATGAAACTGATTCCACTGTTGTATAGGTATGTTGCAATGTCCAGCTTATTTTGTTTGTTGCATTGTTGAATTCAGGTAGCCTACTCGAGGAGGCCCAGTTTTGTTGCCGACTTGTCCTGAGTTAGATACAATTTATAATATGTCCGATTGATTGGCTAATTTAATGTATATATATTCATGTTCTGTACGTTTAATAAACTATCAAAATAGAAGACCCGTTTTAGTAGGTTTTCTATTCATACATCAAACAGGAAGAATATAATAATGACATGAAGGAACACCCAAATAAAAACGAAACAATACTAAAGGTAAATTTCAAAAGCTGCTCTGGATCTGCAAAAAATCGATCCTGTTATATCAACACAGTAAATAAACTCCAGTCCCCTTTATATTTTCAAACACTAAAATTAGAACAAATGTATACCACACGTACATTAAGAGTGTAGAATATTTTGATAAAGAAATACTACAAAACTTTCTTCTTTTTTTTCTCAATCAATAACAATACTTTACACAATACACGTACTTCATATAAAGCTCAAACAAGGAAGATTACATCACAAAGCAGTAGATCACAATAAAATAAAGTATAGAATATTCTTGGAAAAATCATAGCAAAATTTGTCTCTAAAACAACTGGACAATGCTAGAGTCACTGGAGTAGCAAAATAGCTGCAAAACACAACAACAATTGTTTCAATCAAGCAGACTGCGTGAATAAACAGCAATATAGCTGCTAGTCGCAAAAGTCAATTGTTACAGTACAAGCATATACTGCTTATTAACCAGCTATTAGAGCTGTTATCACAAAAGTAAATTGCCTTCAGTGCAGGCAGAACGATTTATAAACCACAACAGCAGCACGACATGATCAACATCATTTAATTTACTGAAAAAAGAAAGAAAGAAAAAATGAAGGAAAAAAAGGAGAGAGTGAAGACAAGTATGAAGAGGGGGAGGGGAAATTGTGGGGAAGAATTGAAGCATCAAATTAAATTTCTTGTGATCATATACTTTGGATGCAGGCAGACAGGCCACAAACACACACCCACACACACACACACACACAGGCACACAACACACACACACACACACACACACCAACACTTGCAGAACGTACATGTGCAACGCAACGCACGGCGCACGCGCAAAGCACCATACAACAACTCTTTCATTCACACATAAACCCCCACAAATCCTTGGGAAGATACATAATCGAGGCCTGTGTGCCAACCCTGCAAGAACTCTTGGCACACATGTCAAGTCCTGTTTCGCATCTTTGCGAAGAAGAGCAGGTCCGACCGCGCGCCTTCGGGAACAGAGGACAAAATCCCAACAAAACCGCCCACACACAGAAACTGATGTGAAAAACAAACAACACCACAGCGTGCTTATCCCATTGTCCTTCGATAATGAAAGAAACAAATAAAGATAAAATAAAATACAGATAAAAAAAACATCAACCCCACTATGTACATTAGCACCACACTTCATCACACACATGTACACGCCCTATGCACACACAGACACATGCACCCTACATATTTTGTCAAATATCTAAGTACTCAGAAAGCACATTGACTAGTGGTATTGTGTGTTGGAAGGGAGTGCTGATAGTCACCCTAACACACATGGCGACTCTGAACATTGGGGGTTCCTGGGCTCGGAGGGGGGAAAGTGTGTGTCATGGAATAGTGATGTATTGTCTTGGTGTCACAAGGTGGTTGGGGGGTGTTTGTTCTATATTGTGTAGGCAGCAGGTTGTGTGGTAGGTCTCACACCTTTCGCTGCTGGGTGTAACTGACTGTGGTGTCGTCTGTATATGGTCGGTGGTTGGTCTCAACAGTGGTTGGGTCTGGGGCTTCATGACTAGCGGCATGGTTTGACGTTTTCCAGGGAAAACGAAATTTGAGAGCAAGCGTTCTGTTACCCAAGGGGTCTGGATGCAGAGCATCTTGGGTACAGAGAACTATTTAAGGTGCACCAGTCCCTGTGTGATGAAGGAAGTGGGTGTGTTTGTCAATAAACACAACCCCCTCTTGCCTGCAGTATACCCCTAAGAGAAGCCGTCGGACTTTGAAGCCATGTCAAGTAAGGGATGTCGTCCGAAGGGAGGGAGGATGGAGGAGGCCTGTAGAGTGGCATGGGGGAAGACTTTTGTTAGCAGGTTGATCAGTTCGTTTGGTCCACCAGCAATTGTGAAAGGCCCTGCTTTACAGCTGTAGATGCCACGTGAAAGGTGGACGGCGCTGAATGTGTGGAGAGGACAGCTTGTTGCCAGCCACTGACACAGGTGTTGAACTGTCAGGCTGTACAAGAATTTTGCCAGACTAGCCGTCCGCCAACTGACCATCTTTTCCTCTACCACACCCTTCACGCTGAGATCCACCTTATCAACAAGGTGTCACACTCGTCTGGGACGTGATTTTGTTGGAGGACAATTAGGACTGGAAAGGTGGGGTGCTCACTTGAGATGAATGGAAAAGAGTGTGTGATTGGTGAGGATGTAAGGAGTGTGGAGGTTGCAAGGAAGCAATGTGTTTGTGAGGAGAGGCTGTTACTTGAGTGTTTGTGTGAAGTTGGTGAATTGTTTCCTCGTTGTTTTGTGTGTTGTGTACAGAGTGTAGGAAGTGTCATTCAAGGTTTCTGGTCTGTCAAAAGACGTATACTGTTGGATGTGTTTGATATTGTATTCCACAGTGTGTGTTTGTCTGTGAGTGGATTCAGTGTCGGTAGTCATCGACTGCTGGAGTGATGTGGGTATGTGTGTCCCCAGGTTTGTGCTGAGTGTTTTGTATCTGTTCTTGTAGTATTGTTTGATGTTGTGTTGACTGTGACTTTGAATGACTGTAGTTTTGAGCAGATTTCTTGCAATTGATGTGACGGTTTTTTTGGCTGTTTTGGAGTTCGTTGTTTGTTGTGATGCGTCTCTTTCCTTATCTTTTATGGAGTTTTTTTGTTCTTATTTCAGAGTCAGAGATGGTCGCTGAGAAGTTTTGTCTTTGGGATATCTGTTGATATTGAGTTTGAGTTGTGTTGATTTTTTTATGCATGTTGGAGATAGTGGATTGGCTGCAAGGAGTTGTTTGTGGAGCATCGTATCGGTTGCACGTTTTGTCATTGAAGAAGAGTGTGTGCATTCTTGCATGTGAGCATTGGGTGTCTTTGGTGTTAGGGAGGTTTGGGAAGTGAGAGTGGGTTGGTGGAGATGGTGAGTGGGAGGGGGGAGAGATTGATGATCACATGGGGCAACAAGGGGAGGGGAGGAGAGGCTGATTAGTACCGTTGGGTGCTGCTGAAGAAGAATGGGTAGCCGGGGAGCTGGCCGGTGTTACGATTTCTTCCTCTGGTGGAGAGGCACAGTTGAGGGGGTGGTTGGGTATTAGGCTTAGAGTTTAGAGAGGGTGGGAGGTGATGGTCACATTGCTGTGGGGGTAGGAGTGTTGCCATGGGGAACATGGAGGTGAAGACTTCGGGGTGCAGGTGGCATGAGTGGGGTGAAGCGGGGGTAAAAGGGATGGTGGCAAGTGAAGAGAGGGAGTAGATGGTCATCACTGCCAGTTGTCTGGGCTGGCTGTGACATTGCTGGACGTCCAAGGATTTACACTGCCTCTGACCAGTAGTGCGCGACGGTCCCGGGTATATGGCCACTAGAGCGTGACGTCCGATGACGCTGCAGGAAAAAAGAGCGTCCAGTCGCATTGCTGCGGTGACACTGGAGCTGCCAGCCTCGGTTACTATAAGTTTTAATGTTTCCGAACATCCTTCTCACCACGTCCTGGCACACTTTTTCCTTAGCACATGTATTGTTGCCAGTGGAGTGGTTACACAAGAATCTCAGGAGTTGCCTTCACTAGAATAACCTGAATGAATTTCTCTCCAAAGTTTCACGTGGCAAATTTAGAGTTAAAACTGTTATGGACACTTATCTCTTTGTTGTTGTTTCTTTCAAAATCTTTTATTGTTGTGGGTGATTATTTTTAGCTGGATTGCCCCACAGTACTTTAATAAAATACAAATCGCCATAAAGGGCAAGTTACCATGGAATAGCCTCAAAGTTACTGGCAGAATCTTTTTTTTTTTTTTTGTTGAACTGTATTGTCTCCTTGCACAAGCGTTTGGAATTCATGGATCGAGTTGTGGGTCCGACATTGGAGTATCACTAATCAACTTTTTTATTTTTGCATTGTTAAGCTCAGGGGAAGACTGAGACAAAGAGAAAAAAAACCAATAAAAACAACAACACAAAAATAACCCGCGAAACATTAAAATTGAAGAAAACAAGTCGCAAACAGTAATAAGATGAAGATAATTCAACTGCTGTGTCCATTTTTAATGCCATCACATTCGCGAGCAAGCCCCACAATCTTCAGTTTTATAAAATAATGAACTGGTTTCATCACTGACCTGTGTTTGGGCGAGGATAGACAACACAGAACACAATCTCACAACAAGGCACTTCACTTCAGCTTGTAACACGGAACACAGTTAAGCATCTGGTCCCGCCCCCATCCTGACATAGAACACATCCTCTTCAACCCGCCGTGGCGGGCCTGGGTTACGGCAGAGTCCATTGAAGTTACATCGTTCATGGCGATGCTAACTGTTGGCCTAAGCGTTTCACTTGAAAGTAAAGAAAGTAAAGAAAAACTTTACGAATATGGTTAATCATCACATATATTTCCATCAATGTTGTGTTAGACCAATGGCACTTTTCTGTTATCACAAATCCATACACACCAACTGCACTTTGTTTATCAAAAATCCTGAAATCTTCGGAAAAACCAACTCATCTGAAAGCTCCTTGACACATTGACACGTCTTGACAGCTGAACGAGCGTGTGTGTGTGTGTTGTGTGTGCTTCATTTTGTCACCATTCCTGATCAGATATGCAGAACTCTAACCAATACAGTAGGAGGTCCCCGTCTCCATCATGAATACATGGCCATAAAAATGCATCTAATGCATAGAATCTGGAAAAGGTAAAGTTCCATAAACATGTGTGTAGGCTTGAAACAGTTACTATTGTTTTATACACAATGGAAATATGTAGACAGAATTAGTGCAAAAACAATTAGTTAAAACACTATGGACAAACAGTGTAAAAGAATAAAGTGGTCATCTCTATCATAACAAATCTGTAACAATGCACAGCTGAATAATCAGTACAGTAGAAAACTATCAAGGGTAGGTGAAAGAAACAGGACTGATTCATTATTTCTTTGTTAGAAAAGCCAATAAGAGGTATGCATGTAGCCTACATTGATGAGATCTGTCAAGTAGGCCTACTAACAGCTATGTGTATATATATTTTTGCATATTTTATCTGTGATAGCACATCTACAGTCAAATGCCAGCACAATGTGGTGCAAGCAGTTCTTTCTTTTTCCAGCAATACCCCTGTCTGGTCATGATGTATTTTAATGATGACATGTTTCAGTTAGCTTTTAGCTCTCTTCTGTAAGGAGCTTCAACAAGAGACTATTCCATTAATAAAAAGAGAACTCTGAAAACCAAAAGCGGTTGCTCTATCACAACATCACACACTGTCAGAGTTTTTGATGCACACTTGGTATTTTCGATTTTAGTAAAACTCATAGTTCAAATGCTGGCACGGACCACAGGATCTTTGATGTGCATACATGAGTTGCCTGCATGTTTAGATGATGGAGAGTAACCTCTTACAGCACCAATGGGTTTGTAATAATATCAATCTGGAATGGTAACACGGTAGTAACACACACACACACACACACACACACACTCCACTCCAATCCAGTGGTTTATAACCCAGCCTGCAACATAGGCCATAGCAGAGCTGTTAACTCGTCCGATTTCAAATCTCAGATTAAAAACGCGCAATTATTTACAGATTAAAACAGACACACTCATACACACAGGCACACACGACGCACGTACGAACGCTTGCACGATCTCGCACGCACGCACATGTAAACACACACACACACAAACACACACACACATACACACACAAACACACACACACACACAAACACACACAAACACACACACACCACACCACACACACACACACACACACGAACACACACACATTACCGGCGTGAACATCACACGGCTCACACAATTGACAAAACTTCATGCATAGGGCGAACTGCATGTACAAACGCATAAGACTGCTTATTCGCTTATCTTAAAAAAACACACAACAAACACACACACACACACACACACACACACACACCACCACCACACACACACACACACAACAACAACACTTAACACACATTTTGGATCTACCAAAAGAAAGAGTTTGCAAAACTAAAATTTTATGATTTTGCTACCAAAGAATACAGATTAGAACCATACTTACTAAACTATGAAAAAAAACCCTCATAAGAAGACATATTGTAAATTTCGCACAAGCTGTCACAATTTAATCATAGGGAAAGAGAGACACAAAAAAAACTTATGAGAGGACAGAAAATGTGGACACTGTAACAAAATTGAAGATGAATTTCATTTACTTGATGAATGCATTTTATATGATGAACTCAAAAATAATTTGTTATTAAAAATCAAAACGAAAGACAAAGAACGCAAAAACGGTGTACATAAATTAAGTGACATAATCATAGTTGATATATATTAAGCAGATATCATCAGATGTGTGTATGAGTGTTTTAAAAAAGAGAAAAAGAGAAGTAGAATACAACATGTTTTTAGTGTACATCACTTTTAGCCAAAATAGATAATAATTATAGTTGATGTTTTTGTTTTGTCAAATAAGTCTACATGACTTAAATGGCAATAAAATATTCATACACACACACACACACACATACACACACACACGCGCACACACATAAACATGCACACACATAAACACAAACACACACACACACACACACCCCTCTCTCTCTCTCTCCTCTCTCTCTCTTCTCTCTTACACAAACACACACACACAAACTCACACACGCGCGCACACACACACACCACCCTCTCTCTCTCTCTATCTCTCTCTCTCTCTCTCTCTCTCTCTCTCTCTCTCTTCTCTCTCTCAATCTCTCTTTCTCTCTTTTTCTCTCTCTCCGACTCAAGCCTGGTATCTTTTAACTATTATTACTCAGCGCTATATAAAATTCCAAATATTATTATTATTTATTTTATTCTTTTTTTATATATTTTTAAATTTTTTAAAATTTATTATTATTATGTGACAAGCTTGGAAGTTGCATCAGTGGACATATACTTGCTAATGGCGCTTATGTGCCGTAATTGATAGTAGCAAGACGGGCAGGTCGGGGTGATGAACTTTTTCTAGAGAAGTATTTTCCAAAAACCCCTAAATACTTTACAGACAGGAAAAAAGAAACACGTATTGGCCCCGAAACTTTTTTGAAGTTTTGTGAAGAGGAAAGTTTATTATAAACAAAAATTTTTAAAAAGGAAAAGCATCAAAAAGATAATATCTCAATAAACTGCAGTGGAACTGCAGATCTATTCTAAAAATGTTGTTTACTTACACCAACATCAAATGCAAATTTGTTATCAAATACTTTATCCTTTCGTCTTTTAATGTTAAAAAAAAACCAAGTTTTCTAGACTAAAGCGTTTTTTCTATCCACCATTTGTGAACAACAACAACTAAGGAAAGATTATTACTGCAATTTTACACCCGTGTTTGTTTAAACACTTACGATACAGTTCCACCAGCAAACATAACCCCAAAATGTTTTATCAGTCAATTATGTACAGTTTTTTGGGAATTCCCCCATCAACTGTTTTCTGTTTTTTTACCTAGGCCTGAAAAATGAAAATACTGACGGCGAAAACTTAATGCCCAAACAAAAATTGATTAAGGCATGTTTTTTAACACCCCCTTTTTCACCTTTTTGTGGAAAAGGAAAAATGCCTTCACATTTTCTAAAAACAGAAATTTTAAAAATAGTGACTCACCCTTATTTTTTGCTTAACACCAAATCTCTGATGTACCCACCCATCGACCAACTGCCATAGTCTTACATTTAGTTTCCCCTAAGTTAGCATTGTCACGTTCATGAAAATATATAATGAAACTTAGGCAGTGAGAATGTTCCTATCTCTATTAAGAGTGATGAAAGTTTAACACAGTAAATATTAATCCGGACTTAATTCCTAAATACAATTAAAAGACAGCAGACTGGCTAATTTTTGGCAAGCATCTTACGGAATTCAGTAGTAACTACATCCAGCCATGATAATATTGACAAAATGTACAATTCTTTCGTAAATTCTGTTTTAAATGTAGTTGATGAAACAATTTCAAAACTTAACACAAGTGCTACAAAAATCTACATTAAATTAGGTCATCATCATCATCAGACCCGTCACCTTGGCGGTCGTGGAGGAGAAACGAAAGACAATGCGTGGTAAGCCTCCTCCATCCATCTCGGTCCTCGGCTCTGCGCAGTAGTGCCGAGTCATTCATCCTGGCCCCATTCTCTATGTTATCCATCCATGACTTGTTCGTCTTCCCCTCTTTCTGCCACCTTCGAGTGTTCCCTGCATTTACTTTTTTGGCAGACTGTTGTGGCGGGTGACGTGGCCGAACCATGTCAGCTTTTTTTCTTCTTGACGATGGGAGATGGGTTCCTGTGGACCTGCCACCGTGTTTATTTGAACTCTTGACAAATTCATTGGTCTTTCGTTCTCTCCAGGATATGCCCAACAGTTTTCTATGGCATGTTTTTCAAATTATTGGATTTGCTTTGCTGTTTCAGTGTCAATGTCCAGTTTTTTTACTTTCCCCTACAGCAGGATAGTCTGAATTAGGGCTTTGTAGAACTTTAGTTTGATTGGGAAACTGATCTCTTACTTTTCCATTTTGGTGGTGAGTTTTGTCATAAAAGATGTTGCCATGGCTATTCTGACTTTGATTTTTTTGTCGTCATCGCCGGTCTTTTGTGAGTGTAGCGCCAAGGTATTTAAAAGCGTCTACCTCCCCCCAGTTGCTGGCCCGTTCATGTAAATTTAGCAGTGGCTTTGCTCGTGCTGTTCACAAGTACTTTACTTTTCTCCGAGCTCACCTCCCCTCCCATATGCTCCAGCTCTGTTCTCAAGTCTGGGGCGTAAGATCTTGCAGCTCTGTGTTACTTTCCGCCATGAGGTCAATGTCATCGGGAAAACCGCAAGTTTTTGAAGGGTCTGCCGCCAATGGAAATGGGAAAGTGGAAGTCATGGGGGGTCTCTCTCATAAAAATTTTTTCCCAAAAACAGATTAAACAGGACTGGAGATAACAGACATCCTTGTCGGACCCCAACTGTGGTTTTGAAGTAGTCTCCGACCTGATTGTTCAGAAGAACTGCACTGCTTGCGGTGTTGTATAGTGCTTGAATGGTTTGCACTAGTCCTTCAATGCCAAACATTCTGTAGACCTGCCACAGGCCTTCGTGCCATACTCTGCCGAAAGCCTTCTTGAAGTCGATGAAATTGTGGAAAAGGTCTCTCTGATGTTGAAGATGATTTTCCATCAGGATGTGGCAGTTAAAAATCTGGTCGATTGTGCTTCTGCCTGCCCTGAACCCAGCTTGTTCCTCTGCAAGGTGTTGTTCTGCCTCCTTCTTGAGTTGAATCAAAATAACTTTGAGCATGATTTTGCTGGCATGGCTGATGAGGCTGATTGTTCTATAGTTTTGGCATTGGCGTAAATTCCCCTTCTTGGGCAGGGGTATGATCAGTGAATGTGTGCATTCTGTTGGCCAGTGTTTTGTCTCCCAAATCTTCTGACAGATAGCTGTAACATGTGTGATGACTGTTTCGCCACCATGTTTGAGCAGCTCTGCTGGTATGTTGTCTGCTCCTGGGGACTTTCCCTACTGGTAAGCTGCGGATGGCTTCTTCCACTTCTTCCCTCGGTATAGGTAAAGGCGATGGTGCTCTTGATGTTGCTGCTTTCTCTTCTATTATGCTCTTGTCAGGTAGGATTGGGTAGTTGTACAGTTCTTGACAATACTCAGACCACCTGTTCAATGCAGCTGAACTTTCTGTGAGGAGGTTTCTGGAGCTGTCTTCAATGACTGATGATTTGGTTTGAAGTGGTTTTGTGAGTTTTTTCAGGGTGTCATATGCCTTTTTACTGTTGCCCAATTTCATGCATGTTTTCGATCTCATCACATTGATCACTGATCCACTTCTCTCTGGCCTTTAACATTGACTTCTTCACAAGATTGTTGGCCTCCCGGTATTCTTTAGAGTTGGAAGACCTGGTTGGTTTCAGTGCTCTTCTTGTATCACAGAGGTCCAAGATCCCAAATGGTAGTCCATGGCTGGTGTTTATTCCTCTGACGACCGAGTACCTCCCCTGCTGTTTCTCGGACGCCTCTTTAAAAGTTGTTGGTGAGGCCCATTGATGTCATTGTCCAGGGGGGTTAATGCCGCAAAACGCCCCGCCAAGCTTAGCTTGGAAGATCTCCTCGACTCTGGATCTTTCAGTTTGGTCCACGTCAAAATTTTATACATGGGTTTTCAGGCTGTTTTTCTTCAGCTTCATTTAAAATACCCCAGCACAAGGTCGTGGTCGATGCCTATGTCAGCTCCAGGGTAGGTTTTTGTTCTGGCTCTGTTGATGATGGTTTGAAGCGCCAGGGTTTGTTAAAAATGAAATCTATTTAGTTATGGATCTGCCGTTTGACGCATGCCATGTTGTCCTCCTTGACTGCTTGTGGGGATAGAGGGTATTGGCAATGGTAAGCCCTGTGGGTGCAGGCAAACTCTAGCAGACATAGTCCCCGTCGTTGGTCTCTCCAGTTCCAAATGACCAACTTTTCCCGGGCCCATTGGTGTAAGAGTCGGACTACTTGGCGTTAAAAACCCCTTGAATGATGATGATGTCCTTCTTGGGTATCTTCAAAATGGTCTCTTCAAGATTTCGTAAAATTCTTCTACTTCTTCATCTGCATGGTCAGATGATGGTGCATAATTTTTTATGATGGTGATGTTCTTGGCTTGGCCGACACCCGGATGCTGATAATCCTGCGGGAAACTGGTGTACGCTGATAATGCCCCCACTACTTCCTTTCTGACAATAAATGCCACTCCATATTGGTGATGTTTTCTTGGCCACTGTACCAGATCCTGTTTCCCTTCTTCAGTCATTGTCTCACCAAATCCTGTCCATTCACTTCTCCTAGTCCAATAATGTCCCAGTTATAGCGGCTAAGCTCATACTCAGTTCTTTGAATTTTCCGCACTGGTAGAGTGTACGGCGTTCTGTGTACCAATGGTGATCTGTTCTCTAGGGAGCTTAAGTAATGTTTCAACTCCAGTAGCTGACTTGTCACTTCCAGTCTGGTATTGATCAATGGAAAGCATGGTCGTTGGTAACCCGGGCCTCGACCAATCGGGTATCATATTGGCTTTGCATTTGTCTTTCATGTTTTTTCTGTGGGCTTAGGATATTCCTTGGTGGCGCCAATCGCCTCTCCAAGTCTCCATATGTTTTTTCGTTGTTGTTTTTTCTATTGGAGTTTTCTCCCCCACATGCGACAGGTTGTACTGGGTTATATGGATATCAGTAGCAATAACAGAGAACTTCTCTGACTGACCTGACTGCAATGTATGGGAAATGCCGACTTTGAAAAAGCAGTCACTGAGAAAAAAAAACCTGATGTTCAAATTATACAATAAAGATACATGGACTGAAAGTCACAAGGCCATGAAAACTGCTAATGTCACATCCAGCTGAGTAATACAGCAAGCTAAAAAAGCTCACTGGACAACATTTTGCAATGTAGAAGTAAACAAATCACAAGCCTACCAAGAGTGTTAGACAACTAAACAGAATGAAAAATGGCATAGAACTACCAATTTAATTTCCCATTGAGATAAATAACAAGGATTTCCTTCTTTAAGGGAAAAAGCCAAATCATTTGCAGAATTTTTTCCAACTAAGCAGACTCGATGGCGTAACTCCAAAACAAAAGCTCTACAAAACCCCCAAAGAGAAAAATTCAGTCAGTTTCCCAACCCTATTTCTGATAACAGTCATTACGTCAATGCTCCATTAACCGTCCAAGAAATAAAAGATGCAATCATTTTATTACCAAACAAGAAAACATCAGTTGGCATTGATGCCATTTCAAATGAAATGATCAAACACTTGCGAGAAAAGTGGATACTGATTCTCTATGATATTTTTTTAAATGTTAGGAGAGTGGTTTACTACCTCAATTTTGAAAACAGTCAATTATTGTTCCTGTGCACAAATACAGTAAACCAAAAACATGTTTTAATGTGAATAGAATAGGCCCATAGCACTTACGTTTTATGTATATAAAGTCCTAGGAACAATCGTTTTAAACAAAATTGTATATATGATGATTTGCTTGTCATCTCAGGCCTTTTTTCCCCTAGAGGCCAAAATATTCGGTAGGGGTGTCAGGTGCCGATTTTGTGATTTTGGATAAAACAAATGGTGTAGATATTTCCAAACCGGAATAAATCAATAAAATTAAATATCTAGTTTCTTTCCTTATCAAAATCGCACTTTATAATATAATTATGCCCACCTCAGAAGACAAGCGATTTTAATGAAAAAGATCCTGAAGAGACTACTTTTCCCTCAGCCTGTATCCCCTCAAGATTTACGATAGACAGAAGAGTGACATACGATTTGAAAGCTCCATTTTTGCCCTTTCACACTGTGTCAACTATATCTAGATTGAATTATAACTTTATCCAATGAAAAAGCTCGAAATAGGGGAACAGTCATAAACAAAACATCAGTAGAGGGAGATGTCATTCTTCTCATTGGCCGAAGGGAGCATGTGACCTACAAAAGCCAAGGATGAGATGTCTGTAACAAAAATAGGGTTGTCTGCTTCTAAAGTACAATCATAATAATACCCCGATTTTTGTTCGTTCTGCAAATATTCTGGATGGATAGAACTCATAAGAGCTTTATAATGAAGTGGGGGGACTATATTACAACCAATTGCAGTGCTAGTTAGGAAAACATGAGGGAAAACAATCAGCTGATGATTGCAAAATCCCTGACCCTGACCTGACTGAATTGAACACAGAACGATGGCTGGTTACTCAAAGTGAACAGAAAACTAACAGTGCTTCTTACTGAAGCAATGAAGATATTAACAGTCAAATTAATTTTGCTGTTGTGCTTTATCTGAGCATCATCGAGGCAATCAAACTGAATAGGGAAGTTCTCGACAGTAAAAAGGTTCAGTTTATTTTTTGACTGCAAGTGCCAAATGCAAAAAATAGGCTGAAATACAAATGAAAACTGATTCAGGCTAATGAGTTTCAGTAAAATAATTTCTATTACTAAGTTTTCATTAGATGAATTACACGCAGAAACTGAATAAAGCACAATGCACTAAAGGTGAGAAATTTTGTTTTTAGTGATGTGTGTGTGTGTGTGTGTGTTTGTGTGTAATATTTCAAGTGTGTGTGATATTTCATGTATGTGTGTGGGCGCTCACACACACATTTTTGAATTTCATGTATGTTGTGGGTGTTGTGTGTGAGTAAACGAGGTGAGTGAGTGAGTGAATGAGTGAGTGAGTGTGTGTGTGTGTGTGTGGGTGTTAAATGTCATGTGTGTTGAAATTATGTTGCTGTTTGAGGATTAAAAACTACTTAATCACATTTTTTACTTCAATGTTTCAATTAAAAATCTTAATAGCTCTTATTTCATTTGATTCTGGAAATAAAACAACAACAAAAATATAAACAAACTGTGGTCTTAGTGTGTTTGTCTGTCATGTTCCATGATGACCTCCAAAACAGCAGAGGAGAAGCTGCTGTTTCGGAAATTGGGCAGAAATTTGATTATAGTGGAGATGCCTTGCCCACAGTAGATCCCACTCTCTCGGCCAAGTAGGCATAAGGACAGTCATCGTTGGAGATGTTCTCCAAAGGCCAACTAGCCCCCAGGGCTTCAGCACATAAGGACTGTGTGAGCCAAGCCTCCTTGTCAGAGATTCATAGTCGATCACTTGAAGAATAAGTTGTAAAGTGAATGTCCATGGTAGAGAAAGCCTCTGATCATACAGCCTTTCACTTTGCTGTTCCCCCAAGCGTGAATGGTTTAATCAAGAACTGTGATAAATATCCAGGTGCTGACGAAACTATATATATTCATTATACAACTGTATACATGTGAACTATTTTAAGAATATACCACAAATGCACATTGTATTTTCACATCTTCCTAGTTTCATGTTTTAATGTAACAGTGCTTATTCATCATTTGTATTTTTTTTATAACAAGCCTTTGATTTTGATATTGATAGTGGTTTTTTGTATTTCAGCTTCAGCCACAAGTTGACTGTACTGACAAACATGATTATGAAAATGGAATGAATTTAAGAGTCAAGAAGGGAGGAGGGAAAAACGTTTAACACCAAACCCTGACATCAGAGGACAGACTTGTGTTGTCTGTAATAACTAAGTTTGCATGCCAGTATATCATTGTGTGTTGTTGTTTTTTTTTAGCGGGTGTGAGACACATTGTATGGATGCTTGCAGAATTCTGTGTGTGTGTGTTTGTGTGTGTGTGTGTGTGTGTGTGTGTGTGTGTGTGTGTGTGTGTGTGTGTGTGTGTTGTATTGTTTTGGATTGCATTGTATAACACTTTATGTGTATTTGTATTGCATTGTATTGTATACCACTTTGTGTGTGTGTTGTATTGCATTCCATTGTAATATATGCCACTCGGTGTGTGTCTGTGTGTGTTGTGTGTGTGTGTGTGTGGTGTGTGTGTGTGTGTGTGTGTGTGTGTGTGTGTGAGTGTGTGCTGTGTGTGTGTGTGTGTGTGTGTGTGTGTGTGTGTGTTTTTGTGTGTGTGTGTGTGTGTGTAAAGTCAAATCAAAAGTAATATTAACTGCCAAAATATCAAGTTTTGTCATTCTTGTTCATCTTGCTCTCACAAGGAAAAACTGTTGTAAGCAAAACTGCATCATAAAGACCAACTAATAAAAATGAAATACAAATAAAACAATAAAAGATGAAAACAAGCACAACAGTATCAGTTAACTTGTGAGACCAGACAAAATGAACAACTTAACTAGACATAAGAAAAAACCCAAAACAAAGTAAACACCAAATGAATGGACAGACTATAAATGGCACACATACATGTGCATTCATCAGATAAACAGGTATATGAATTAAAGGTAACAGGATGACAAATGTGACCTCTCCATTTCGAAATGAGTGGCGTGTCACCTCAGGCCTTTTTCGGCTAGAGCCCAAAATATGCGGTAGGGGTGTCAAGTGCTGAATTTGCAATTTTGAAAAAAACTGATAATATAGACATTTCGAAACCGGAAATCATCAATAAAATAACTATTATCTAGTTTCTTGCCTTATCAAAATCAGATTTTAATGCACATACCCACCTCAAAAGACCAGCAATTTTTATGAAAAAGATCCTGAAGAGGCTACTTTTCTGAAACCTGTATCCACTCAATATTTTAATAGACCAACGAAGTGACACACTGTTTGAAAGCTCACAGTTTCCACTTTCACACTGTGTCAACTATATCTGGATTGATATAAAACTTTATCGAATGAAAACGATCAAAATAGGGGAGCAGTTGTAAACAAAACATCACTAGGGGGGGATTTCATTCTTCTCATTGGCCATAGAGATCATGTGACCTACGAAAGCCAATAAGGGGATGCCTGTAACAAAAATGGCCTTGTCTGCTTCAAAAGTACAATGGATAATAATAACTCAAAATTCTGCTCGTTCTGCAAATATTCTGGATGGATAGAAATCATAAGAGCTTAGTAATGAAGTGAGGACTATATTACAATTGATTGCAGTGGTAGTTAGGAAAACATGAGTGAAAACCATCGTGAAATCCCTGACCCCTGACCTGACTGAATTTAGCACAGAAGTGATTACTGGTTACTTGTGAACAGAAAACTAACAGCACTTCTGAATCAAGTGATCAAGATATTAGCAGTCAAATATGTTTTGTCATTGTGCTTTACCTAACCATTATCAAGGCAATCAAACTAAATACCGAAGTTCTCAGACAACAAAAGGGTTCAGTGATTTTTTGACTGCAAGTGCCAACTGCTAAAAATAGGCTCAAAAACAAATAAAAACTGATTCAGGCTAGTGAGTTTCAGTAAAACATAGTACACTTGAAAAGAACTATAATTACACAGTTTTCATCAAATGACCTACAGGCAGAAATTGAATAAGGCATAATGCACTAAAGGTGAGAAATTTTGTTTTTAATGGTGTGTGTGTTATATTCTCCCATGTTTTTCCACCTGACTTCGCAGAGCCCAAGGATGTGCAAATGATATCTGGACATCTCATGTGTCAGTTCTTCCACTTTGCCTGCAGCTCTTAGTGTTCGTACATTCCATGTGCCAATGATGGTGTTGTGTCTGGCACGAATTTTGCTGCGTTTTACATCAGTAGCATACTTTCGACATCTGTCCTGATGAGCAACAGAAGGCGCGGTCCTTGGTAACCCGGGCGACGACCGATCCGGTATGGAGATTCTGGCTGTCTTTGTCATTGGTGTATCTTGGGCAAATCAAACCTGGCGGAGCCCATCCCTCTCCAGATCGGATTTTTTGGTTGGGTTTACTCCCCACATGTGGCAGGTGGTACTGGGTTACATGGTCGACCACAAATTATACTACAGTGGAAAACAGGATAAACATGAACACGGCGTGGGGTTTCTTGTTCACAAAGACACCGTGAACACCGTCCATGAGCTGTCAGCCTGTGTCCACAGACTTATTACCATCCGCCTGAGAGCAACCCCCTTTAAAAAACTATAGTACAGGCATACGCCCCTACATCAGACTGCACAGATGAAGCCGTAGAAGAATTTTATGACCAGCTACAAGAGGTTCTGAATCAAACACCCAAGAAAGACATCCTCGTTGTGCAAGGCGACTGGGAAAGCCAAGGTAGGAGAAGATGCATGGAAAGATGGAGGGCGTTTGTGGGCCACATTACCCAAAAACCAATCAAATGAAAGAGGGTTGAGACTCCTGGAGTTTTCCAGTAACAACCACCTCCAGCTAGTGAATACACTTGGCCCACACAAGAAATCCAGAAAATGGACATGGCATAGCCCCAAAAGGAGAACACCACAACCAAATAGATTACATCATGGTGAAAAGACGGTTTCAGTCTAGCGTTAACATCGCCAGACACGAAGTTGTCCAGGAGCAGACATAGGGAGTGATCATGATTTGTGATGATGACTTTCCGACTACATCTAAAGAAAATCCACAAGCGGAACAACATCAGGATCAAATTTGACCTCGAGAAGCTGAAGGACCGAGAGGTATTAGAAATTTTTCAAGCAAGGATAGGTGGAAAGTTTGCAGCACTCACTGTGATAGACTCAGACATAGATACACTGACGAATAGTTTCAATACAGCAGTGACTGAAACAGCAAGCGAGCTTCTTGGCAAATGCCGACCAGTCAAAAAACCATGGGTCACACCACATCCTACAACTATGCGACAAGCGTAGAGAGTTGAAGAAAAAGAAAAATGAAACAAAAGAAAGAGCAGAACAATATAGGGCAGTCAACAAAGAATCAGGAAGTCCATGACGGAGGCAAAAGAGAAATGGATTGTTAAAACAGTGCCAAGACATTGAAGAGAATATCAAGAAAAGAAATAGCAAGAAAGCATATCAGTTGGTGAAAGACCTGACTAGCACGAAACAGAGAAAAGGTTTAACAATACAAGACAAAAATGGGAAGTGTCTCACTGACGACCAGGATATTCTGAACAGATGGACAGAATACTGCTCCGACCTGTATAACTATAGAACCGCAGGAGATCCAGAAGTCCTACTAAGAATCTGCAACAAGATCTGGCAGACAGGAAAATGGCCAACACCATGGACGCAGTCGCTCATCATCACCCTCCCCAAGAAAGGAAATCTACAACAATGCCATAATTACCGCACAATCAGCCTCATATGTCACCCAAGCAAGGTCATGCTGCAGATAATATTGAAAAGACTGAAGCCCCAAGCAGAGCCCCTCATTGTGAGAACAAGCAGGTTTCAGAGCAGGGCGCAGCACAGCAGAAGAGTATTCAACCTCAGAATACTATGTGAAGCGGTACCTTCAACATCAACAAGACCTATACCCCGTATTTATCGATTTTAAGAAGGCATTTTACAGGGTGTGGCATGCAGCTTTGTGGGCAAACCATGACTTTACAGCATCAATGCAAACCTGATCAGAGTCATCAAACAGCTGTACAGCGAGGCCACCAGTGCAGTGTACTACAACAACAACATTGGAGAATGGTTTTTGAACAACAGTTGGAGTAAGCAGGGCTGTCTACTCTCACCCACCCTTTTCAACATCTTCCTTGAGAGAATCATGCTGTTGCACTGGAACTCATGAAGGATCAGTCGCTTGGTGGCAGAACGATCACAAACCTCCGTTTCGCAGATGACATTGTGGAATAGCAGGATCAGAAAAAGAGCTTGCCAGCTAACAGAACACTTGGATAAGGCCTCCAAACATACGGCATGGAAATCAGTGCAGAGAAGACCAAACTGATGACTAATACCACCAACGGCATATAGCCTGATATCAAGGGTTAAAGGGACCAGAAGCTGGAAACAGTTAAAAGTTCAAGTACCTGGGAGCCATTGTACAGACCAGGGATCCAAGCCAGAAGTAGTATGCGGATGCACAGACAATAACAGCTTTTCAAAACTAAACACCATCTGGAGAAAATAAGAATATCTCATTATCTCCAAGATCAACTAATGCGCTCCCTTGTCATATCTATATTTGTATGCCTGTGAATCATGGACCCTGACTGCAGATTTGGAGAGAAGAGTACAGGCAATGGGATGAATGCTTTCGGAGACCCTTTGCATCTCCTACAAAGACCACATAAGCAACGAAAGCGTGCATGAAAAAATCCAGCAAACCATTGGACCCGATGAGAACCTTCTAACGATCGTGAAAAAGCGTAAACTTAAGTGGTAGAGCATGTCACAAGATCCCAAGGAATTACAAAGACAGTTTTTGCAAGGCACTGTCCAAGGAGGAAGAAGAAGAGGCAAACCAAGGAAGAGCTGGGAGGATAACATCAGTGAATGGACAGGCCTAGAACTCAACAAAACCCTGAGAAAGGCAGAACAGAGAGAAGAATGGAGGGAACTGGTTGCTGAGTCTTTGAAGGTGCCCCCACGGTCGTCAGACTACGGGACAGATAGATAGATAGATAGATAGTGTGTTATATTTCAAGTGTGTGTGATATTTCATGTATGTGTGTGGGTGAACACACACACATATTGAATTCAATGTATGTTGGGGGTACGTGTGTGAGTAAGTGAGTGAGTGAGCGTGTGTGTTTGTGTGTGTGTGTGTGTTTGTGTGTGTGTGTGTGTGTTTGTGTTGTGTGTGTGTGTGTGTGTGTGTGTGTGTGTGTGTGTGTGTGTGTGTGTGTGTTTGTGTTGAAATTTCATGTGTGTTGAAACTATGATGCTGTTTGAGGATTAAACAAATACTTAATCAAATGTTTTGGCTTTAATTTTCAATTAAAAACCTCGATACCTTTTCAAAAAATTTTTAATTCTGGAAAAAACAACAACTAAGATTCACACACTGTATTTTTACCTTATACACATGTATAAAGTGAACTATATTAAGAGATACCACAAATTTCACATTTTTAATTTTACATCTTTCTAGTTTCATGTTTTAATTAACCCGTACTTGTTCACAATTTGTATTTTTTTATAACAAGTCTTTGATTTTGATATTGATATTGTTTTTGCTGTGTTTCAGCTTCATCCACAACAAGTTGAATGTACTGACCAAACATGATTATGAACATGGAATAACTTCAAGAGTCAAGAAGGAAGGAGGTAAAAAAAGTTTAACGCCAAAGCCCTGAGGCCAGAAGACAGACTTGTGTTGTCTCTAATAAATAATTTTGCATGTCAGTTTTTGAGTGTTTTTTTTTATTTAGTGGGTGTGGACACACTGTTTGTATGCTTGCAAAATTATGTGTGTGTGTGTGTGTGTGTGTGTGTGTGTGTGTGTGTGTGTGTATGTGTGTGTTGTATTGTATTGCATTGTATTGTATAACACTTTGTGTGTGTGTTGTATTGCATTGTATTGTATACAACTTTGTGTGTGTGTGTGTTGTATTGCAATGTATTGTATGCCACTTGGTGTGTTGTAGTGAGTGTGTGTGTGTGTGTGTGTGTGTGGTGTGTGTGTGTGTGTGTGTGTGTGTGTGTGGTGTGTGTGTGTGTTGTGTGTGTAAAGTCAAATCAAAAGTAATAATCACTGTCAAAATGTCAAGTTTTGTCATTCTTGTTCATCCTGCTCTCACAAGAAAAAAATTGTTGTAAGCAAAACTGCTTGAGAAAGACCAACTATTATAAATCATATAAACATAAAACATTAAAAAAATGAAAACAAGCACAGCAGTATCAATTAACTTGTGAGACCAGACAAAATGAACAACTTACCTATGCATAAGAAAAAACCCCACCAAAACATAGTAAACATCAAATGAATAGACAGAATATACATGGCACACATACATGTGCATTCACCAGATAAACAGATATATGAATTATAGGTAACATGATAACAAATAATGAAAATATTTTGCAATAATAACATAACAGCTGATAAGTATTTAATTCTGGAAAAATGATAATTTACACTTGTTTCAGTGTGTGTGTGTGTGTGTGGTGTGTGTGTGTGTGTGTGTGTGTGTGTGGTGTGTGTGTGTGTGTGTGTGTGTGTGTGTGTGTGTGTGTGTTTGTGTCACTGTATTTCAGATAATGTGTTTGTTCACTATGTGTTTGTGTGTGGTCTACCAGTGTGTGCACAATCATATATGTTTTATACCCATGTAAGCTAGTGTTTTACAAAGCTGTAGCTAAAGAAATTACAGTATAAGCATTGTGTGTTTTCAGAGCCTAAAATTGGCTCAGGAAAGAGAATTTTGTTTTGTACATGTTCATATTATGTTACAACTTTGGAATAATTTTCAATATCTAACAACATTGCCTCATTTACTGTGCAAATCTTAAATAACTATTGCCCGAAACCTGGCATGCAGATGAAAAAGTGGCTTTCTAAAGCAATACAATCCTTTAAAAATATTGTCTATGAAGGTTTTATTCTAAAGCAAGGTTAAAATAATTGATAGTGTAAATATGTTGGTTTTAGGCAAAATCCCTATTGGTGTTGTCTACACCTATGTAAATCCACAAAACCAAAGTTGTATCCATGGCACTTTTCTATTCATGTCCTTTTGTTTTGTAATACTTTTAGCTTCAACACTCCATACATTAGTTTATTGTAGATGAGGAGGAGGTGTACCGGTTTTTCACCCTTTTTTTTTTTCACTGAAATATTTCTCCAAAACATTAACTGTTAAAACTTAATATTTTAACATTAAACAATATATTCTCTTTCTGCTTAAAATTTCATTACAAAATCGTTTGTAGAACCCATATATAATAATCATCCAAAATGAATACCAAGACCACAGTAGTCTCCATTAAAATGTGTTGTATTTGACACAATTCACATATGCCCACAAAAATATGTAAACGTATACTTGTTTATGTATGTAATCAGTATGCATAGTTTCTTGGCGATTGAACATCGATTGTATAGGAAAATCTAACATTGAAAGTGTAATTCAGCTTTCCTTCATTTTCTCAAAATGGCCGCTCACAGGGATTCCACATTCTAGACCCTGTATCTCAGAAACTAAATATCCGATTTGAATGGGGTTTTCACCAGTAGAAAGAACATACAAAGTACATTTTGAATCACATAAATTATGAAAAAAGCCGGATGGTGAGAAGAGACTTATTATGTACTGGAAGGTCACATATAATGAAAATATCTTGCAATACATAACATAACAGCTGATAAGTATTTAATTCTAGAAAAATGATAATCTTCACTTGTTTCAGTGTGTGTGTATGTGTGTGTGTGTGTGTGTGTGTGTGTGTGTGGGTTTGGGGTGTGTGTGTGTGTGTGTGTGTGTGTCTATGCATGTGTATGTGTGTCTCTGTGTTTCAGATTACGTGTTTGTTTACTATGTGTTTGTGTGTGGTGTACCAGTGTGTGCACAATTTTATGTGTTTTATACCCATGTAAGTTAGTTTTGTATAAAGCTGTAGCTAACGAAATTACAGCATCAGCATTGTGTGTTTTCAGAGTCTAAAATTGGCTCAGGAAAGAGAATGGTGTTTTGTACGTGTTCATATTATGTTACAACTTTGGAATAATTTTCAATATCTACAACATTGCCTCATTTACTGTGCAAACTTTATAATAACTATTGCCCGAAACCTGGCATGTAGATGAAAAAGTGGCTTCTAAGAGCAATACAATCCTTTAAAATGACTTGTCTATGAAGGTTTTATTCTTAAGCAAAGTTAAAATAATTTGATAGTGTAAATAGGTTGGTTTTAAGCAAAATCCCTATTGGTGTTGTCTACACCTATGTAAATCCACAAAACCAAAGTTGTATCCATGGCACTTTTCTATTCATGTCCTTTTGTTTTGTAATACTTTTAGCTTCAACACTCCATACATTAGTTAATTGTGGATGAGGAGGAAGTGTACCTGCTTTTCACCCTTTTTTAAAATCACTGAAATATTTCTTCAAAATATTAACTATTGAAACTTAATATTCTAACATTAACAATGCATTCTCTTTCTGTTTAAAATTTCATTACAAAATATTTGTAGAACCCGAGATTTAATAATCAGCCAATATGAGTACCAAGACCATGGCAGTCTCTCATTTAAATATGTTTTGTATTTGACAACATTCACATATGACCATAAAAATTTGCAAAAATGTACTCTTTTATGTATGTAATAAGTATGCAAAGTTTCATGAAAATTGAAGATCAATTGCAAAGGAAAATCTAACATTACATTTGCAATTCAGTTTTCCTTCATTTTCTCAAAATGGCCGCTCACAGGGATTCCACATTCTAAACCCTGTATCTCAGAAACTAAATATTCGATTTCAATGGAGTTTTCACCAGTAGAAAGAGCATTCAAAGTACATTTTGAATTATATAAAACATGAAAAGCCAAATGGTGAGAAGGGACTCATTATGTGTTGTAAGGTTACTATTAGTGTGAGAAGATAGAAATTAATCCTGTGAGTCAAGCAGTTTTTAGAAAAGGCAGATCATCTATTGACCATCTAGTTAAGCTGACAACTCAGGTCCAGTATCAGTTTGCCAGTCGGAAATGTCTGCTAGCAACATTTTTTTTCATATATCTAAGGCTTACGACCAGGTATGACATTCATGGTTCTTATTTAAACTCGAGAATATTGGTTTCTCAGAGCATATGTATGGTTTTTTCATAAATATTTTGGGAAAAAAAGGAAAAAAAAAGGGGGGAAA
>CM054154.1:2860605-2889948 GCA_028751875.1 Rapana venosa
GGGGTACCAAATGTAGAGAGTCCTAATCGGGAATTTTTGGTATCCACCCGATCCCAGCCCACCAATCCGGCACCAAAAAATGGGATCCTAAACTTATTGCTTTATACCCTAAGAGGTTATCCACCTACTAACAGCGGGGGATGAAAAGGGGGGAAGAAGAGGATAGAAAAAAAATAAAAAAGAAATATAAAAGGAGACAGCAATATATGAAAATTACCCCTAAACTCACTCCAAACACGAAACACATTCATTAAAAGAAATTTCAGGTCAAGATTTGGGGTCAAAAATTTTTATTTACTACACTACAATTAGTAAAAACCAATAAACCCCATCACTAATTTTAAAAAAAATTTTAAAAATAATAATAATAAAAAAATAAAAAAATAAAAAATAATAAAAAAAATAATTAATAAAAATTTTAAAAAAATTTTTATAGCACAATTTGCACAAAAAAATTGAGCGCTTGCTTTAACATTTTTCTTACTAGTCATGCAGTAATACTATCAAAAAGTTAAACAAAATTCAAATGTACCCCATAAAACTTTTCACACACACAAACACACACACCCCAAACAACAACACAGGTTTTGGCTTTGGCAGGGAAAGGGGGTGTGGCTTTTTTGAAGGCGGGGGCAGTTTGAATGAAAGGCAAAAAAGTTAGGTTTTAAACAAATAGTCTTGGGGCTATATTTAAAGGGTTTCAAGTGGCCCTGTCGAAGAGGGGAAAAGGTTTTTCCAGAGGGATGGACCAAAATAAAAAAGAGCGACCCCAACGTGAACTGGTTAAATTAGGTATTCGAACACAAGGTTCGCAGCGGCGGGGGGAACGTAAAGGAGTGTCAATGAAACATTCAAGAGGTAGGAGGGCTTTTTTTGTGGAGACATTGTAAAAAGGGGGTACTGCCCTTATAGTTACTCCCTATGGCACAGGAAACCGGGGGGAAAATCACAGAGAGGATAATGTGTTAAATTTTTTTTCTTTCGAGGACAAGGCGAGCGCAGAGTTCTGTTACTTTAAGGGAGGGATGATGTTGCGGGGCAGAACATCAAAAAGAGAATGCAAAACCCAACGTGAGAGAATGAAACCAACAATTTGATTTGCAGGTACGGTACTTTTGAATTGCCTGATAGCGTAATTTTGTGGGCCACACTACAGTTGGTGTTTTAATTTTTTGATAACAGTGTTTGTCGATAACAACCCTAGTAATACAGCGTGGACAGGGGGGCTGAGTATTACCGATTCTATTGACTTATTGAAATGGAAGAGATTTTGTTTTTGGTCCCTACATGCATGGCGGTTTTATTGCTTTAACTGTAATTGTTTTTGTTCTCCATTTTTTGGATATCTTGAAACGAGGCCATTTTTGTCAAAGAAAAGGGCAGATTTACGGGTTGTAACACTACTTTAAATCTGGAGCATTGCGTAAAAGTGTAGTTATAGAAGGGTTTATTATATGTGAAGTGGACATACAGAAGTAAAATAACAGGGCCAGAACTATCCCTTGACACCACATTTCCGTTTGGGAGGTATTGCGTTCTTTTTTACTGCACTGTCTGAATCGGTCAGGAGGGATGAAAAAGAAATAGAAGGCTGTGCTAGTAAAACCCAAAAGTTTTGAAGACGGAGAGAAGAATTGAATGGCAAAAGTGCCCAAAGGGTCAAATAAGTCGAGTAAGTGAAAAGGAAAATTTCCCCCGGGGAAAAGCAATAAATGATTTAGGGGGTTTGGGCTAGGAATTTTAGTGCATGGTGAGGAAAAACAACGAAAACCCCAAGAAGACGTTGAGAGAAGGTATTATTAAGCGTTTAGACTCTTTTTCAAGGGCTTTAGAGATAAAAGGTTTTGGGAAAAATCATAATTCGTCCCAATTATGTCAAAGGGAGCTTTTTGAGTAGAGGTAACTATTCATTTTGAGAAGATGGAAATTTCCCCAAAAAAAAGAGATGAGTTCACTATTTTCAAAACGGGGATAAATTGTGGAGGGCCATAAAAAAAAGAGAAGCAGATAGGGATCGGGTACATTTTTTACATTTTTTCACATTTTAAAATTTTTTTCTCATTTTTGGGAAAAGAAAATATGAGTCCAGAAATTGGGGGGCAGGGAATGCAGGCTGAAAGGAGTCCTTCCCAAACGGAAAGGAGGACGGATTTTGTCAGAAAAAAAAGAAAAAAAATTTTAAGGGAAATTCAAGTGGTTGGATAGAAGGGAAAGGGTTGCTTCACAGATCCAAGGGGAGTAATTTTTAGGGGGAAAAAAGAGATTTCATTTAAGGCACCAAAATTTAGAAAAGATATGGTTTTTTTTGGGAAAGAATTAAAGATTTGATTTTTTTTTTCGGAAGAGTTTTCTTGTTGATTTCAGTTTTTTTTTTTCGCCACTGCCTCTAGTTTTCTGCGTTTGGCTTTGCAGCCAGGGTGCTTTTTACCATGGTTGCACAGGGGCCGCAGGCAGTAACGGGGCGTGGGGGGTGCGCCATAAAGCATTTTTCTGAGAACGTTTGTAGTGCCGATGGGGCCGGGTTACAGGGGTGAAGGACTTTTTTGCAGCTTTTGGGAAAAGTTTCAAAGTCTTGGGCCCTTAATTGCAGGGGACGCATTTTTTTTTTCTGAAGGTTTTGCAAGTTGAGGGAAAAGAACACAGAAGATCAAAAGTATTCATCATGATACATACAGATGAGACCAATTTTGTGATACTCTTAGACCAGTCTAAGAATGCCTGCTGGGGTTCTTTTTTTACCATTTTTGAGGAGAGGGGTTGGGCAAAAAAAGAGAAAGACGTTTTTACCCAAAGAAGAGGGTTGTCAAATGAAAATTAAAACACCCAGAATATTTAAGCTTTTTTGGGGGGGAGGTTGTAGTGATCTAGGAGTGACTCATACTCTTGCTGAATGTGGACAGTGTCAATTTTTTCCTACGGCTTGGAGGTGGAAACGGTAAAGACAGCAGAAAGTAATAGAGTGGCCAGTGTGTTGAGGTTGAATAAACCAACTTCAAAGGATTCATAAAAGGTGATAGAAAGAAAGACGGTTCAAGTGTATTACTGATGCAATGTCACCCTCCACGGAGGGGTTGGGGGAAAGAAAGAGTTTTATGGTGGATCGGTGGTATAGAGGTAACGCCCTGTCTAGAAAGCGAAAAGCCCGGGGTCTGAAGTGTGCGGCGTTTGTACCCCTTTTTGGACTGGAAACTTTTCCCCCATCCATTAGACCATGAGTGGTGGCCCTGGGCGCTAGTCTTTCGATGAGAGATAAACCGAGGTCCTTTTTGTTACATGTAATTATTTTAGCCACTTAAAAGAACCACGGCAACAAGAGAGTTGTCCCTGGCAAAAATCTTAGAAAAAAGCACTTTTAAGGAAACAAATACAGTTGCAGACATGAAAAATTTTAAAAAAAATGGGGGGCACTGAGCTTGCGGCGAGCGCTCTCCCGCTCTCCCCAGGAGAGCAGCCGAATTTCACAGAGAAATCTGCCGTGACTTAAAGTGGTATGAAATAAAAATCTGAGGGGCTTTGATTTGTTGCTTTACAAGTTTCAGCACTATATAAATTCCACACATTATTATTATTATTATAACCAGGTGGTGTCAGTTGCTTTATCCTCGGTTCATGACCATGTGGTTTTGACTAGGTACTATAGGTACAATTTAAAACACAAACTATTCTGTTTAATTATTTTGTGCATCCTCACTAAGAAACCAATCATGGATCATCTCAGGGCACAGATCAAAAGATGCACATTTGACGTTAAATGATCAAAGAAAGATGATGATAAAACGATGTTAACGATGTTACGATGAACTGGTGTTACCATGAACCGATGTTACCATGTTCCTGAAATAAAAAGGAACAATCAATAAGCCATTTGATCTCTTCCTGAAATCCCATTATTATCACAGGATCAAGGATAGCAATCATCACAAGACCCACACTTTCAGGTATAACATATCAATGGCAACTTAATATGAATACCCACACAGCAAAAACTGAAACACTTACCAGAGTTTGCCATAATAGAACAAATCATGCAAACTATAACTCTCCCCAGCTCACCCATTTCCAACTCTTATGAGAATAGTTTGTCCTCATAACAAATCAAATATATCCAATAAAATCACCTGTACAATAACTATCTTACATAAGTTTTCATTTACTAAGAACAAGCTGATGTCTATCCTATGAAAACTGTATAAACATTAATTCACATTAAATTAATTTGATGAATCCCCAATGACATTCCCCAAGTCACTGCATCCTGTATAAACATTAACTATGTCATTTATCCTCACAAAAATAGCATGTTTGCATTCTAAATAATAAAAATCATTACAAACGTTAAGTAGACTTTTACACACATATATTATACAGATAATAAGCCTAGTTTTATTCAGCATTTTGTAGCTAACAATAATGATGCCCAAATTGATCCAGTGCAACAAAGACCATGACTAAGATTCGAATATGCCACTTGCTTCTCTTGTACAACAATACGATAACTTCTAAATTCCACAAGCTTGAAACCTTTCAAAACACAAAAATTAGACCAAAATACCTAATAAACCCTTCCAACTACCCTTTAAAAAACTAAGTCAAAGTTTAGCTTAAAAAGGCAACATTCCTTAATGGGGGAACATCTCGAGGCAACCACGCTCTCACTCTACTCCGTCTGGGAGAAAATGAATTGTTAGAAAAAGGCTGCAGTTTAAAACAAAGGAAATAATTCCCAAGAAATTACCCTTGTAGTACATTGGAGTCAATTTCCTTGCGAGGCTTAGAACATGAACAACAAATAGCACTCTTTTGTGTGGAGGTGTTACATTAGTATTTAATTCGTTTTGGTACAACCTTTTTATCATAATTTAGAGACTCGGCAGATGTGTTCTTATTTCATCACAACTTTCATCCACATAAATTATCATCAGCATATTGCTAGATGTCTACATTTTTGAAAGATTGCCCGCAAGTCATGAATCAAACTAGAAAACAGTATGGGTGCAATAACTTAACGTTGTGAGATTCCAATTTGTAGTAATCAAGAAAATGCAATATGTAGTCCCCATTTAGCCGTTAATTTGCCCTTTTTTTCTTCCCCAAAAATATTTATGAAAACCATACATATGCTTTCTGAAACCAATATTCTCGAGTTTTAAATAAATACCAATAGAAGTCATACTGGTCGTAAGCCTTAGATATATGCTAAAAAATTGCTATAGACATTTCCGACTGCAAACTGATACTGGACCCTGAGTTGTCAGCTTAATAGAGATCATAGATGATCGCCTTTTCTAAAAACTGCTTGACTCTCAGGATTAAAATTCTATCTTCTCACACTAATATAACCTTACAGCACATAATTTGTCCCCTTCTCACCATTTGGCTTTTCATGTATTATTAATCTAAAAATGTACTTTGAAATGCACTTTCGAATGGTAAAAACACCATTGAAATCGAATATTTATTTTCTGATATACAATGGGTTTAGAATGTTGAATCCCTGTGAGCGCCATTTTTAGGAAAATGAAAGAATAACTGAATTGCAAATGTAAATGTTAGATTTCCCTTTGCAATTGAGTCTTCATTTTCCATGAATTGTTTCCATACTTATTACCAACATAAAAGATAACATTTTTACAATTTTTGTGGTTCATACGTGAAATGGTTGTAAATACAAAACATATTAAATGAGAGGACTACCATGGTCCTTAGTCATATTGGCCTGATTATTAAACTCGGGTTCTACAAACATTTTGTAATGAAATTTTTAACATAAAGAAAATACTTTGTTAATGTTAGCATATTAAGTTTCAATAGTTAATATTTTGAAGAAATATTTCAGTAAATTTAAAAAAGGGTGAAAAGCAGGTACACTTCCTCCTCATCTACAATTAACTAATGTATGGAGTGTTGAAGCTAAAAGTATTACAAAACAAAAGGGCATGAATAGAAAAGTGCCATTGATTCAACTTTGGTTTTGTGGATTTACATAGGTGTAGACAACACCAATAGGGATTTTGCTTAAAACCAACATATTTACACTATCAAATTATTTTAACCTTGCTTAGAATAAAACTTTCATAGACAAGTCATTTTTAAAGGATTGCATTTCTCTTAGAAGCCACTTTTTCATCTGCATGCCAGGTTTCGGGCAATAGTTATTATAAGATTTGCACAGTGAATGAGGCAATGCTGTAGATATTGAAAATTATTCCAAAGTTGTAACATAATATGAACATGTACAAAACAAAATTCTCTTTCCTGAGCCAATTTTAGGCTCTGAAAACACACAATGCTTATACTGTAATTTCTTTAGCTACAGCTTTGTAAAACACTAGCTTACATGGGTATAAAACACATAAGATTGTGCACACACTGATAGACCACACACAAACACATAGTGAACAAACACATGATCTGAAATACAGTGACACAAACACCCCCCCCCCCCCACACACACACACACACACACAAACACACACACACACAACAACACACACACACACTGAAACAAGTGTAAATTATCATTTTTCCAGAATTAAATACTTATCAGCTATTATGTTATTATTGCAAAATATTTTCATTATTTGTCATCATGTTACCTATAATTCATATATCTGTTTATCTGGTGAATGCACATGTATGTGTGCCATGTATAGTCTGTCTATTCATTTGATGTTTACTATGTTTTGGGGGGTTTTTTTCTTATGTCTAGGTAAGTTGTTCATTTTGTCTGGTCTCAAAGGTTAATTGATACTGCTGTGCTTGTTTTCATTTTTTTAATGTTTTATGTTTATATGATTTATAATAGTTGGTCTTTCTCAAGCAGTTTTGCTTACAACAATTCTTTTCTTGTGAGAGCAGGATGAACAAGAATTACAAAACTTGACATTTTGACAGTGATTATTACTTTTGATTTGACTTTACACACACACACACACACACACCACACACACACACACCACACACACACACACACACACACACACACACACACACACACACTCACACACACACACAAGTGCATACAATACATTGCAATACAACACACACACAACACACACACAAGTTTTATACAATACAATGCAATACAACACACACACAAAGTGTATACAATACAATACAATAAACACACCAACACATACACACACACACACACACACACACACACACACACACACACACACACACACACACACAATTCTGCAAGCATACAAACAGTGTGTCCCACACCCACTAAATAAAAAAAAACACTCAAAAACTGACATGCAAAATTATTTATTAGAGACAACACAAGTCTGTCTTCTGGCCTCAGGGCTTTGGTGTTAAACTTTCTTAACTCCTTCCTTCTTGACTCTTGAAGTCATTCCATGTTCATAATCATGTTTGGTCAGTACAGTCAACTTGTTGTGGATGAAGCTGAAACACAGCAAAAACAATATCAATATCAAAATCAAAGGCTTGTTATAAAAAAATACAAATTGTGAACAAGTACTGTTAAATTAAAACATGAAACTAGAAAGATGTAAAATTTCAATGTGCATTTGTGGTATACTCTTAATATAGTTCACATATATACATGTGTATAATGAATAAATACAGTGTGTGTGTCTTATGTTGTTGTTCTTTTCCAGAATCAAATTTTTTGCAAAGGTATCAAGGTGTTTAATTGAAAAATTGAAGCCAAACATCTGATTAAGTATTTGTTTAATCCTCAAACAGCATCATAGTTTCAACACACATGAAAGTTCACACACTCACACACACACACACACAACACACACACACACACACACACACACACACACACACACACACACACACACACACACACACACGCTCACTCACTCACTTACTCACACACAGTACCCCCAACATACATTGAATTCAATATGTGTGTGTGTTCACCCACACACATACATGAAAATCACACACACTTGAAATATAACACACACACACAATTAAAAACAAAATTTCTCACCTTAAGTGCATTATTTGCACTCACCAAATGGAATGACACATAACCAGTATGACTACATCTTGGCCCCCAAACGATTTAAGTCAAGCATCAACAAAGCCCAGACAAGAAGTTTCCCTGGCGCTGATATTGGTAGTGACCATGACATGGTACTCATGACCCTACAGATCAAGCTGAAGACCAAGAACCAGAAGAGAAATCCCCGTTTGTGGTTCAACATGGAAAAGCTGAAGGCCCCCGAAGTCGCGAAATTTTTAAAGTGAGATAGGGGCAGATTTGCAGCATTGAATTTCCTCCAAGATGACATCAACAACCTCACTGAGACCTTCACAAGACCATTCAGGAACAGCGCTGGAGATCCTTGGGGAAAGAAGAAAAAAGAACCAACCGTGGGTTACCAACAATATCCTGGACCGTGCAACCAACGAGGGAGCTAAAGCCAGTGAAGAACAAAAACCCAAAACGGCCGAAGAGTATAGAACAGTCCAACGGGTCAATCAAGAAGAAGATACTGAGCCATGGGGAACTGGATGTCAGAACAATGCTCCCAAGGTTGAGAAGGCAATGGAGAAAGGAGACAAGCAAAGAGGCGTCCCAGACCATCAAGATACTAAACAAGTCCCAGCAGCCAAAGACCTCCGTTATTGAAGACAAAGGGGGGTCAATCCTTACAGAGAGCGCCACTATCATGAAAAGATGGACAGAGTTTTGGGCAGAACCTGTACAACTACAAGCTGAAGGCTGACCCGAACAAACTTCACGAGCAAGATCCCAGACCGTCAGATCCTGAAAGCACACAGGTGCGGGGAGGAAGAGGTAGAAGAAGCAGTGAATCCTGAAAGGGGGCAAGTCACCAGGGATTGACAACATCCCGGCTGAGCTCATCAAGAAGGGAGGCCCAAGATGATCAAGGCATTAACAATCATCTGCCAATGCATCTGGACCAGCAAAGATTGCCTGAACAGTGACCCAATCCATCATTTTTTCCACTTCCAAAAAAGGGGAGACCTGAAGAAGTCCAAAATTCCAGAACAATCAGTCTGATATGCCATCCAAGCAAAGTTATGCTACGCATTGCCTTGAACAAAACTGAAACCACAAGCAGAAGAAACCCTATAAAGAAAACAGGCAGGTTTCAGACCAGGTCGAAGCACGTCGAACAGATCTTCAACATCAGAAGCTCATAGAAAGCATCTCCAACATCAGCTACAGCTCTACAACAACTTCATTGACTTCAAGAAGGCCTTCGATCGAGTGTGGCAAGAAAGCTCTGTGGCAAGTCATGAGAGACTATAGCTTCGATGAGGACCGATTCAAGTCATCCAGGCGCTGTATGACAGCTCCCACAGTGCAGTCCTCATGGTGGGGAATCGGGAGTCCTTCCGGACTTCAGTTGGAGTTCGACAAAGGGGCCCGCTATCCCCCCCTTCTTTTCACGTGTTTCCCCGGGGAACACATGCAGGAGGCCCTCCTTGGCTTCAAGACCACAACACAATAGGAGGAAGCCGGGCGCAATCTCGATTCACAGACAATATTGAATCTCATGGGCCGCAGTGAAGAAGAACTCCAGGATCTCACCACCAGACTGGAAAAAATCAGCCAATGCCCATGGTATGGAGATCAGCACAGAAAAGAGCAAGATTCCCAGTGAACAGTACCCAAAACCGACCACTCCCACATTTCATCAAGATGAGTGGCAAGACACAGAGGAGGTGGAAACTTTCAAGTACCTTGGAGCATCATCACCAAAGAAGGCACGAGCACACAAAAGGTGAAGATCAGACTTACTGTGGCACTCTCCTCCATGACTAAGCTGGCGAAAGTGTGGAGAAACCACAACATCAGAACCCACACTAAGGGCAGACTCTACAAGGGACTCGTCCATCCACTGCCTTGTACAGCTTGAAGCATGGACACTTACTGCCGATTTAGAATGTCGCATTCAAGCCTTTGAGATGAAGTGCCTCAGGGGGGGATCCTGAACATCACCTACAGAGACCGCAAAACCAATGACTACGTCTGGCAGCAGATCGAGGCATGGCTGGCAAACAAGAACCATTGCTAGATACAGTCAAACGGAGAAACTGAAGTGGTTTGGCCACACAACAAGGCATAACAGCCTGTCAAAGACAGTCCTGCAGGGAATGGTGGAAGGAGCAAGGAGGCAGGGACGACCACGCAAAAGCTGGATATCCAACATAAAGGAGTGGACCGGCCTCACTGTACCAAGCCTCCTGAAAACAGCCCAGGACAGAACCATTTGGCGGTCCACTTGCAGCGTCCGTGCGGGTACCCCAACGGTTGTCCCGACCAAGGAATAAAAAAAGAAAAAGAAAGAAAGTGCATTATGCCTTATTCAGTTTCTGCCTGTAGGTCATTTGATGAAAACTGTGTAATTATAGTTCTTTTCAAGTGTACTATGTTTTACTGAAACTCACTAGCCTAATCAGTTTTTATTTGTTTTCAGCCTATTTTTAGCAGTTGGCACCTGCAGTCAAAAAATCACTGAACCCTTTTCTTGTCTGAGAACTTCGATTTAGTTTGATTGCCTTGATAATGTTTAGGTAAAGCACAAGACAAAACATATTTGACTGCTAATATCTTGATCACTTGATTCAGAAGTGCTGTTAGTTTTCTGTTCACAAGTTACCATAATCACTTCTTGCTCAATTCATCAGGTCAGGGGTCAGGGATTTCACGATGGTTTTCGCTCATGTTTTTTCTAACTACCACTGCAATCAATTGTGATATAGCCCTCAATTCATTACTAAGCTCTTATGATTTCTATCCATCCAGAATATTTGCAGAACGAGCAGAATTTTGAGTTATTATTATCCATTGTACTTTTGAAGCAGACAAGGCCATTTTTGTTACAGGCATCCCCTTATTGGCTTTCGTAGGTCACATGATCTCTATGGCCAATGAGAAGAATGAAACCCCACCCTAGTGATGTTTTGTTTACAACTGCTCCCCTATTTTGATCGTTTTCATTCGATAAAGTTTGATATCAATCCAGATATAGTTGACACAGTGTGAAAGTGGAAACTGTGAGCTTTCAAACAGTGTGTCACTCCGTTGGTCTATTGTAAATATTGAGGGGATACAGGTTTCAGAAAAGTAGCCTCTTCAGGATCTTTTTCATAAAAATTGCTGGTCTTTTGAGGTGGGTATGTGCATTAAAATCTGATTTTGATAAGGCAAGAAACTAGATAATAGTTATTTTATTGATGATTTCCGGTTTCGAAATGTCTTTATTATCAGTTTTTTTCAAATTTGCAAATTCAGCACTTGACACCCCTACCCCATATTTTGGGCTCTAGCCGAAAAAGGCCTGAGGTGACACGCCACTCATTTCGAAATGGAGAGTCACATTTGTCATCCTGTTACCTATAATTCATATACCTGTTTAACTGATGAATGCACATGTATGTGTGCCATTTATAGTCTGTCCATTCATTTGGTGTTTACTTTGTTTTGGGTTTTTTCTTATGTCTAGTTAAGTTGTTCATTTTGTCTGGTCTCACAAGTTAACTGATACTGTTGTGCTTGTTTTCATCTTTTATTGTTTTATTTGTATTTCATTTTTATTAGTTGGTCTTTATGAAACAGTTTTGCTTACAACAGTTTTTTCTTGTGAGAGCAAGATGAACAAGAATGACAAAACTTGATATTTTGACAGTGAATATTACTTTTGATTTGACTTTACACACACACACACACACACAAAACACACACACACACACACACACAAAACACAAACACACACACACACACACGCACACAACACACACAAACACGCGCACACACACACACACACACCGAGTGGTATACATTACAATGCAATGCAATACAACACACACACAAAAGTGGTATACAATACAATGCAATACAACATACACATAAAGTGTTCTACAATGCAATGCAATAAATACAACACACACACACACACACACACACACACACACACACACACACACACACACACACACACACACACAGAATTCTGCAAGCATCCATACAGTGTGTCTCACACCCACTAAAAAAACAACAACACAATGATATACTTGCATGCAAACTTAGTTATTACAGACAACACAAGTCTGTCCTCTGATGTCAGGGTTTGGTGTTAAACGTTTTGCCCTCCTCCCTTCTTGACTCTTAAATTCATTCCATTTTCATTATCATCTTTGTCAGTACAGTCAACTTGTGGCTGAAGCTGAAATACAAAAAACCTACTATCAATATCAAAATCAAAGGCTTGTTATAAAAAAAAAATGATGAACAAGCACTGTTACATTAAAACATGAAACTAGGAAGATGTGAAAATACAATGTGCATTTGTGGTATATTCTTAATATAGTTCACATGTATACAGTTGTATAATGAATATATATAGTTTCGTCAGCACCTGGAGATTTATCACAGTTCTTGATTAAACCATTCACGCTTGGGGAAACAGCAAAGTGAAAGGCTGTATGATCAGTGGCTTTCTCTACCATGGACATTCACTTTACAACTTATTCTTCAAGTGATCGACTATGAATCTCTGACAAGGAGGCTTGACTCACACAGTCCTTATGTGCTGAAGCCCTGGGGGCTAGTTGGCCTTTGGAGAACATCTCCAACGATGACTGTCCTTATGCCCACTTGGCCGAGAGAGTGGGGATCTACTGTGGGCAAGGCATCTCCCCTATAATCAAATTTCTGCCCAATTTCCGAAACAGCAGCTACCTCCTCTGCTGTTTTGGAGGTCATCATGGAACATGACAGACAAACACACTAAGACCACAGTTTGGTTATATTTTTGTTGTTTTATTTCCAGAATCAAATGAAATAAGAGCTATTAAGATTTTTAATTGAAACATTGAAGTAAAAAATGTGATTAAGTAGTTTTTAATCCTCAAACAGCAACATAGTTTCAACACACATGACATTTAACACCGACACACACACACACACACACACACACTCACTCATATCACTCACTCACTCACTCACTCACTTACTCACAAAACACTACCCACAACATACATGAAATTCAACATGTATGTGTGTGAGCGCCCACACACATACATGAAATATCACACACACTTGAAATATTACACACAAACATACACACACACACACACACACACACACACATCACTAAAAACAAAATTTCTCACCTTTAGTGCATTGTGCTTTATTCAGTTTCTGCGTGTAATTCATCTAATGAAAACTTAGTAATAGAAATTATTTTCAAGTGTACTATGTTTTACTGAAACTCATTAGCCTGAATCAGTTTTCATTTGTTTTTCAGCCTATTTTTTGCAGTTGGCACTTGCAGTCAAAAAATCACTGAACCTTTTTACTGTCTGAGAACTTCCCTATTCAGTTTGATTGCCTCGATGATGCTCAGATAAAGCACAACGGCAAAATAAATTTGACTGTTAATATCTTCATTGCTTCAGTCAGAAGCACTGTTAGTTTTCTGTTCACATGAGTAACCAGCCATCGTTTCTGTGTTCAATTCAGTCAGGTCAGGGGTCAGGGATTTTGCAATCATCAGCTGATTGTTTTCCCTCATGTTTTCCTAACTAGCACTGCAATTGGTTGTAATATAGTCCTCACTTCATTACTAAAGCTCTTATGAGTTCTATCCATCCAGAATATTTGCAGAACGAACAAAATATCGAGGTATTATTATCGATTGTACTTTAGAAGCAGACAACCCTATTTTTGTTACAGACATCTCATCCTTGGCTTTCGTAGGTCACATGCTCCCTTCGGCCAATGAGAAGAATAACATCTCCCTCTACTGATGTTTTGTTTATGACTGTTCCCCTATTTCGAGCTTTTTCATTGGATAAAGTTATAATTCAATCTAGATATAGTTGACACAGTGTGAAGGTCAAAACTGTGAGCTTTCAAATCATATGTCACTCTTCTGTCTATCGTAAATCTTGAGGGGATACAGGCTGAGGGAAAAGTAGTCTCTTCAGGATCTTTTTCATTAAACTCGCTTGTCTTCTGAGGTGGGCATAATTATATTTTAAAGTGCGATTTTGATAAGTAAAGAAACTAGATATTTAATTTTATTGATTTTGTCCGGTTTGGAAATGTCTACATCATTTGTTTTATCCAAAATCACAAAATCGGCACCTGACACCCCTACTGAATTATTTTGGCCTCTAGGGGAAAAAAAGCCTGAGAGGACAATCAAATCATCATATATACAAGTTTGTTTAAAACGATTGTTCCTAGGACTTTATATACATAAAACGTAAGTGCTATGGGCCTATTCTATTCACATTAAAAATGATTTTGGTTTACTGTATTTGTGCACAGGAACAATAATTGACTGTTTTCGAAATTGAGGTAGTAAACCATTCTCCCAACATTTAAAAAAAAATATCATAGAGAATCAGTATCCACTTTTCTCGCAAGTGTTCGATCATTTCATTTGAAATGGCATCAATGCCAACTGATGTTTTCTTGTTTGGTAATAAAAAGATTGCATCTTTTATTTCTTGGACAGTTAATGGAGCATTGACGTAATGACTGTTATCAGAAATAGGGTTGGGAAACTGACTGAATTTTTCTCTTTGGGTTCTGTAGAGCTTTTGTGTTGGAGTTACGCCATCGAGTCTGCTTATGTTGGAAAAAAATTCTGCAAATGATTTGGCTTTTTCTCTTAAAGAAGGGAATCCATTGTTATTTATCTCAATAGGATAAATTGGTAGTTCTATGCCATTTTTCATTCTGTTTAGTTGTCTCCACATCTTCTTGGTAGGATTGTGATTTGATACTTCTACATTGCAAAATGTTGTCCAGTGAGCTTTCTTAGCTTGCTGTATTACTCAGCTGCATGTGACATTAGCAGTTTTCATGGCCTTGTGACTTTCAGTCCCTGTATCTTTATTGTATAATTTGAACATCAGTTTTTTTTTCTCAGTGACTGCTTTTTTTAAAGTCAGCATTTCCCATACATTGCAGTCAGTTCAGTCAGAGAAGTTCTCTGTTATTGCTACTGTTATCCATATAACCCAGTACAACCTGTCGCATGTGGGAGAGGAAACTCCAATAGAAAAAACAACAACGAAAAAACATATGGAGACTTGGAGAGGCGATTGGCGCCACCAAGGAATATCCTACGCCCACAGAAAAAACATGAAAGACAAATGCAAAGCCAATATGGTACCGGATAGGTCAAGGCCCGGGTTTACCAACGACCGTGCTTTCCATTGATCAATACCAGACTGGAAGTGACAAGTCAGCTACTGGAGTTGAAACATTACTTAAGCTCCCTAGAGAACAGATCACCATTGGTACACGGAACGTCGTACACTCTACCAGTGCGGAAAACTCAAAGAACTAGAATATGAGCTTAGCCGCTATAACTGGGACATTATTGGACTAGGAGAAGTGAGATGGACAGGATTTGGTGAGACAATGACTGAAGAAGGCAACAAGATCTGGTACAGTGGCCAAGAGAAACATCACCAATATGGTGTGGCATTTATTGTCAGAAAGGAAGTAGTGGGTGCATTATCAGCTGTACACCAGCTTCCAGCAGGATTATCAGCATCCGGGTGTCGGCCAAGCCCAAGAACATCACCATCATACAAATCTATGCACCATCATCTGACCATGCAGATGAAGAAGTAGAAGAATTTTACGAAGATTTTGAAGAGATTATTATGAAGATACCCAAGAAGGACATCATCATCATTCAAGGAGTTTTTAACACCAAAGTAGGTCCTGACTCTTACACCCAATGGGCCGGAGCAGTTGGTCAGTTTGGAAAACTGGAGAGACCAACGACAGGGGACTATGTCTGCTAGAGTTTGCCTGCGCCACAGACTTACCATTGCCAATACCCTCTATCCCCACAAGCAGTCAAGGAGGACAACATGGCATGCGTCAAACGGAAAGGGATCCATAACTAAATAGATTTCATCTTAACACCATGGCGCTTCAAATCCATCTTTAACAGAGCCAAAAACAAAAAACCCTTTACGTGAAGCTGACATAGGCAGCGACCACGACCTTTGCTGTGGTATTCAAAATGAAGCTGAAGAAAAACAAACAGCCTGCAAACCCAAGTTTACAATTTTGACGTGGACAAACTGAAAGATCCAGATGTCGAGGAGATCTTCCAAGCTAACCTTGGCGGACGTTTTGCGGCATTAACTCTCCTGGACAATGACATCAATGACCTCACCAACAACTTCAATGAGGCAGTCCGAGAAACAGCAGGGGAGGTACTCGGTCGTCAGAGGAATAAACACCAGCCATGGACTACCAATGGCATCTTGGACCTCTGTGTACAAGAAGAGCACTGAAACCAACCAGGTCTTCCAACTCTAAAGAATACCGGGAGGCCAACAATCTTGTGAAGAAGTCAATGTTAAAGGCCAGAGAGAAGTGGATCAGTGATCAATGTGATGAGATCGAAAACATGCATAAAATTGGGCAACAGTAAAAAGGCATATGACACCCTGAAAAAACTCACAAAACCACTTCAAACCAAATCATCAGTCATTGAAACAGCTCCAGAAACCTCCTCACAGAAAGTTCAGTGCATTGAACAGGTGGTCTGAGTATTGTCAAGAACTGTACAAAATACCCAATCCTACCTGACAAGAGCATAATAGAAGAGAAAGCAGCAACATCAAGAGCACCCTCGCCTTACCTATACTGGGGAAGAAGTGGAAGAAGCCATCCGCAGCTTACCAGTAGAAAAGTCCCAGGAGCCAGACAACATTACCAGCAGAGCTGCTCAAACATGGTGGCGGGAAAAAGTCATCACACATGTTTCAGCTATCTGTCAGAAGATTTGGGAGACAAAACAGTGGCCAACAGAAAAGGACACAATCACTCATCATACCCCTGCCAAGAAGGGGATTTACGCCAAATGCCAAAACTATAGAACAATCAGCCTCATCACCACGCCAGCAAAATCATGCTCAAAGTTATTTTGAATCAACCAAAAAGGGCAGAAGAAACCTTGCAGAGAAACAAGCTTGGTTCAGGGGAGGCAGAAGCACAATCGACCATATTTTTAACTGCCACATTTCCCGAAGGAAAAACATCTTCATTACAGAGAGACCTTTTCCACAATTTCAAACGACTTCAAGAAAGGGTTTCGGCAGATTATGGCACGAAGGGCCCGTGGCAGGTCCACAGAAAGTTTGGCATTGAAGGACTAGTGCAAACCATTCAAGCACTATACAACACCGCAAGCAATGCAGTCCTTCTGAACACTCAGGTCGGAGACTACTTCAAAACCACAGTTGGGGTCGGACAAGGATGCCTGTTATCTCCAGTCCTGTTTAATCTGTTCTTGGAAAACATTATGAGAGAGACCCTCCATGACTTTCCCCTTTACCATCTCCCTTTGGGGGCAGACCCTTTAAAAAACTTGCGGTTTTGCCGATGACATTGACCCCATGGCGGGGAATAACACAGAGCTGCAAGATCTTACGACCATACTTGAGAACAGAGCTGGAGCATATGGGATGGAGGTGACTCGGAGAAAAGAAAGTACTTGTGAACAGCACGAGCAAAGCCACTGCTAAAATTACTTTAACGGCCAGCAACTGGAGGGGGTAGACGCTTTTAAATACCTTTGCGCTACACTCACAAAAAGACCGCGATCAACGACAGAAATAAAAGTCATAATAGCCGTGGCAACATCTTTTATGACAAAACTCCCCACCATATGGAAAAGTAAAGAGATCAGTTTCCCAATCAAACTAAAGTTCTACAAAGCCCTAATTCAGACTATCCTGCTGTACGGAAGTGAAAACTGGACATTGACACCTGAAACAGCAAAGCAAATCCAGTAATTTGAAACAACATGCCATAGAAAACTGTTGGGCATATCCTGGAGAGAACAAAAGACCAATGAATTTGTCAAGAGTCAAATAACACGGCTGGCAGGTCCACAGGAACCCCATCTCACCATCGTCAAGAAGAAAAAAGCTGACATGGTTCGGCCACGTCACCCGCCAGAACAGTCTGCCAAAAAAGTACTGCAGGGAACATTCGAAGCTGGCAGAAAGAGGGGAAGACAGAACAAGTCATGGATGGACATCAGAGAATGGACCAGGATGAATGACTCGGCACTACTGTGCAGAGCCGAGGACCGAGATGGATGGAGGAGGCTTACCACGGCATTGTCTTTCGTGTCTCCTCCACGACCGCCAAGGTGACGGGTCTGATGATGATGATGACCTAATTTAATGTAGATTTTTGTGTTAAGTTTTGAAATTGTTTCATCAACTACATTTAAAACAGAATTTCCGAAAAAAATTTTACATGTTGTCAATATTATCATGGCTGGATAAGGTACTACTGAATTCCATAAGATGCTTGCCAAAAAATTAGCCAGTCTGCTGTCTTTTAATTGTATTTAGGAATTAAGTTTCCCGGGTTAATATTTACTGTGTTAAACTTTTCATCACTCTTAATAGAGATAGGAACATGCTCACTGCCTAATGTTTCATTATATATTTTCCATGAATGTGACAATGCTAACTTAGGAGAAACTAATGTAAGATCTATGCCAGTTGGTCGATGGGTGGGTACATCAGACATTCTGGAGTAGGACCCATCGTTAAGCAAAAGTAAGGGTGAGTCTACTATATTTTCAACAAGTCTGTTATTAGTAATGTGAAGGCACTCCTTTTCCCCAAAAAGGTGAACGGCTGTTAAAATCACCGCCTATAATCAATTGTGACGCGCTCCAACGGAACATCCCAAAAGTCGCACGGGGAGTTTTCGCGTGCAGGCCGAAAAGGCTTCGGACCTATTTTTTTAGTGATTTTCATGTTTTTGTTGTTTTTGATTTCTTTCAAACATCAAAAAAATCAATTCCAAAGTATCAACCCCAAATTCAGTTTATAAAGATTTAAATTTTTATGTTTTTTATAGACATACTGTCCCCAAATCCGATCTTAAACGCTAAAAATTAGCAGATTTTGCGGCCTTTGTTTCGTTCAAAAACCCGCTTTCCCCCTACAAAGACACACCAGGGAAAGCTCTGTTTCCCGCCTAGCCATCGTGAAATTTAAGTCGTTCTATTTTAGTCCTATAGCGTAATCGCTTTAAATTTAGACACAAACTCAAGTGAAATGCCCAAAAGGAAGGAGAAATGTACCAACGAAGTAAACAGGCTTCGGGTTCTCACTTTAAATCAAGGGGAAATAAATCCAACAGGAAATTTTCACATCAAAAAGCCGGCGCGAGGGCGATCGAAAAACAGGAAGCTGAAAAAAAAAACAATCGAAAAGCCCTTTTAAATGAAAGCATAATTTTTGGAGCCACCAATTGAGAAATAAAAGATTTATCCCCGATTTTTTTGCCCCTAAAGGGACGAAAAAATTTGCCCTACTAGCAGCGTGTGAGGAGACCGACGATGAGCGGGAACTTTAAAAAAAAACGACTGGGCCCTCCCTAATCATCAAGGAAACTCCCAAAAAGATAAAATTTAGAATTGGGGGAAAATGTTCGAAGAAAAAAGGGCCCCCCTTGTTCAGTTGAAAAAAATTCAGGAAAAGCTGAGCCAAGTACAAGTGGCTGACAGTGCTCAATGTGGCACCTCCCCTATCGGGAAAAGAAGCGCAACTTTGCATGCAAGTGCCCCCCAAACAAGTCGCTGCGAAGGGGGGCTACTCGACAAAGAGAAGGGGTGCTTTTTTCGCGTTTAGCAGAAAAGTGCTTTTTTTGCAGCTGAGCAAAGGAAGAAAGGGTAGTTTACTTTTTTTTTCCATTCATGTACACCTTTGTGGTGTATGTGTGTGGGGGTTGTGTGAAAGTCAACTAAAACTCAAATCTTTATTTTCAAAGGGAACAATGTATTTTTATCTAATTCTGCTCTTTTTTCCCCCCCCAATCATCTGACATGCAGTCTTCTAGTCTTTTTAAATGTCTTTCAACAATATGTGATAAATAAAAAAAATTTTTAAAAGGTGGAGACTTAAAGGGAAAAATGATGAAACTAAAAACTCTAGCTCAATTTTTGTATAGCAAAGAACTTTTAAAAACAATGAAGAAAAAATATTATTTTTTTAACCTATTAAAAAACCACGACTGTTCTAATTTAAAAAAAAAGAAAATTTTAAATAAAAAATAAGTTGGGTACAACTTTTACTTTATTTCTCCCTTTTTTATTTTCAGTAAAAAGTACTTTTCAAATAAATAAAAACTATAAATACCAGGATTGTTTTAGTCAGAACAAAATGAAACGAAACATCCTCAAAAGTGCTTTCTTGGAAATTCAAACTAAAAAAAAAAATAAAAGTCATTTTTTCAGATGTGTGTGTGAGTGTGAGTGTGGGGTTGTGTTAATTAGATTCAGATTCGATTCAAATTTTATTGCCACTTAACAAAAAAAAAATTAAACTATAAATTTTATCTATTTTGGCTAAAAGTGAGACACAAAAAAACTGTTGTATTCTCTTCTTTTTTCTCTTTTTTTCAAAACCTACCATATTGATGATTCTGCTTGTTTTTTAAAATCAACTGGATTATGTCCTTTTTTAGTACACGTTTTGCATTCTTTGTCTTTCTTTTGTTTTAAAATTAAAAAAATTTTATTTTGATTTTCATCATATAAAATGATTCATCAAGAAAATAAATTCTTTCAATTTTGTTACAGTGTCTCATTTTCTGTCCTCCGGATATATTTTGGTGTGTGGATATATAATGTTGTGTGTGTGTGTGTGTGGTGTGGTGTGTGTGTGTGTGTGTGTGGTGTGTGTGTGTTGTGTGTTTGTGTGTGTGTGTGTGTTGCTCCCTTTCACTAAAAAACCATTACAGCCCATTTCACAACCTTGGAAACACAAACACAACACCCCCACACACAACACCCACACACCAACATCAAGAGTGTGCATACATTGTTTTTTCTTTAGATACGTAGTTTTTTTGCTGTTTTTAGGGTATGAAGCAGTTTTATTGTGAAAAAGGGGCAACATTTGTCTTTTTGAATTAAAAAACATCACTTTTTTTTCATCAGGGAGCTTGACATGTTTGTAGGCTTTTTTTGCCAACTGCTCAAACCTCCTGTGAGCAGCAAGAAGAAAGAGCAGAAGGCCCCGAGTGCGGACTGAACTGACTACAAAAGGAACGATGGTCTGCAGAAAAACATTTTTTTTTTCTTACAGGGTATGGAGTTTTTACTATATAATTCATTTTTTATGATTCAGAATTAAAAAAATGTCCGTTTAATTCCCCCCCCCCCCTTGGGGGTTCGGGGTAAGCATTTTTCTCATCTTAAGGTTAAGTTTTGTGACATTTCTGTTTCAGGCTTTCCTTTGTATTGATATGGGTTTATTTTTAAGGGGGGGGGGGGGTTGAGTTGGATTAGCTTAATATTTTTTTAAGTGTTTGATTTAGTTTCTTTTGTGTGTATGTGGTGTGTGTGGTGTGATGTTGTGGTGGGTGTGTGGTGGGTGTTGTGATGTGCGTGTGGTGGTGTGTATGTGTTGTTGTGGTAGGGTGTTTGGGTATAATACATATTTTTAAATTTTAAAAATTTTCTTCCCATGAAAATAAAAAATCAGTTTGAGGGGGGGCTATTGGTTTTTTTTTAGTCTTTGATTTAATTTTGGTGTGTGGTGAAAAATATGTTAAAAAACTTAGAATTTTTGGGGGTTTTTTGGCCATAAAAAATATATTAAAAAACTAGCCCCCTTGCGTTAGATTTTTAATATTTGTGTTGAATCTTTTTTTCATTATTTTTGTTTTGCCTTTTTCAGAGTTAAAAGAAAAAAAAGTCGGGAACTTTCGGGGCCCACACAGGAAATGGTCCAAGCCCAAGGCAAAATAAAAAAGTGGCAGGAAAACAAACCAAACCCCCTGATTTTATGAAAATCTAATGTGAAGAATTTATCAGGAAACTAGCCGAGGAAATGCCGTCCTCCGGGGAGAGTGCCAGGATCCCAAAGGGGAGACATTTTGCTGCTCCCTAAAAATCCCCCAAAAAGCAAAGTTCCCCGCGACCCTTGCCATGCGCAGGCTGGTAAATTTTACCTTTTTAAAAGTTTAGTTGTCAAAAAGAAAGGTAACCACACACATACCACACTAAACTTTTTTTTTTAAATTTTAAAGGTGAAAAATTTAATCCGTTTAAACTGTAAAATTGTAGATTGAAAAAAAAAAAAAACTCCCTAATAATTTTTATATCTTTTTTTATCATTGTCTTTAAAGACAAAAAAAAAATGTGGGGTTTTAAAAATGAGTGAATGGGCTTTTTGAAGACAAGTTTTTTAATACAAGAATCTCAACTTTTAAATAAAGACTAAATCAAAAATGCAATTAATGTTTTTTTTTCCTTTTTTTATCCCCAAATTAGAAAGCGGCTCCTTAATAGGGGATAATTGATAGCATAAAATTTACATTTTGGGAAAAATTTTTTTAATTTTCCCAAAGGGTTTGGTATGAATAAGTTGTAGGAAAAAAATATGTGGAAATTTTTTGCATTTGTTTTGTGAAATTTTAATTTTACAACTTTTAACTAACTTTCCTTTATTTTTAGGAGAGAGACCTGTTGCATTGTCAACCTTCGGAAGTCTGGGGAAGCCCACTACCTTTTATTGTGGGTGCCCGCCCCAGACTGACCCTGCTGGACCTGCCAAAGAATAACTACACAATTTCAGGAGTGCCAAAATTTCTCTTTCGAAAAAAACAAGTCATCACGACACGGGGCGCATTAGGGGTTTTGGGCAGAAGAGCCACCCCCAAGACGAGACAGCAGAGTGCAAGGACACCCTTTAGGCCTAGGGGTTCAGGGGTTTGGGGGAAAAACCCAGAGTGCAGAGAAAACATCCGATGCCCTACTCCTTTGATTTTTGCGCAACAGGTCCATCTCCCACACACCCCACCCGCCCCCCCCTGTTTTTCTAACACCCCGAAAAGTGGGGATCTTTGGGGTGTTTGTGAAGGGCGCCAACAAAAAAATTTTTTTAATTGTGAGGGGATCATCCAGCAAAGGCTCCAAGTGTGGTGTCCTTCTGCACCCTTCTTCAAGACTTTTGGGCTTGGAGAAGAAAATTTGGATCTACACTGCGACAACTGGCCCCGGGGAAAATAAAAAAAAAATTTGTGCTGTGGACTGTGCTTGGAGGGTGATGACAGGACGACACAAGTGCATTTCCTTGCTTTTTTTCCACCCGGGGCATACCAGTTTGCTCGACTGGTGCTTTGGGGGTCCGAAACGGGGATTCCCGGGGGTCAGAAGTCCCTCCTTCGGGTTGAGCCTGTTTTCACAACGTCACCGTACAAAGGGGGCAACAGGGCTAGATGTCAGGGGGGAATCCCAGGCGCAAGGGCGGAAGTGGAAACCTCGACGGCAATCCTTCTTCGCCAATCCTTCCGTGCCCTTTAAGGAATAAAGAAGATTGCCCCTTTCCCTTTTTGTCCCGGAACCTGGTGTCATAAAAACAAGGAAACACTTGCTGACCCCCAGCAAACTTTACCCTTGTTGTGATGTGGGAAAGGAGCACTGGCAAAATTTCCCCACCTGCCTGTGTCATTTCCGCCCTGGCCTCTCTCTTGACAGGCAAAAAATTTGTATAAAAACATCAGGACTTTTTTCGACCAGAGCACAGGGTAATTTGACTCCACCACCCGTCAAGAAAAGGAACATGGAACGAAATTTTAAACTGTGCCTGGTGTTGTTGTGAAATTTTATGTTTGATGTGTGTTCCCCAAAAGGATTAAATAGTTCAACACAGACTGTTGGAGTTAGGTATGTGACATTTTTTTTATCCTTTTTTTGTTTGCGGATTTTTTATTTTGTTGATTTGTATACTTGTTCAAATTTTCAGATATTTATGCTTATTTTGAACCCCCCCCCCCTGTCCCAAAAAACATCAAACATTTATGTAATATGAGATGTTTGAAAAATTAAGAACTTCCTACCTGACGTTTCTTGTTTTCCCCCGCTCAAAAAAAAATTTTGAAAATTTTTTTAACATTTTTTTTGATATTAACTGCAGACATTCAAAAGTTGTACTGAAAAAAGGGTTTTCCCTTGCTTTCTCACTTAAACAAAAACAACTGTAATTGGGGCTATTGTTTTATTGCGTGTAACTTTTATTTTGGGCCCATTTTTTCTTGAAATAATGTATAAAAAAATAAAAATAAGGAAAATAGGAAACATTCTTTCAAAAAATTGTGTTTGGGGATCATAGAAGTGCCCCTTAATCTTTTTCCCCCCAAATTTATTTAATTTAAAGCCCTGTTGCTAACCTTTTACCAAAAAAACTTTTACACAGTTGAAGAAATTCAGGCCATTTCTCAAAATGGCCGCCCCAAAACCCGTCCTTTAAAAATTTTAAAAACTTTGTTTTAGTCAACCACAACAAAAAAAAAAATATCATTTAAAACTTAATGATTTAAGTTTCTCACTGTTCAAAATCTGAAAAAATTTTTAAAAAGCACTTTAAAGGGCCCTTTTTTGGGGGGCATCACAATTTTTGTTGGGCATTATAGTTTTCAGCCCTCAGTATTTTTTATTATCATGGCCCTTAGGAAAAAAACAGATACACGTTGATGGTGAGGGGTTCCAAAAAGTCAGTAATACACAGTAAACATTTGTTATGTTTGCTGGCATGGGGACTGTTTTCTAAAGTGTTGAAACAAACACGGTGTAAAATTGCAGTAAAATATTTCCCCCTTTTGTTGTTGTTTCCAAACTGGGGATAGAAAAAAATGCTTTTATCAGAAAGCTTGGTTCTTTTAAAATTTAAAGACTGAAGGTAAATACTTTTAAAAATTTGGGCATAGTTTTTGGTTAAGAAACAACATTTTTGCAATAAAACCCTTTTAGCATTTGAGTCTTACTTCGATCATTACCATTCAAAAATTTATTTGATATATAACTTTCCCCTATCACAAACATTCATAGAATTCGGGAAGCGTTCAGTTCTTTGTCAAATTTTGTAAAATATTTAGGGTTTTTTGAAATCTTCTCTAAAAAAAGTTCATCACCAGGCCTGCCATCTTGTACTATCAAAGAGGGAATAACCGTTAGCAATTTAGTCCACGATAACTTCAAGCTTGTCACATAATAAAAAATAAAAAAAAAAAATTTAAAAATATTTTTTTAAAAATTTAAAAATAAAAATAATAAAAAATGGACTTTATATAGCGTGAGTAATAATAGTTAAAAATACCAGGCTTGAGTCGGGGGAAAGAAAAAAGAGGAAAGGAGATTGAAGAGAGAGAGAGAGAGAAAGGGAGAGAGAAGAGAGAGGAGGAGAGAGGGGGGTTTTTGTGTGTTGCGCGCGTGTTGGTTTTATTTGTTGTGGTTTTGTGTAAGGGGAAAAGGGAAAAGGGGAGAGAGAGAGGTGTTTTTGTGTGTGTGTGTGTGTGTTGTGTTTTGTTTGTGGGCTGTTTATGTGTTGGCCGCGCGGCGCGCGCGCGCGCGCGCTGTGTGGTTGTGTGTGTGTGTGTGTGTAAATATTTTATTGCCCTTTAAGTCAGAGACATTTGACAAAAAAAAACTAACTATAATTATTTCATTTTGGCTAAAATGTTGTAACTAAAAAATGTTGTTATTATTCTCTTTTTTTTTTTTAAAAACACTCATACCCATTGTGATATCTGCTTGATAATATCAACTATATTTTGTACTTAATTTATGTACACCGTTTTTGTGTTCTTTGTCTATCGTTTGATTTTAATAACAAATTAATTTGAGTTTCATATATAAAATGCATTCATCAAGTAAATGAAATTCATCTTCAATTTTGTTACAGTGTCCACATTTTCTGTCCTCTCATAATTTTTTTTGTGTCTCTCCTTCTCTATGATTAAATTGTGACAGCTTGTGCGAAATTTACAATATGTCTTTTTATGAGTTTTTTTTTCATAGTTTAGTAAGTATGGTTCTAATCTGTATTCTTTGGTAGCAAAATCATAAAATTTTAGTTTTGCAAACCCTTTTTTTGGTAGATCCAAAATGTGTGTGTAGTGTGTGTGTTGTGTGTGTGTGTGTGTGTGTGTGGTGTGCGTGTGTATGTGTGTGTGTGTGTGTGTGTGTGTGTGTGTGTGTGTGTGTGTGTGTTTGTTGTGTGTTTTTTAAGATAAGCGAATAAGCAGTCATAGCGTTTGTACATGCAGTCGCCTGTGCATGAAGTTTTGTCAATTGTGTGAGCCGTGTGATGTTCACGCCGGTAATGTGTGTGTGTTGTGTGGTGTGTGTGTGTGTGTGTGTGTGTGTGGTTTGTGTGTGTGGCGTGTGTTTGTGTGTGTATGTGTGTGTATGTGTTTGTGTGTGTGTGTGTTTACATGTGCGTGCGTGCGAGATCGTGCAAGGTTCGTACGTGCGTCGTGTGTGCGTGTGTGTATGAGTGTGTGTCTGTTTTAATCGTAAATAATTGCGGTTTTTAATCTGAGATTTGAAATCAAACGATGTGAACAGCTCCTCTATGGCCTATGTTGCAGGCTGGGTTATAAACCACTGGATTGGAGTGGAGTGTGTGTGTGTGTGTGTGTGTGTGTGTGTGTGTGTGTGTTACTACAGTGTTACCATTCCAGATTGATATTATTACAAACCCATTGGTGCTGTAAGAGGATACTCTCCATCATCTAAACATGCAGGCAACTCATGTATGCACATCAAAGATCCTGTGGTCCATGCCTGCATTTGAACTGTGAGTTTTACTAAAATCGAAAATACCAAGTGTGCATCAAAAACTCTGACAGTGTGTGATGTTGTGATAGAGCAACCGCTTTTGGTTTTCAGAGTTCTCTTTTTATTAATGGAATAGTTCTTTGTTGAAGCTCCTTACAGAAGAGAGCTAAAGCTAACTGAAACATGTCATCATTAAAATACATCATGACCAGACAGGGGTATTGCTGGAAAAGAAAGAACTGCTTGCACACATTGTGCTGGCATTTGGACTGTAGATGTGCTATCACAGATAAAATATGCAATATATACTACACATAGTGTTAGTAGGCCTACTTGACAGATCTCATAAAGTAGGCTACATGCATACCTTTATTGGCTTTTCTAACAAAGAAATAATGAATCAGTTCTGTTTCTTTCACCTACCCTTGATAGTTTTCTACTGTACTGATTATTCAGCTGTGCATTGTTACAGATTTGTTATGATAGAGATGACCACTTAATCTTTCTACACTTTTTTCATTGTGTTATCTAATGTTATTGCCACTAAATCTGTCTACACTATTTCCATTGTGTAAAACAAATGTAACTGTTTCAAGCCTACATACATGTTTATGGAACTTTACTTTTCCAATTTCTATGCATTAGAAGCACTCATATGGCATGTATACATGATGGAGAGGGACCTCCTACAGTATTGGTAGGTCTGCAATAATCTGTCTGGAATGGTGACAAAATGATAGCACACACACACACACACACACGCGCGCGCACGCACGCACGCACACACGTACTCATTGCCAGTGTAAACATCGCACGGGTTACGATATTTACCATATTTCATGTACATTGGGACTGTATGTTAAAAAGCACATGAGTGCTAATTCCATTATCTTAAAAATAAAAAATGAAGATAGCACGCACGCACACACACACACACACACACACACATGCACGCACGCATGCACGCACGCTCGCACGCACTCTTACTTTCTACTTATTCTTTTCTCTATTTTTATTCTTTTATTTCGAGCATAATGGAATAAGCACTCATGTACTTTTGCACATTAAGTCTCCGTGTGCATGTAAATGTTGTCATCGCTCTTACAGGCACACAATGGCCTAGTCTTCCAAAAAGGGAACAGTTTTTAACGTGTGTGCAAGAAGTTATTCGTGCGTTCGCATAAGAGACCTCGGTTTATAGTCTTATCCGAAGGACTTTTGGGGACAGTGGAGTCGGCACTCATGTTAACTCCAGAGAAAAAAGTCCTCTTGAACGAGATTCGAACCGAGGTCAGCAGATCACGTGCCTGTAAAAGGTTTCCTGGCTTTTCTCTGTTGTCAACTCTCTTCAACATACGTATCCCCCCTCTTATACATACAGGGGCAAACGTGTATCCTCTCTATATCTCTCTCATTCACTTTTATATATGATAAACCTGCTCCCTTTAAAACCCACAGTATATTTTTATTATACGCTCTAGTTTGAGGATCATATTTTTTAAGCCAGTTGTTGCTGCTGTCAATGTTTGTCCATGATACTTTGTAGAAGACCTCATGCAAAGCAACAGTTTTATGTTGACAGCGGTTGTCAATAGGAATGGCTAGTTTAACAGGTACACCTGATTGGATGTTTGTTAGTGTTATAAACATTTTATCTACTATAGAATAATAATGTATAAATATAATAAAGATGCAAAATAGGCTGGTTTCAAAACCCCAAAGGATATGGTTTTTAAAAAGCAATGTTGCTGTGTCAGGACATTGATTTCGAAGAAAATTTCCAAAACTAAAAATCTACTTAACCCAAATTAAGGTGATGTAGGGAAAAAGCTGGTTTTAATCCTAAAGTTTATCAAAACATAAACTTTGCTTTTCACTGTGCAATAGGGCTGGGTGGGTGTCATATGTGCCCAAGAACCACCCAAAAAGTTAGAAAATTGTGTAAGGTTTCTTTGGGTACTATCGTTAGGCGTGTATTATTGAGCTGAGGCCCCCCAATCCCCATGATATAATTAAAACCCCTTTAATAGTAAAATTTAAAATGAAGGGTCTGTGGGTTTGTGCAAGGGTTTCAATATTGTTTAAGACTGTTTAGACAAGAAGGAAAAAAATAGGGCTGGGGACTCTGATTTGGGGGGGTGTACAGGAGATATAACTATGACTGGTGGCCCCCAAAATAATTTTTCTCACGAGGGGAAGAGTTGTTCTTGGTTCAATAAGCAATTTCAATGTTTTGGACAACTTTTTTTTTTTTGATAAAAGTGAAAAGGGTTTAAAGACCCCGGGTAGAGAGGTTATTGACTTGTTCGAAACCTTTTTGGGGGTGTTTCTTGGTGACTCACAGAAAAAATCAATATTATTGGGGCAGGGGTTTTAGCCAGAAACATTTTTAGAAATTTAAAGATAGTATTAATCGGCGTTTGATCTATCTCAGCATAAGTTATGAGTTTTTTACATGCCGGTTGGGTTTATTTTTATAGGAAGGTTTTTATATGCGCCTTCCCAAAATGCGTTACAAATAGGAACAAAAAAAACACAAAAGAATTTTTTAGTGGGATTTAGTGGGTTGGAAAAAAATGAAAGTGTAAACAATCAGCAGTAGCAAAGGTGTAGTAACAAACCAAGTGTGTAAGTTTTGAAAAAGCAACAAGGGGGGAAAAACTTCACACTCAGAGCAAACAAAAAAAAAATTATTCCCCCTTTTAAAGAGCAGTCCTATGAGAAATAAAATGTTTAAAAAAAG
>CM054154.1:2890448-2916919 GCA_028751875.1 Rapana venosa
TAACCCCTTTTTCTTGTTGGGAAATAAAAAGATTGCATCTTTTATTTCTGACGGTTAATGGAGCATTGACGTAATGACTGTTATCAGAAATAGGGTTGGGAAACTGACTGAATTTTTCTCTTTGGGTTCTGTAGAGCTTTTGTGTTGGAGTTACGCCATCGAGTCTGCTTATGTTGGAAAAAATTCTGCAAATGATTTGGCTTTTTCCCTTAAAGAAGGGAATCCATTGTTATTTATCTCAATAGGATAAATTGGTAATTCTATGCCATTTTTCATTCTGTTTGGTTGTCTCCACATCTTCTTGGTAGGCTTGTGATTTGATACTTCTACATTGCAAAATGTTGTCCAGTAAGCTTTCTTAGCTAGCTGTATTACTCAGCTGCATGTGACATTAGCAGTTTTCATGGCCTTGGGATTTTCAGTCCATGTATTTTTATTGTATAATTTGAACATCAGTTTTTTTTCTCAGTGACTGCTTTTTCAAAGTCGGCATTTCCCATACATTGCAGTCAGGTCAGTCAGAGAAGTTCTCTGTTACTGCTACTGTTATCCATATAACCCAGTACAACTTGTCGCATGTGGGGGAGGAAACTCCAATAGAAAAAACAACAACAAAAAAACAAATGGAGACTTGGAGAGGAGATTGGCGCCACCAAGGAATATCCTAAGCCCACAGAAAAACATGAAAGACAAATGCAAAGCCAATATGATACCCGATAGGTCGAGGCCCGGGTTACCAACGACCGTGCTTTCCAATGATCAATACCAGGGTGGAAGTGACAAGTCAGCTACTGGAGTTAAAACATTACTAAGCTCCCTAGAGAACGATCACCATTGGTACACGAACGTCCGTACACTCTACCAGTGCGGAAAAATCAAAGACTAGAGTATGACTTAGCCGCTATAATGGGACATTATTGGACTAGGAGAAGTGAGATGGACAGGATTTGGTGAGACAATGACTGAAGAAGGCAACAAGATCTGGTACAGTGGCCAAGAAAACATCACCAATATGGAGTGGCATTTATTGTCGGAAAGGAAGTAGTGGGTGCATTATCAGCTGTACACACAGCTTCCAGCAGGATTATCAGCATCCGGGTGTCGGCCAAGCCCAAGAACATCACCATCATACAAATCTATGCACCATCATCTGACCATGCAGATGAAGAAGTAGAAGAATTTTACGAAGATCTTGAAGAGACCATTATGAAGATACCCAAGAAGGACATCATCATCATTCAAGGAGATTTTAACGCCAAAGTAGGTCCTGACTCTTACACCCAATGGGCCGGAACAGTTGGTCAGTTTGGAACTGGAGAGACCAACGACAGGGGACTATGTCTGCTAGAGTTTGCCTGCACCCACAGACTTACCATTGCCAATACCCTCTATCCCCACAAGCAGTCAAGGAGGACAACATGGCATGCGTCAAACGGCAAGATCCATAACTAAATAGATTTCATCTTAACACCATGGCGCTTCAAATCCATCATCAACAGAGCCAGAACAAAGAACCTACCCTGGAGCTGACATAGGCATCGACCACGACCTTGTGCTGCTGGTATTCAAAATGAAGCTGAAGAAAAACAGCCTGAAAACCCATGTATAAAATTTTGACGTGGACAAACTGAAAGATCCAGATGTCGAGGAGATCTTCCAAGCTAAGCTTGGCGGACGTTTTGCGGCATTAACCCTCCTGGACAATGACATCAATGACCTCACCAACAACTTTAATGAGCCAGTCTGAGAAACAGCAGGGGAGGTACTCGGTCGTCAGATGAATAAACACCAGCCATGGACTACCAATGCCATCTTGGACCTCTGCGATACAAGAAGAGCACTGAAACCAACCAGGTCTTCCAACTCTAAAGAATACCGGGAGGCCAACAATCTTGTGAAGAAGTCAATGTTAAAGGCCAGAGAGAAATGGATCAGTGATCAATGTGATGAGATCGAAAAAGCATGAAATTGGGCAACAGTAAAAGGCATACGACACCCTGAAGGAACTCACAAAACCACTTCAAACCAAATCATCAGTCATTGAAGACAGCTCCGGAAACCTCCTCACAGAAAGTTCAGCTGCATTGAACAGGTGGTTGAGTATTGTCAAGAACTGTACAACTACCCAATCCTACCTGACAAGAGCATAATAAAAGAGAAGCAGCACATCAGAGCACCCTCGCCTTTACCTATACTGAGGGAAGAAGTGGAAGAAGCCATCCGCAGCTTACCAGTATGAAAGCCCCCAGGAGCAGACAACATACCAGCAGAGCTGCCCAAGCATGGTGGCGAAACAGTCATCACACATGTTACAGCTATCTGTCAGAAGATTTGGGAGACAAAACACTGGCCAACAGAATGGACACAATCACTCATTATACCCCTGCCCAAGGAAGGGAATTTACGCCAATGCTAAAACTATAGAACAATCAGCCTCATCAGCCACGCCAGCAAAATCATGCTCAAAGTTATTTTGAATCAACTCAAGAAGGAGGCAGAAGAACACCTTGCAGAGGAACAAGCTGGGTTCAGGGCAGGCAGAAGCACAATCGACCAGATTTTTAACTGTCACATCCTGATGGAAAAACATCTTCAACATCAGAGAGACCTGTTCCACAATTTCATCGACTTCAAGAAGGCTTTCGGCAGAGTATGGCACGAAGGCCTGTGGCAGGTCCACAGAATGTTTGGCATTGAAGGACTAGTGCAAACCATTCAAGCACTATACAACACCGCAAGCAGTGCAGTCTTCTGAACACTCAGGTCGGAGACTACTTCAAAACCACAGTTGGGGTCCGACAAGGATGCCTGTTATCTCCAGTCCTGTTTAATCTGTTCTTGGAAAACATTATGAGAGAGACCCTCCATGACTTCCACTTTACCATTCCATTGGCGGCAGACCCCTTCAAAAACTTGCGGTTTTTGGGCCCATGACATTGACCCTTTGGGCGGAAATAAAACCCCGAGCTGCAAGATCTTACGACCCCCTTGAGAACAGAGGCTGGAGCATAAGGGAGGGGTGAGCTCGGGAGGAAAAGTAAGAGAAAAATTTGTGAACAGGCCTCAACCGAGCAAACGAAAATTGGGCCCCCCAAAATTTAAAAAAATGAAAAAAGGCCAACCCAACCCGGGGAAAGGTAACCTTTTTTAAAAACCCTTTGGGGCTACCCCTCACAAAAGGGCGGGGGGGAACGCCCCCAGAAAATTAAAATCGAATAGGGCCCTTGGGAACATTTTCCATGACCAAAAACCCCCCACCAATGGAAAAAATTTTAAAAAGGGTCAGTTTCCCCCCAAACTAAGCTCTAAAAAAGCCCAAATTCGGGCCCATCCCGCGTACCCGGAAATGAAACCCCGGGGCATTGACACCTGAAAAAGCCAAAACGAAATCCAGTAAAAAATTTAAAAAAAAATGCCATAGAAAACTTTTGGGAATATCCTGGCGAGAACCCAAAAAACCAAAAATTTTTCCCAAATTTAAATAACCGGCGGCAGGTCCAAAAGGAACCCCCCTTTTCCCCCCATCGGTTTAAAAAGAAAAAAGCTGGGCATGGTTTTGGCCCCCGTCCCCCCCCAAAAACCGTCTGCCCAAAAACATTGCCGGGAACCCCTCGGGGGCAGAAAGGGAAAACCAAAAAATTTAAGGATGGACAACCTCAGAGAAGACCCGGTGAATGAAAGGGGATAATGCGCAGAGCCAGGCCCCGGAGGGATGGAGGGGCTTACCACGGCCCCCGTTCCCCTTTGTTTTTTCCCCACGGGGGCCCCCAAGTTGACGGGGCTTGGGTGATGATGCCCTTTTTTATTAGAATTTTTTTAAGGGCCCTTTTTTAATTTTTAAAAATTTTCTCATAATTTCATTTTAAAAAAGAATTTTTAAAACATTGTACATGGTCAATATTATCCCGGCTGGTTTTAGGGTTTCTAATTTAATTTCCCTAGAATCCCTTTCCCAAAAAAGAGCCCGTTGCTGTTTTTTTATTTGTTTTAGGAATTTAATCAGGATTAAATTTACCCATGTTAACTTTTCCCACCCCTTAAAAGGGGGGAAAATTTCCCCACGCCTAAAAAATTTTTTTTAAAAATTTTCCCTGAATGGCAATGCTAACCTTTGGGGAAACTAATGTAAGTCTATGGCGGTTGGTCGTTGGGTGGTACTTTTCAGAGTTTTCGGTTGTAGGACCCATCGTTAGCAAAAGTAAGGCTGAGTCTACTATATTTTCAACAAGTCTGTTATTTGTAATGTAAAGGCACTCCTTTCCCCAAAAAGGTGAACGGCTGTTAAAATCACCGCCTATAATCAATTTTTGTTGGTCACTTATAGTTTTCAGCCAGTCAGTATTTTCATTATCATGGCCTTTAGGTAAATAAACAGATACACAGTTGATGGTGAGAGATTCCAAAAACTGTACAGTAATAGCACATGATGAAACATTTGTTATGTTTGCTGGCATAGGAGACTGTGTCGTACAGTGTTGTAAACAAACACGGGTGTAAAATTGCAGTAATAATCTTTCCATTAGTCTGTTGTTGTTCACAAACTGGTGGATAGAAAAACTGCTTCAGTCTAGAAAGCTTGGTTATTTTAACATTTAAAGACTGAAGGATAAGTACTTGATAACAATTTGACATATGATGTTGGTGTAAGTAATCAACATTTGTAGCCATAGATCTGCAGTTCCACTGCAGTATTGAGATCTTATCATTCGATGCATTACCATTCAAAAGTTTATGTTGATATAATTATAAACTTTCCTCTATCACAAACACTTCAATAGAATTCGGCAATACGTCAGTTTCTTTGTCCATGTCTGTAAAGTATTTAGGAGTTCTTGAAAATACTCTCTCTATGAAAAAATTCATTACCCAGACCTGCCAGTCTTGCTACTATCAATTACGGCACATAACCGCGATTAGCAAGTATATGTCCACTGATGCAACTTCCAAGCTTGTCACATAATAATAATAATAATAAAAAATAATAATAATAAAAAAATTAATAATAATAATAATAATAATAATAATAATAATAAATAATAATAATAATATACGGAATTTATATAGTGCTGAATCTTGTAAATATAAACAAACAAATCGAAGCGCTTGCACTCAATCATTTACAGGCATGCAACTCTCCTTAAATTTAATGAACAACAGATTTCAAAACCATGCGCGCGCGCACGTATGCACGCATGCACGCATGCACGAACACACACACACACACACACACACACACACACACACACACACACACTCGGAACAACACTTAGGTGAAAGATGCTGTTGAAAATTAGGGACAGATTTTTGGGGGAAAAAGAGGGAGGTCATTCCAGGTGGATGGACCAGAAACAGAAGGAGCGACGGCGAACAGTGGTTTGTTTGAATCTGGGTGTTCGAAAACATTAAGTATCTGCCGCTGAACAAAGGGAACGGGATGGAGTGGAGATTTGTGGAGACATTTGAAACTAAGGGTATTGATTTTATACTCCAGTCTTTGTGAGACAGGCAGCCAGTGAAGAGATCGCAAAAGAGGAGTGATGGGTTCAAATTTTTTCTTTCTTAGGACCAGTTGAGCTGCAGAGTTTTGTATGCGTTGAAGATAGTTGTTAGATGATGCTGGTAGGCGTGCCAAAATAGAATTACAGTAGTCTAAACGTGAAAGAATGAGAGATATGACAAACTTGGTAGTTGCATCAGTGGAAAGATACTTTCGAATCGCGCTTATCGCCGTAATTGAAGTAGCAAAAAGGGGGTCTGGGTGATGAATTTTTTCATAGTGTGTTGTCAAGGCTACTCCTAAATACTTCAAGAGTTGGACAAATGAACTGACGGATTGCGATTTCTATTGAAGTTTTTGCGCTGGAGGAAAGTTATGTTGGGTCCTATTTGTGCTTGCTCCAGTTTAATCGGCATTAAGGTGATAACTTGTTCTGAGTCATCCAGTTTTGAATGTCTTGAAGGCAGTGGACTTATTTGTCAGGAGGGAAGCAAGTTTTCAACAGTATCAATGCACTGAAGCTGAGTATCATCGGCATAGTAAATTATGATCATATGGTGGTTGTTTATTATATGTGAGAGTGGAGCAGTTAATGAACAAAGAGAACAAGGCCATGACAGATCCTGCGGGACTCCACATTCCATTTTACAGGTTTGATTGAATTTTGTTTTCAATAGCTTTCTGGAACATGTAATATGACACATCACTCCTCTTCTGGCGATCTCTTCACGGGCTGTCTGTCTCGCAAAGCTGGAGTTAAGATTAATACCCTCTGTTTCAATGTTTCCAACAAATCTGACTCTTATTCTGTAACTGTTTCACCTGTACACTCTATCCCGTTCACGTCGTTCAGCCGCAGTTACTTTGTGCTTTCGAACACCCAGATCAAACAAACCACTGTTGGCGTAGCTCCTTCTCTGGTTCTGGTCATCACTTGAAATGATCTCCCTCTTTTATTCGACAAAAGCTTACTTGATACGTCAATCCAGCCTCAAAACACACTCTCCTACCTGAGACTTTCACCTCATATCGGGTCCCTAATTTTCAACAGCATCCTTCTCCTCCTATGTTCGCGATTTGTGTGGGTTGTGTGTGTGTGTGTGCGTGCGTGCGTGCGTGAGTGCGCGGCGCATGATTTGAAATCGTTGTTCATTTGTTCAAGGAGAGTTGCATGCGAGTGTAATTGATTTAAGTGAAAGCGCTTCGATTTGTTTGTTTTTTTAAAGATCCAGCGCCATATAAATTAAATATTATTATTATTATTATTATTATTATTATTATTATTATATAAATCTACACAAGAAGCGGAACCAATAAGGAGGGCATGTGCGCATGCGTGTGCATGTATGTCATTCTTTAACGTAAAAGCTCCTCACTTAGTAATAATAGTTGAAAGATACCAGGCTTGAGCCGGAGAGAAAGAAAAAGAGAGAAAGAGAGACAAATGACAAATGACAAATGACAAATTCTTTTATTTCGAGGATAATGAATAAGCACACATGTGCTTTTTTACATCCAGTCCCCGCCCGTTAGGGATACATTCTTAATAATATTTACCCAATTACTTATACAGTCTCGCATTAAAAAACAAGGGGGAAATAACCCTTTTCAAACAGATCCCCCAACAACCCTCCCCCCCCCCCCAAAGGAAAAGCAATTAAAAGAAAATCCTAAGAATACCCCACCGCTACCCCCATCCCCAAAAAACCTAACCAAAACAACCAAACAAACAAACAAAAGATGAAGGAATCCAAAACAACAAATGATGATAAAAAAATGAGAAAACAGACAAAGAACAAACTAACAAGAAAAGAAGCAACAACAAAGCAAGAAAAAATAACACAACCAAACTTAATAAGTCATAAAGAATATACATCTACACATAGTCAAAATGGTACACATACTTGTTACACATAATTATAAGATAAGGAAATTGGGCACTCATTAAAACTTAAGTACAGAAGCAGTCCAATAAACGTATTGAAAATATAAAAATATGAATCCTTCATCAGAGATATACTATGAATATAAGCAGGACGATAAAAGGTGAGAGAGAGAGACAGAGACAGAGAGTGTGTGTGTGTGTATTTCAGAGATAATATCAATTTATAAATCCCAAAAACAGTATGCGATCCATCAACACTCATTTTAAGGATTAGATTCGTTTCAAATTATATGTCAAGAGAATGAAATTAATTTAATACCCAGACATCCACACATAAAAGCAAGAAACAAACCAAGAATTAAAAACTTATACAGTGGTAGAGAGAGAATATGGGTGGGCTGGGTGATGTGAGAATGTGTGTGTGTGTGTTGAGGCGCGCGCGGCGCTGTGGTGTGTGTGTGTGTGTGTGTTGAGTGTGTGTGTGGGGGTGGGGGGTGGGGGGTGTTTCAGGGATATTACTTAAATTATGTATATCACATAGCACACGATCAACAAAAACTCTTTTTAATTATGTTCATGCAAATTGAATGTCAGTGGTAATATAATAAGTGCAATACCATACACTCTCATAATAAGAGGGGGAAAAAGCAATAAGTCATAAAAAGAAACATCTACGCATTGTAAGTTATAGAACAAATTCTTTTTTCCAGGACAATGAATAAGTTATTCATGTTCTTTTTCTACACTCCAGTCCCCGCCATGGGGGTTCACATTTAATATTGCATCAGTATCATACTTTCACGGCAGAAGAAAGCAAAGGGAAAGACTTTTTTAAACAAAAAGAGAGAAGAAGAAAAAAACAAACAAACAAACAATCAAACAAACAAACAACCCCAGACGAGCAAAGCCAAAACATACCCCAGGAAACCCCCCCAAAAAAACATCAACAAAAAACAAAAAAAAAATACAATCAAAAAAACAAGAAAAAAAAAACAAACCAAAAAACAACAAACAACAAAAGCAGACAAAAACACCCTTCCAAAATAAACAACAAAAAACAAGAAAAAACAAGACATTCAAACAAACAATGAGAAATAAAAAACACCCCCAAAAAAACAAAACAAATAAACAAAACAAAACAAAAACAACAATTAAAAAAGAAAAGAAAAAGAAAAAACAGCACCGTTCCCCCCTTTCCACACACACAATCACACACTACATTAATAACAAAACAAAAAACTAATAAGCGTAAAACCCAAACAAATCACAACAAAGAACAAAGTAACCAATACAGCAAGAACAACACACAGAGAGAGAGAGAGAGAGAGAGAGAGGGGAGAGAGAGAGAGAGAGAGGAGCCAAACTTATAGATCATAAATTGAAACACCCTTCATACTGTATAGAATAGTACATCATAGTAGTTACCACGTGGTTAATAAGATATTAAAATAGGAGATTCACTGGAGCTCTAGTACAGTCAACAAGTCCAAAATAATATGAAATGGAAAGTTGAATATGCCCTTTATTAGAATACACAATCCACAATAGAAGGAGGGAAGGAGAGGTGAGTTAAAGACAGAAGGCGGAGAGAGAGAGAGAGAGAGAGAGGAGAGAGAGAGAGAGAGAGAGTGTTTGTGCGTGTGTGTGTTGTGTGTGATGTGTTTCAATGAGGATGGTACTAAAGATAAAATTCTCAAATACAGTACACGATCACCTTGGAACACTTATTTTATTTCATCATACAAAAAATTTATTATGATAAAATAAAATTATAAATAAAATCTAATAATAATAATAATAATTAATTAAATAAAAAATAAATCCTAAATAAGATCACCTTGGACACTTATTTGATTACTCACACGAAAAAATATGTTATGATAAAAAAATAAAATAAAATAAGAAATAATAAATAATATAATAATCCTATCTTCATAATTTTTAATAATTAAAAAATTAAAAAACTCAATACCCATACTCTTACACAATAAAAAACAAAGAAAGAAAAGAAAGAGAAAAGAAAGAAAAAAAAACAACAGCAACCAGCTAAATTCTATAGGTCATAGTGACGAGAGAGAGAGAGAGAGGGGGAGAGGGAGTGAGAGAGAGAGAGGAGAGACGAGAGAGAGAGAGAGAGTGAAGAGAGAGAGAGAAGCAGAGAGGAGAGAGTGAGTGTGTGTTTCAGTGATAACTCTAAAATATATAATTCTCAAGGCCAGTGCACGATCACCGTAAACACCAATTTTGATTATATCATGAGAGTATATGACAAGATATTAAAATAAACTCTATACTGTATACTCATACAATAAAAAAAGGAAGAGGAGAAAGGGGGGGGGGTGTGAGGCCAATTCTATAAGGTCTAGGGAGGAGAGAGAGAGAGGAGAGAGAGAGTGAGAGAGAGAGAGAGAGAGTGGAGTGTTTCAAGGATATATAAATGTATAATTTCGAGGACAGACAGGATCACCAGCAATATTCTTTAACGGAATTACTCGTACAAAATTGAAACGCATGAAAAAGAAAAAGCCCAACGTCATACACTCACGCAATAAGGGATAGAAAAAATCGCTAAAGTCATAAATGAACTTTTATACATTGTAGGTAAGAGGAGAGATGGGGGGGTAAGGGGGGGGTGAATGCGAGAGAGTGGTGAGTGTGTGAGTTTGTGTGTGTGTGTTGTGAGTGTGTGTTGTGTTAAAGATTTATGCTTTTTGTTTGTAACAAACAAGACAAATAAGACATAGGTAAAAATAATGATATCATTATCAAATAGCGATTCATCACTGTGAAACACTCTATTTCTTATACTTCGTACTAGGATTAACACATAATATTGTTATGATAGATATATTCTTCTAACTAAAGTGTAGTTAAAAAAAAAAAATTAAATAATAATATTTTAGTTTAAAAAAAAAAATTAAAAAAAAAAAAAAAAAAAAAATAGCTTACACTTGCTCACACTCACTTTCACAACATGAAAATGTTTGAGAGAGAGCGAGAGAGAGAGAGTGAGAGAGAGAGAGAGAGAGAGTGAGAGAGAGAGAGAGAGAGTGAGGAGGACAACATTTGACTACATACCAGGTGACGGGAAAGGGAGGGCAGAGAGGTAAGATGGAAAAAAGGCAGATAGGTAGAGTGGAATATGCAACTTGCTTTTAAGGCTATGGACTGTGGGGTTGGTATGGTTGATGTATATGTGAGTTGATTAATTGAATTTTGTAGATTGTTGATTGATGTTGTATAACTGAATCTGGGAAGGGGTTCCACAGCATTAGGGCCTGAGTAACGTAGACTAGAATTTGAATAAGTCTATTTCGAATAGGGGCACTGGGACTGTATAGTATTTTGGCTTGGTTTAGGGGGAATTTGTCTTTTAAGTATGATGGAACGTTCTGTCATGATCTTGACATCATGACTCTTTGTTATATTTTAGTCGTTGGCGTTTAGGGGAGAATATGTAATTGAGTTTAGTCGCTTCTAGTAAGCTTGTCTTTTTTAAAAGGGACCAGTTTGAGAGCTCGTTTGTCAGGGACTCAGTAACGGTTTCATAGTGTTTGCACTTAGCAGAATCCCATAGGGTAGAAGCATTAGTCTATTGAGGATTGTATATAAGATTGGAAGAATAGTTTCTTGAACGAAAGTCAAGAATGTGCTTGATTTTAGAATGTTGGTATACTCTTTGGCGACATGTAATTTGCATAGTTGAGATATGTGGTAGAACAACTGAGATTTTCATCAAGTGTTACCCTAAATACTTGTGGTGATGGGTTTGTTCAATTATTCCTTTTTAATTTTGAATTTAGGTGAGAGTAGTTTGTGGGTTATAGTTTTGACGCTTGTTTGTTCTAGTGGTAATACGCATGCATTTTGTTTTTTGGGGGTGGATAGAAAGGGTTTTTCGGACCATTCAATAACGCTGATCAACACTTTTTTGTAAAGCTTTTGCTAGAGAGATAGGGTTATTGTGGCTGTATGAATGTTGTGTCATCAGCAAAATAGATTCGCATTTGGATTGATGTGGAGAGGTAGGTCGTTTATGTTAGTGAGAAGGAAATAGGTCCTAGTAAGGATCCTTGTGGTACTCCTTAATTGATGGCTTGTGTGTGGATCGTAGTTGTGGCCTATTGAGACACACTGTTGCCTGTTTTATAGTTAGGACGCAAGTCGTAGTAGTTGTAAGGTATTTGTAGAGAAAATGGTACTACAGGTTTAGTTTTTTGTATGGAGAAGTGTGTGGTCAATGTGTCAAATGCTTTTTTGAGATCTACAAATTGTACTCCACAAAATTTTTTGTCATTAATGTTTGAAGCAGTTGTCTACGAGGCTAATCAGTGCAGTAGGAAATGCGTGATTTGGTCTAATCCAGGACTGATTAGGGGTGGATTAAGTTGGTAGTATCTAAATGACTGGACTATGTGTTTGTTTATATGTTGTTTTCACCAAAAAAAAAGGGTTTGAAGGATAGTTATGATGGAAATTGGTCTATAGTTTGGAGGGTCTGAAGTGTCACCAGATTTGTAGATGGGGATTTAATTTAGCTGTTTTTTGGAAGCATTGGGGAAATGGTTTTTTTTCAAGACAAATGGTTAAGTATATATGTTAGTGTGTCTTTGATAAACTGGAGTTGATTGCTTCAATATTCTGCTGTATTTCCATCAAGACCCGCGTTCTTGATGTTTGAGGTGAGTTAGATAAACCATTGACCTCAAGTACTGACATACATGGAATGTGTTGTTTTGGAAGGAGTATGCTAGCTTTAAAGCATTGTTTTAGTTCATGAGTTTATTGAACTTTGATTTATCATTTTTATATTATTGTTAGTAGAGGTCATTAATGGAAATGATTGTTAAGTTGTTCAGCAGTAAACGTCTTTGATTACATTTGTTTTGGAAGTTGTTGATTGTTAGTTATTGATTTATGGCTCGCCATTACGTTTTTGGGTTTTGTTTGGTGGATAGTAAGTCTTGGAAAATATTTCTTTTTTCTCGCCGTTTTTGTGAGTGTTATGGCATTTCTTTAATTTTTTGACTCTTCATAATATTTTGTTTCTTTTAAAAGGTCTCTAGATAGCATGCTTCTTCTAGTTTCTTAGTGAGCAAGGTGGTTTGGGGGTATATTTGATTATAATGATTTTTAGTGGGGCATGTTGTTGTAATTAGCAGTAAAGTGTTTATCCAAAAATTCTATTGTAAGTTGATCAGGAATGTTGAATGTTTCCGAAAAGAATGGAGTTACTTAAATCTGATAAGAAAGATTCTCATCAAATTTAGCAAAGGAACGATATGTTTAGTTTTGTGGCCAGGTTTGGGTATTTTTGTTCGTTTTTTTTTGACCACGTGATTCAGATGGGTAGTGATCGCGACAGTGATAGACTTGGGATACAGTTTCGACACAAGTTGTGGGGTTAGATATTTGATATGGTCAATTATTATCCGTGCTGGAGTTTGGTTGTGACTTCGTGAGGTGAAATTAATTAGTTGGGGGAGGTTGTATGAATTTATTAATTGGGTCATTGATTATATACTTTTTGTTAGATCGATATTAAAGTCTCCTAATAAGATTATTTCACTTGATTTTAATAGGACTGTATTAATCATGGAGTAAATATTTGTCAGTCGCTTTTTTCTTTGTTGAATTCCTATAGCAGACCCATATACATTAGGTTGGCCCTTTTATTAGAATCTCTATCCATATGGATTCTACACCATAATGTTCTAAGAATGGAGAAGGACGCTTGAATGTTATGACTAACTAATATAGATAGGGATCATGTTTCTTTGGGGTTTTGGTGATCTTTACGCAGGATTTAATATCCTGGAATTTAAAAATATCAGTGTCCAATATGTGGTCTGAAAAGTTAGACTAGATAGTCCTAGTAATGTGAAATGGATTGCTCTGTTGTGATAGAGTGAGATTCTTCGATTTTATTAAAGCATGGTTTATATTTAGTTGGCAATTACGTAGGCATCCTTAGAGGGCCACTTATTGTGGTTGGTATGCATTTGTCTTATTTGGTTTGTGAGGAAGGGATAGATGATAAGGAAGACAAACAAGAAAGGAACAAAGGCAGTAAGGAAAAATAGAAATAGATTTGTAGTTGGAGAACTCAAACTTAAGGGGGGAAAAATTGGGTGGTGGTGGAGGAGGGAAATAAGTAGAACAAAACAAGGAACAGAACTGAGTGCGTGAAAACAAAATACCGGAATTTGAAATCCTCACTTGTTTAGCTTCACAACAGTAACAACAAAGTCAGGTAACTTCGCTAACAACCTGTAAAGTGTCAATACAAGGGTTCCTGCTTCAATTGAGCCTGGTCACAGTTAGTCACTCCTAGTGAAGAGTCTCCAAAGGCCACACCAAATTACAAGTGCCCGCTCTCTTGAAGCACCTGATGAGCACTGAGGGCTGTGTCCGAGAGATGGTCAGCACTTGTCACTGAAAGGGTCACTCCAGTAATAAAATAGTAGGGGGTGGGGGGTTGGGTGGTAGGGAAACTCGCAGCACAGCACAGTTTGTTTGTCACTGAAAAAGGGCCACTCAGCAGTAGTCCAGGGATTTGGCTGCGCTGCTCATCCCTCACTGAATAATTGTCACTCAGCAGTAACTGAGTAAAGTCACTCAGCAGTTCACAGAACAATGCCACACAGCGAATAGTACCTGTTCGATGCACAGTGTTGCACACTTCACTTGCCACAGTTTGTTTATCACTGAAAAAGGCATCGCAATTAGTCCAGGGATTTTTACACAGCTCATTCCCTCATGAATAATGTTACTCAGCAGTGACTTGAAACAAATGTCACTCAGCAGTCCGAACAATGCAAAAGCGAATAGTCCCAAGTTGGATGCGCACAGTGTTGCACACTTTACAGCATGGGGGGGATGTCATAACAAAGCTGAGACCTGTTGCACTGGTTTCAAAACTGATGTTTAAAAAAACCCCAAAAAAACCCATAAAAACCAAACAAACACACACACAAAAAAACAACCTCCAACAAACAAATAAGAAACAACTACAACAACAACAACAAACACACAAAAAAACAACCAAACCTGAACAACAACAAAACCGCCCACACACACAACACACACACCACACACACCACACACACACACACACACACACACACACACAAAATAAACCCACAGGGTTACATAGTTCTCATGTTTGTGGAGGTGCACACTTTTCATGCACGTTCCATCAACTTGAAATAAGCAATAGGAACATAAACCCAAATGTAAAAATATATATATATTATTTTATATATTATATATATATATATAATAGATATATCATATAAATATTTAAAAATGTTTTTAAAAGAACATGGGGTTGGAACGAGCAGACAGGGACTACCAGGTTTGCACCCTTCCACAGCGACTTGCATTTGGGTGGGGGATGGTTTTACATAAAAAACAAAACAAAAACAAAAACCATACACACACACATACACACACACTCACACACACACACAACACACACACAACACACACACAAAAACCAACAAACACCAGCAACAAAAATTAGGATTAAACAACCACACTATTAAATACAAATCACAACTCACACTCTCACCTTACATATAATACATACATACACACTTGCACACACGCACGGCATACACAGCATAGAGTACACATGCATACACACACAAAATAATACGCCCTCGCGTGTTCGTTAACTCACATACACACACACCTCACACACAAACACACACACATTACAACACACACACACACCACACACACACGTACTTACTTACACACTTCACACAAGCACCCTTACATAACACATACTTACATACACCACTTTACACACAAGCTGCATTACACAACTTAGGAGTCCCACGCATACTCAAACTACACGTGCGTTTCGTTAGGTTCACACACACACACACCCACACCCACACACTCACCACACACACACACTCTCATTCTCTGGCCTCTTCCTTTTTATAGATGAATGGGGGTGTGAGGTCAGTGAAGGCCTAGCTGGAGGTATTCAGCAGACTCTGCAGCTTTGGGTGTCTGTGAATGAGTGGTGTGGGGGAGGCCCCAGGCAGGTTTGGTTTTGGCGGTAGTAAGAGGGGGAAAGTCCTCTCGAAGTCCCTCGAGTGAACTTGTTGCCTCTTGCAAAGGCAGGTGGACTTGTTTCCTGGTGTGGGGAGAAGCGCTCTGCGTATGCCCAGTTGTCTGTTGATGGTAGATTGCATTCCACTGTGGTGGAGGTGGATTTTGTTGTGGCGGAGGCCTTTTGCATTGGCAATAGTTGGTTGAAGTACGGGGCAGAGGTTATGTCGGTGGTGCAGGTTGTACATCATGGTGCTATGCCACCAGCACTTGGGTGGGAGAGGGTCCATGTATTGTTTGAGGCTCTCCCTGGGTGCCCACTCCTAGTCTGGAAGCGGTGGTGTGATCGATGTAAATCACCCCCTCCGAGCACAGACTTGGAGAGGTTGGTGTTTGGACTCCCTCACTGAAACTGGTGGTATGTGTCGGCCCGTAAGGAGGGAAGATTGCAGAGGCTTTATGGTGGCATGGGCGAAAAGCATGGCGTAGTCTTGACCACACTTGCCATGTCGTGCAATCAACTGGGGCCACTTTGTAAGTCAGCTGTTGATGAACATTGGAAATTGACCTGTTTGGACGTGTGTTGATGGGGGGAGTGTTGACAGCCACTTCAGATGGTGGTTGGAACTGTTCAGGCCTGTACGACAAGTTTTTAGCTTGTCGGCCTTGGAAGAACTTCTGTCTCCCACTGCATTAAGACAGAGTCACCGATCAGTAATCCTGGCCTGGCAGTGGGGACAGGCTTTTTCAATAGTTTTTTTGCCTTAAGGGGGTGGGGAAGGGGACGGCGGAGGGGGGTTTTGGATTTGATAGGCATTTGGGAAACTGAATTACTTGTCAGTTTGCGTTTTCTTAATGAAGGGAGGGAGGGAGGAGGGGGGTGGTTTGGGGTTGGGTTTTTGGTCATGGGTCGAGGAGTGAAAATCTATTCCAGTGGGGAATTGGAAGATGATTTCTTCTTCTATACGGGGTGTCCGTATGTCAGAGAGGGAGTCTCTTAGAGGAAATTCTGGAGGGTGGTTGTGGATTGCTGATGGGAATCTTTTGGAATGGAGGTGACTGGAATGATTGTTGGAGTGGGGGGTGCGAGTATGAGGTTCAGTTGATGGTTAGGCATTCTTTAATGCGTTGATTTCTTTCTTCATGTGGTTTGCAGTCGTTTTGAAAGCAGACAGGCTTTTGGTTTTTGTTGTCGACCGTTGTCGAGTTGGGTGTTTTTGCTGAGTAAGGTCAGCAATGTCGACTTCAGGTTTGTTCTGTGGCTTTCATATGATTTTTTGTTTGGACGGTGCTGTATTTGCTGGCGTGGTAATTTCTCTTATCGTTGGGCAAGTGTTTTGTTTCTGTCTGTATGGTGTAACTTGTGACTGTGGAGGCGTTGATGGTGGAGATGGCTCGTGGACAGTTGGCAGTGGAGATGTGTGATGCTGATACGGTGGGATCAAGCTGTATAGACTGGATGATGTTTTGTAGTAGGGTGTTGTGATTGAGGACATGTGTGAAGGTGGAGGGAGGAGGGTAGAGGCAGGAATAGAAGGGCTAGGGTCAGGGGAGAGGAGAGGGTGGCTTATAGGTTGGTGGAAGTGGGGTGAGAATAGAGGGAAGGAGATGGAATTAATGGGGTTCGTTGGAGAGGGTGTCAGGGGGGGTGGGATAGGGGGAGGAATTGTTTATATTCACTGAGTCGGTGGAGGGACAGAAGAGGAGCTGTGGTTGTGTGGAGATGGTTCAGTGGAGATGGCTTTGTCCAAACACTGAGAGGGGTCAGGCTTGGAGTTTGAGGAACAAGGAGGAAAGGAGTGGATCGAGAGGAAGGAAGGGAGGAAGGAAGGAAGGAAAGGACAAAGGAAGCAGGAAAAGGGGCGAAGGAAGGAGGTAGATAGGGAAGAGGAATAGATAGGTTTGCTAGGAAGGACTGGGAAGGGAGGAGTAGCAGGATCTAAAGTGTACCACAAATCAGGGGAAGAGGGGAGACACTTAGGAACAGGAAGGAAAAAGAGGATATAGGAAAGGGAAGGGAGGATAGGTTAGGAGTTGGCGCAGAGGACTGTTTTGTCTCTGGCAATCATGGTGGCAGGACTGACTGTATTTAGGTGGATGGCAGTGACAGGGCAGGTGCTGGTACTGTAAGCACACAGGGGCTCGCTGTAGGTGACGCCGCAGGTGAGTTATGGCAATTGATGTGCCCAGGCAGTGGTAAAAGCCAGGGGAGGAGGGGGGGATTGGTGGGGTCATGTCACTGGCACAACAATCACACATTATCGTTCACATTGTCTTTAGTATATCGGACTTCCTTTTTTAGCCATCTTGACTGGTGTTACTTGAATTAATATTGTCCCTGTCGTTTGTGGGTTCACAGTGATTGTCAAGAGTTTTGCCCTCGTCAAGGAAGAGCTGTAGAAATGTTTTGAGAGTTGTGGTGAGTGCAGTGTGGTTGAATATGTGTTTAGTTTGGTATGATTTCCGTTTGTGATTTGTTTAAGTTTGCCATTTGGTTGTTGCAGGTGTTGATTGAGTGTGTCGATATATCTTTTGAGTAGTGTAGTTCTCCATGTCGGTAGATGAGTGTAGATGCAATGAATTTTATTGACGAAAGTCTTAGTGAACTGGATATTTTCTTATGTTAGTGTATGTCTTTAAACTTATAGATCTGGTTGTTGGTCGCATTGTGGAAGGTGTGTTGGGAGATATCACATGATTAATGGGGGGGGGGGGGGGGAAGGAAAAAAAAAAAAAAAAAAAAAGTCACACGAAGTTCAGGTGGAGAGCCTCACGAGCCTCATTAGGAGGGAAGGTTTGATGTGGCGCTTCACATGTTTTGGTACACACTCGTACAGTTAATATATCTATATGTAAGCCATCGTTGGCATTACATGCTCTGGTGGAATCATCCTTCACATCATCACCACAATACCACTTGAATTGAAAACTTTAACACACAAAAGAATAGAGGGGAAGAGAGAGAGGAGGTGAGAGAGGAGAGAGAGGGGGGGGGGGGGGGGGTGTGTGTGTGTGCGGTGTGTGTTTGTGTGTGTGGGTTTGTGAAAGGAGAGAGAGGAGGATAGAAAGGAGGGAGAGGGGAAAAGGGGGGGGAGGGTGGTTGTGGGTGCGGGGGGTTTGTGTGGGGTTGTTGTGTTTGTGTAAAGTGGAGAGAGAGAGAGAGAGAGAGAGGAAGAGGAGGAAAAGAGAGAGAGAAAAGAGAGAGAGAAAAAGGAGAGAGAGAGAGAGTGTTGTGTGTGTGTTTGGTGTGTGTGTTTTGTTGTGCATGTTTTTGTGTGTGCGTGTGTGGTGTGTGTGTGTGTGTGTGTGTGGTGTTAAATTTTTATTCCCATTTAAGCAGTAGACTTATTTGACAAAACAAAAACATCAATAAAATTATTATCTATTTTGGCTAAAAGTGTGTAACTAAAAACAGCATTTATTCTTTTTTCTTTTTTAAACACCAAACATATTGATGTATTGCTTGTTTATAAAATATGATTATGTATTTAATTATGTACACCTTTTTTGGGTTTCTTTTTTCTTTCGTTTTGATTTTTAATAACAATTTTTTTTGGTTTCATAAAAAAATGCATTCATAAGTAAATGAATTCATCTTAAATTTTTTTTTACGGTCTACATTTTTGTCCTTTTGGGGATATTTTTTGGTGTCTCCTTTCTTTGATTAAATTGTGACAGTTTGTGCGAAATTTACAATTTTGTCTTCTTATGAGGGTTTTTTTCATAGTTTTTTGTATGGTTCTAATCTGTTTCTTTGGTAGCAAAATCTAAAAATTTTTGTTTTGCAAAAATCTTTCTTTTAGTGTCCCAAAAATTTTGGGGGTGTGTGTGTGGGTTGTGGTGGGTGTGTGTGTGTTTTGTGTGTTTTTTAAGATAAGCGAATAAGCAGTCATGCGTTTTTACATGCGTGCCCTGTGCATGAAGTTTTGTCAATTGTGTGAGCCCTGTGATGTTACGCCCGGGAATGTGTGTGTGTTCGTGTGGTGTGTGTTGTGTGTGTTTGTGTGTGTGTGTTGGTGTGTGTGTGTGTGTGGGGTGTGTGTGTGTGTGTGTTTGTGTGTGTATGTGTGTGTGTTTTTGTGTGTGTGTGTGTTTACATGTGCGTGCGTGCGAGATCGTGCAAGCGTTTGTACGTGCGTCGTGTGTGCGTGTGTGTATGAGTGTGCCTGTTTTAATATGTAAATAATTGCGCGTTTTTAATCTGAGATTTGAAATCGGACGAGTTAACAGCCCTGCTATGGCCTATGTTGCAGGCTGGGTTATAAACCACTGGATTGGAGTGGAGTGTGTGTGTGTGTGTTACTACCGTGTTACATTCCAGATTGATATTATTACAAAACCCATTTGGTGCTGTAAGGGGTTTACTCTCCATCATCAAAAACATGCAGGCAACTCTGTATGCACATCAAAGATCCTGTGGTCCGTGCCAGATTTGAACTATGAGTTTTTACTAAAATCAAAAAATACCAAGTGTGCATCAAAAACTCTGACAGGGGTTTTGATGTTGTGATAGAGCAACCGCTTTTGGTTTTTCAGAGTTCTCTTTTTATTAAGGGAATAGTTCTTGTTGAAGATCCTTACAGAAGAGAGCTAAAGCTAACTGAAACATGTCATCTTTAAAAATTTACTTTCTGACCAGACAGGGGTATTGCGGGAAAAAAGAAAGAACTGCTTGCCCACATTGTGCTGGCATTTGACTGTAGATGTGCTATCACAGATAAAATATGCAATATATACTACACATAGCTGTTAGTAGGCCTACTTGACAGATGGTGGATCGGTGGTCTAGAGGTAACGCGCCTGTCTAGAAAGCGAAAAGTCCGGGTCTGAAGTGTGCGGCAGTTCGTACCCCGTTTGGACCGGAAATTTTTCCCCCATCCATTAGACCATGAGTGGTGGTCTGGGCGCTAGTCTTTTCGGATGAGACGATAAACCGAGGTCCCGTGTGTTTTCACGTAATTATTTAGCGCACGTAAAAAAAAAACCACGGGAAAAAGAGAGTTGTCCCTGGCAAAATTTATTAGAAAAAAGCCACTCTGATAGGGAAACAAATACAGCTGCAGAAAAAAAACAAAAATACGTTGAAAGGGTGGCGCAGTGCTTAGTGGCGACGCGTTCTCCCGCTCTCCCCGGGGAGAGCAGCCCGAATTTCACGGAGAGAAATCTACCGTGACTTAAAGTGGTATGAAATAAAATCTGAGCACTTTGATTTGTTGCTTTACAAGATTCAGCGCTATATAAATTCCATACGTTATTATTATTATTATTATTATTATTATTATTATTATTATTATTATTATTATTATTATTATTATTATTATTATTATCTTATCAATATAGGCTACATGCATACCTTTACTGGCTTTTCTAACAAAGAAATAAATGATCAGTCCTGTTTCTTTTACCTACCCTTGATAGTTTTCTACTGTACTGAATATTCAGCTGTGCATTGTTACAGATTTGTTATGATAGAGATGACCACTTAATCTTTCTACACTGTTTTCATTGTGTTAACTAATGTTATTGCCACTAAATCTGTCTACACTATTTCCATTGTGTAAAACAAATGTAACTGTTTCAAGCCTACATACATGTTTATGGAACTTTACTTTTCCCGTTTCTATGCATTAGAAGCATTCATATGGCATGTGTACATGATGGAGAGGGACCTCATACAGTATTGGTAGGTCTGCAATAATCTGTCTGGGAATGGTGACAAAATGATAGCACACCACACACACACGGCCCCGCGGGGGCGCGCGCCCCACGCACCCCACGCAGCACACACCGTACTTTGCCATGTAAACATCACACGGCTTACGATATTTACCATATTTCATGTACATTGGGACTGTATGTTAAAGAAGCACATGAGTGCTAATTCCATTATCTGAAAAATAAAAAATGAGGATAGCCACGCACGCACACCCCCACACACACACACACACACACACTTCACACCACACTTACACACATAAACACACCACGCACACAACACACCATACCACACACACACACACACACACACGCATGCACGCACACATGCAGCACGTCGCACGCACTCTTACTTTCTACTTTTTCTTTTCTCTATTTTTTATTCTTTTATTTCGAGCATAATGGAATAAGTACTCATGTACTTTTGAAACTTAAGTCTCCGTGTGCATGTAAATGTTGTCATCGCTCTTACGGGCACACAATGGCCTAGTCTTCCGAAAACGGAACAGTTTTTAACGTGTTTGTGCAAGAAGTTATTCGTGCGTTCGCTAAGGGACCTCGGTTTATAGTCTTATCCAAAGGACTTTTGGGGACAGTGGAGTCGGCACTCATGTTAACTCCAGAGAAAAAAGTCCTCTTGAACGACATTCGAACCGAGGTCAGCAGATCACGTGCCTGTAAAAGGTTTCCTGGCTTTTCTCTGTTGTCAACTCTCTTCAACATACGTATCCCCCCTCTTATACATGCTGGGGCACACGTGTATCCTCTCTATGTCTCTCTCATTCACTTTTATATATGATAAACCTGCTCCCTTTAAAACCCACAAGGTAAGGCGTAAAATACGACCTGAATGGATAACAACTGAAATTATGTCTGATGCAAAACATCGATATAACTTATTAAAAGCAGAGAAATTCGATGAATTGAAGGCACAAAGAAACAAAGTTAATTCATTCAAACGAGCTAGTAAACAACAGTATTCAAAAATCTTACTTCATCCAAACAGAATTCTAGGTCTCTGTGGAAAGCTATCAATCAGCTAAAAAGGAAATTATCGTCACTTTCAACTATTTAGAACATTTCTTCTGACTACCCAATGCCCATTTTACCATCATGACAGATTCATTGATGAAACAAAATGGTTCTTAACTAGATTCCCTTGAAAAAATACAAACATTTTGAAGAAACCAAAAAATTAAACTTCAACATGGAAATTACCACCATTGAACATAACTTAAGTTTATCAATCCCTTCAACACTTAAAACAAATTTGTAGTCCGGCCCAGATAGTGTGGATAGACAACTTTTAAAAATCTCAGTCATACAAAATGAAACATTCACTTACATATATAACTTGTGTTGTGCAAATTGCTTCTTCCATCGCTATTCAAACTGGGCCCAAAATTATTTGTTTAATAAGTCTGGGTGACTCTTCAAAAACCATGTAACTATAGGCCAATATTAGGTTTTCGATTATATCCACCCCTTTTGAAAAACATATACACAAACATCTTAGCCATCATCTAAAACACTACATTCTTTTATTTTATAACCAGCAGGAAAAATCATTCTTGTCACACAGCTCTTACCAATATTGTAGATACTTGGCATAATAATATAAAAACAAAATAAATATTTGGAGCCCTCTTTGTTGCCTGCTTTGCTGGAAACTATCGTTATATGGCATATCTAATAACAGTCTGAAGTTAATTAGATCATTCCTGCATAATAGACAACAATATATATCAATCAATAACACTAACTTGTGCACACTATCTGTAAAGTAAGAAATACCCCAAGGGCCTGTTTTAGGCCTACTTTTATTCTCTACATTATGTTAATGTTCCTCCCCTCTACATCAAGGAATTGTGTGAACAGTTTTATGATGACACTGAAATTTCTACTAGTTAAACACTAGCCTTGAAAGAATATCTAACCCCATTACAAAGTAGCATTGATTCTCTAATCAAATAATGCAGTTATAATCACATATAAAGTTAACAATCAAAAGACCATAGTCATGCTTTTTCCATCTTTCATCATCTCAGACCATGACCTTGGCGGTCGTGGGGGAGACATGAAAGACGATGCCGTGGTAAGCCTCTCCATCCATCCCCGGTCCTCGGCTTCTGCGCAGTAGTGCCGAGTCATTCATCCTGGTCCATTCTCTGATGTTGTCCATCCATGAATTGTTCTGTCTTCCCCTCCTTCTGCCACCTTCGAGTGTTCCCTGCAGTACTGTTTTGGGCAGAGTGTTGTGGCGGGTGACGTGGCCGAACCCATGTCAGCTTTTTCTTCTTGACGATAGTGAGAAGGGGTTCCTGTGGACCTGCCAGCTGTGTTATTTGTCTTGACAAATTCGTTGGTCTTTCGTTCTCTCCAGGATATGCCCAGTAGTTTTCTATGCATTTTGTTTCGAATGAAATGGATTCGCTTTGCTGTTTCGCAGTCAATGTCCAGTTTCACTTCCGTACGCAGGATGTCTAAATTGGGCTTTGTAGAGCTTTAGTTTGTTGGAAACTGATCTCTTTACTTTTCCATATGGTGGGGGAGTTTTGTCATGGAAGATGTTGCCATGGCTATTTGACTTTGATTTCTGTCGTCGATCGCCCGGTCCTTTGTGAGTGTAAACGCCGAGGTATGTAAAAGCGTCTACCTCCTCCAGTTGTTGGCCCTTCATGTAAATTTTAGCGTGGCATTGTCGTGCTGTTCACAAGTACTTTACTTTTCTCCGAGCTCACCTCCATCCCATATGCTCCAACTCTGTTCTCAGTCTGGTCGTAAGATCTTGCAGCTCTGTGTTACTTCCGCCCATGAGGTCAATGTCATCGGCAAAAACCGTAAGTTGTTGAGGGGTCTGCCGCCAATGGAGATGATAGGGTGGAAGTCATGGAGGGTCTCTCTCATGTTTGTTTTCCAAAAACAGATTGAACAGGACTGGAGAAAAACAGGCATCCTTGTCGGACCCCAACTGTGGTTTTGAAGTAGTCTCCGACCTGATTGTTCAAGAAGGACGCACTGCTTGCAGTGTTGTATAGTGTTTGATTGGTTTGACTATAGTCCTTCTTTCAATGCCAAACATTCTGGAGGACCTGCCCACAGGCCTTCGTGCCATACTCTGTCAAAAGCCTTCTTGAAGTCGATGAAGTTGTGGAAACAGGTCTCTCTGATGTTGAAGATTTTTTTCCATCAGGATGTGGCAGTTTAAATCTGTTTGATTTTTGCTCCTGCCTGCCCTGAACCCAGCTTGTTCCTCTGCAGGTGTTCTTCTGACTCCTTCTTGAGTCGATTCAAAATAACTTTGAGCATGATCTTGCGGCGTGGCTGGTGAGGCTGATTGTTCTATAGTTTGGGGCATTGGGGTAAATTCCCCTTCTTGGGGCAGGGGTATAATGAGTTTATTGTGTCCCTTCTGTTGGCCAATGTTTTGTCTCCCAAATCTTCTGACAGATAGCTGTAACATATGTGATGACTGTTTCGGGCCCCCATGCTTGAGCAGCTCTGCTGGTATTATTGTTGCTCCTGGGGACTTTCCTTTCTGATAAGCTGCGGATGCTTCTTTTCCACTTCTTCCCTCAGTATAGGTAATGGGGAGGGTGCTCTTGATGTTGTGCTTTCTCTTCTTTTTGCTCTTGTCAGGTTGTATTGGGTAGTTGTACAGTTCTTGACAATAATTAGACCACCTGTTCAATGCAGCTGAGCTTTCTGTGAGGAGGTTTCGGAGCTGTCTTCAATGACTGATGATTTGGTTTGAAGTGGTTCTGTGAGTTTCTTCAGGGTGTCGTATGCCTTTTTACTGTTGCCCACTTTCATTTTTTTTTTTCGATCTCATCACATTGATCACTGATCCACTTCTCTTGGCCTTTAACATTGACTTCTTCACGAGATTGTTGGCCTCCCCGGTATTCTTTAGGGTTGGAAGACCTGGTTGGTTTCAGTGCTTTCTTGTATCGCAGAGGTCCAAGGATGTTATGGTAGTCCATGGCCGGTGTTTATTCCTCTGACGACGAGTACCTCCTCTGCTGTTTCTTGGACTGCCTCATTGAAGTTGTTGGTGAGGTCATTGATGTCTTGTCCGGAGGTTAATGCCGCAAAACGTCCGCCAAGCTTAGACTTGGAAGATTCTCCTCGACATCGGATCTTTTATTTTTGTCCACGTCAAATTTGATACGTGGGTTTGCAGGCTGTTTGTTTTTCTTTAGCTTAAATTTTGAATACCAGCAGAACAGGTCGTGGTCACTGCCTATGTCAGCTCCAGGGTAGGTTCTTGTTCTGGCTCTGTTGATGCTGGATTTTTAAGCGCCTGGTGTTAAGATAAAATCTATTTGGTTATGGATCTTGCCGTTTGGCGCATGCCAGGTTTTCCCCCCTTGACTGCTTGTGGGATTAGAGGGGGATTGGCAATGGTAAGTCTGTGGGTGAAAGGGAAAACTCCAGCAGGACGTAGTCCCCTGTCGTTGGTCTCCCCAGTTCCAAACTGGGCCAACTGTTCCGGCCATTGGTTGTAAGAGTCAGGACCTACTTTGGCGGGTTTAAAATCCCCTTGGATGATGATGATGTCCTTCTTGGGTATTTTCTTAATGGTCCTTCAAGATCTTCATAAAATTCTTCTACTTCTTCATGTATGGTCAGATGATGGTGCATAGATTTGTATGATGGTGATGTTGGGCTTGGCCGAACCCGGATGCTGATAATCCTGTGAAAGCCGGTGTACAGCTGATATGCACCCCACTACTTCCTTTTGACAATAAATGCCACTCCATGTTGGTTGATTTTTCTCTTGGCCACTGTTACCAGATCTTGTTGCCTTCTTCAGTCAATGTCTCACCAAATCCTGTCCATCTCACTTCTCCTAGTCCAATAATGTCCCATTTATAGCGGCTAAGCTCATACTCTAGTTCTTTGATTTTTCCGCACTGGTAGAGTGTACGGACGTTCCATGTACCAATGTTGATATGTTCTCTAGGGAGCTTAAGTAATGTTTTAACTCCAGTAGCTGACTTGTCACTTCCACCCTGGTGTTGATCAATGGAAGACAAAAGAGACAAAACCTGACAACTAGACTTCCACCAATATTCATAAATAATGAAACTATTGAGGAAATTGAAATCCGTAAAGTTTTAGGTATTGTGAATGACAAGGATCTCTCATGGATAGCACACATAAATAAACTGTGCAAAACAGTCTCCTTACACGTATACGAACTATGCACAATCAAACATTTTATCAACGCACATGCCAGAGAATGAATTCCACATGCTTACATTTTATCTTCAATCACTTATTGCTTCTACCCCATTACACCAG
>CM054154.1:2917419-2974919 GCA_028751875.1 Rapana venosa
ATATAAAAATTGGAAAAGTAAATTTCCATAAACATGTGTGTAGGCTTGAAACAGTTACATTTGTTTTACACAATGGAAATAGTGTAGACAGATTTAGTGGCAATAACATTAGTTAACACAATGAAAACAGTGTAGAAAGATTAAGTGGTCATCTCTATCATAACAAATCTGTAACAATGCACAGCTGAATAATCAGTACAGTAGAAAACTATCAAGGGTAGGTGAAAGAAACAGGACTGATTCATTATTTCTTTGTTAGAAAAGCCAATAGAGGTATGCATGTAGCCTACATTGATGAGATCTGTCAAGTAGGCCTACTAACAGCTATGTGTAGTATATATTGCATATTTTATCTGTGATAGCACATCTACAGTCAAATGCCAGCACAATGTGGTGCAAGCAGTTCTTTCTTTTTCCAGCAATACCCCTGTCTGGTCATGATGTATTTTAATGATGACATGTTTCAGTTAGCTTTTAGCTCTCTTCTGTAAGGAGCTTCAACAAGAGACTATTCCATTAATAAAAAGAGAACTCTGAAAACCAAAAGCGGTTGCTCTATCACAACATCACACACTGTCAGAGTTTTTGATGCACACTTGGTATTTTCGATTTCAGTAAAACTCACAGTTCAAATGCTGGCACAGACCACAGGATCTTTGATGTGCATACATGAGTTGCCTGCATGTTTAGATGATGGAGAGTAACCTCTTACAGCACCAATGGGTTTGTAATAATATCAATCTGGAATGGTAACACGGTAGTAACACACACACACACACACACACACACACTCCACTCCAATCCAGTGGTTTAAAACCCCAGCCTGCAACATAGGCCATAGCAGAGCTGTTAACTCGTCCGATTTCAAATCTCAGATTAAAAACGCGCAAATTATTTACAGATTAAAACAGACACACTCATACACACAGGCACACACGACGCACGTACGAACGCTTGCACGATCTCGCACGCACGCACATGTAAACACACACACACACAAACACACACACACATACACACACAAACACACACACACACACAAACACACACAAAACACACACACACACAACACACACACACACACACACACGAACACACACACATTACCGGCGTGAACATCACACGGCTCACACAATTGACAAAACTTCATGCATAGGGCGACTGCATGTACAAACGCATAAGACTGCTTATTCGCTTATCTTAAAAAACACCACAACAAACACACACACACACACACACACACACACACACACACACACACACACACACACACACACACACATTAACACACATTTTGGATCTACCAAAAAAAGAGTTTGCAAACTAAATTTTATGATTTTGCTACCAAAGAATACAGATTAGAACCATACTTACTAAACTATGAAAAAAAACCCTCATAAGAAGACATATTGTAAATTTCGCACAAGCTGTCACAATTTAATCATAGAGAAAGAGAGACACAAAAAAAATTATGAGAGGACAGAAAATGTGGACACTGTAACAAAATTGAAGATGAATTTCATTTACTTGATGAATGCATTTTATATGATGAACTCAAAATAATTTGTTATTAAAAATCAAAACGAAAGACAAAGAACGCAAAAACGGTGTACATAAATTAAGTGACATAATCATAGTTGATATATATCAAGCAGATATCATCAGATGTGTGTATGAGTGTTTTAAAAAAGAGAAAAAGAGAAGTAGAATACATGTTTTTAGTGTACATCACTTTTAGCCAAAATAGATAATAATTATAGTTGATGTTTTTTTTTGTCAAATAAGTCTACATGACTTAAATGGCAATAAAATATTCATACACACACACACACACACAACACACACACACGCGCACACACATAAACATGCACACACATAAACACAAACACACACACACACACACTCCCTCTCTCTCTCTCTCTCTCTCTCTCTTTCTCTCTTACACAAAACACACACACAAACTCACACACGCGCGCACACACCACACCACCCTCTCTCTCTCTATCTCTCTCTCTCTCTCTCTCTCTCTCTCTCTCTCTCTCTCTCAATCTCCTTTTCTCTCTTTTTCTCTCTCTCCGACTCAAGCCTGGTATCTTTTAACTATTATTACTCAGCGCTATATAAATTCCAAATATTATTATTATTTATTTTTATTCTTTTTTTATATATTTTTAAATTTTTTAAAAATTATTATTATTATGTGACAAGCTTGGAAGTTGCATCAGTGGACATATACTTGCTAATGGCGCTTATGTGCCGTAATTGATAGTAGCAAGACTGGCAGGTCTGGGTGATGAACTTTTTCATAGAGAGAGTATTTTCAAGAACTCCTAAATACTTTACAGACATGGACAAAGAAACTGACGTATTGCCGAATTCTATTGAAGTGTTTGTGATAGAGGAAAGTTTATATATCAACATAAATTTTGAATGGTAATGCATCGAATGATAATATCTCAATACTGCAGTGGAACTGCAGATCTATTGCTACAAATGTTGATTACTTACACCAACATCATATGTCAAATTGTTATCAAGTACTTATCCTTCAGTCTTTAAATGTTAAAATAACCAAGTTTTCTAGACTGAAGCAGTTTTTCTATCCACCAGTTTGTGAACAACAACAGACTAATGGAAAGATTATTACTGCAATTTTACACCCGTGTTTGTTTACAACACTGTACGATACAGTCTCCTATGCCAGCAAACATAACAAATGTTTCATCATGTGCTATTACTGTACAGTTTTTGGAATCTCTCACCATCAACTGTGTATCTGTTTTTTTACCTAGGCCATGATAATGAAAATACTGACTGGCTGAAAACTATAAGTGACCAACAAAAATTGATTATAGGCAGTGATTTTAACAGCCGTTCACCTTTTTGTGGAAAAGGAGTGCCTTCACATTACTAAAAACAGACTTGTTGAAAATATAGTAGACTCACCCTTACTTTTGCTTAACACCAGAATCTCTGATGTACCCACCCATCGACCAACTGCCATAGATCTTACATTAGTTTCTCCTAAGTTAGCATTGTCACGTTCATGGAAAATATATAATGAAACATTAGGCAGTGAGCATGTTCCTATCTCTATTAAGAGTGATGAAAGTTTTTCCAGTAAATATTAAAAATTTTTTCCGGACCCCCTTTAAATTTCCCAAAACAATTAAAAAACAGCAGACTGGCTAATTTTTTTGGGAAGCATCTTACGGGAATTTATATAAAACCATGAAAAGCATTATGGTCGAGATCTGGGATACGATTATGTGTTGTAAGGTTCATATTAGCTGTGAGAGGATAGAAATTTAATCTGTGACGGGTTCCGCAGTTTTTAGAAAAGGCAGTCAGATATGGACCATTAGTTAGCTGACAATCAGGCTCCAGTATCAGTTGACAGTCGGAATGTCTGCTAGCAATTTTTTTTCTAAATCTAAGGCTTACGCATGGTATGGACATTCAAGGTTCTTATTTAACTCGAGAATATTGGTTTTCAGAGCTTGTCATGGTTTCATAAATTATTTTTGGGACAAAAAAGGCAACTATTTAAGGCTAAATTGGGGACTTCATATGCATTTTAAAGATTACTACAAATTGGAATCTCACATTACGTTAAGTTATTGCACCTTACTGTTTTATATTTTGATGCTTGACTTGCTGGACAATCTTTCAAAAAAATGTAGATCTAGCCATATGCTGATGGATAAATGTATGTGGATGAACTTTAATGTGATGAAAAAGGCAACACATCTGCTGAGTCTCTAATAAACAATTACTGAAAAGGTTTCTACCCAAAAACGAATTTAATTATGTTGTAAACCACCTCAATAATGAGTGCTTTGTGTTCATTGTTACTAAGCCTAGCAAGGAAAATGACTCCAATTTACATACAAGGGTAATTTTCTCTGGTTGAAATTATTTAAACCTTTGTTTGTAACACTGCGCCTTTTTCTAACAATCTTGTCCTCCCAGGCGGTTAGGAGATGTGCTGTAGTGCTGAGGGATGTTCCCCAAGTAAGGTTTCGGTTAGCTCCTTTTTAGCGACTAACCCGCAAAACTTAATTTCTACTAAACAAAGGCGTGGAAGGCGTTTATGCAGATATTTGTCTAATTTTGTGTTTGAAAGTTTCTAGTTGTGGAATTTAGAAGTTATCATTTTGAACCAAGTGGAGCAAGTGGCAATTTGGAATTATTCATTGTCTTTGTTGCACTAGGGGTCAAATTTGGGCATAATATTGTTCAGCTAAACAAAATGTGATACAAACTAGGTTATTACTCGGTATAATATATGTGTGTAATAAGCTTCTAATACTAGTTTTGTAATGCCTTTTTATTATTATGAATGCAAATTATATTTTTGTGAGGATATGACATAGTAATGTCTTTTAAACAGGTGCAGTCGATTGGGTATTGTCATTGGGGATTCTCCAAATTAAATTAATGTGAATTTAATGTTTTAAGGTTTCATAGCGAGTAGACGTCAGCTGCTCCTTAAGTAAATTGAACATATGTAAGACTTGTTATTGTATGGTGATTTTAGTGGATACATTTGATTTGTTGTGAGGACATAACTATTCTCTATAAGAGTTGGAAATTTGGTGAGCTGGGAGTATAGTTTGACAGATTTGTTCTCTATATGGACAAACTCATGGTAACGGGTTTCAGTTTTTTGCACGGTTCCCTTCCTCGCGGCGTCTTTCTTATTTAGTGTGCCATTGATATGTTATACCTGACAAGTGTCGGTGTTTGTCTTGATTGCTATCATTAGACTCCCTTGTGATAATAATGGTGATTGCAGGAAGAGATCAAATAGGCTTATTGATTGTTCCTTTTTATTCAGGAAATTGGTAAATCGCGTTTTGGTAACACCAGTTCCTAGTTACATCGTTAATCACCGTTTTATTCATCATCTTTCTTTTCGATAATTCTAAACTGATCAATGGTTGTCTTTTGTTCTGTGACCTGACAGTATGATCCATGATTGTTTTCTTAGTGTGGACTGCACAACAATTAATTACAGAAAATGTTTGTGTTTCTAAATTGTCCCTATTTACCTTAGTCAAAACACCCCAATGGTCAAGAACCGCAGGAATTAAAGCACACTGACACACCTGTTTTTTATAATAATAATAATATTTTATATTAATATTATAATAATGTACTGGCATGTTTTTAGGCGCTGAATCTTGTTAATAGCAACAAATCAAAGGCGCTCCAGTTTTATTTATACACTTTAAGTTACGGCAGATTTCTCATATGTGAAATTCAGTGCTTCCCTGGGGAGAGCGGGTGCAGAGCGCATCGACCCCCCGCAAGCTCAGTGCCACCCATTTTTTAATATTTTTCATGTCGCTGAACTGTATTTGTTTCATTAGAGTGCCTTTTTTTAAGTTTTTGCCCGGGAAAACTCTCTTTTGCCGTGGGTTCTTTTAAGTGGGCTAATTAATTACGTGTACACAACTGGACTCGGTTTATGTCTCAATCCCGAAAGACTAGGACCAGACCACCACTCACGGGTCTAATGCGATGGGGGAAAAAGGTTCAGTCCAATGGGGTACAAACCGCCGCACACTTCTGACCCGGACTTTTGCTTTCTAGACAGAGCGCGTTACCTCTTATACCACCGATCACCATCAAACTCTTTCTTTCCCCCCCTCAATTCTCCTGCTGGATCTGAGGCTGACTTTGCCATCATGTTACATACACTTGACGCTCTTTCTTTCTGTATCTCCCTTTCTTCTTATGAATCCTTTGATTGTCTGGTCATTCAACCTCTACACACTGGCCACTCTATTACTTTTTCTGTTCTTTACGTCCACCTCCAAGCCGTAGGAATAATTGACACTGTCCATCTTCCAGCAAGAGTATGAGTCACGCCATTGATCACTACAAATCCTCCAGAATGTTAATTGTCTCGGTAGACTTTAACTTTCTTTGACAACCCGTTTCTCTTGATTGTCAAACGTCTTTCGCTTTTTTTGTAACCACTCTCTCTCACAACTGGTAACTCCCACGATAAGAAACTCAGATCAGGTCATATCATTAGACGGGCTCATTACGATGTATCACATATTTGGTCTCAATCTGTATGTTAACTGGCATCTTATACTTATTGTCATTTGTGTTATTTTCTCTCAACTTTGAAAACAATCATAGAAAGAAGAAATGCGTCACCGTCGCAATCTGAAGGCATAGGAATTGAAACTTTCTACTCAGCTGACACGCGCACTATTTACCTCCATATATGTACAAGAATACCTACCGCACTAATACGTTCTTCACTATTTCAGCCCCTACGTATACCCCTTCCGCACCCGACCACTCAAGATCCACGACGTTCTATCGAGGTTTGCCGTCCCCACTCCACTCTTTTTTATATTTATCCTGCCTGACGTTCTGTGCACATGGTCACCATCCATATGGTGCCAAAGCGCCACGTCAATATGTGTGTTGTCGTGTATCGCCTCCAAAACACACAATGAATCTACCTCCCCAATTCTCACTCCCACTTCGCGCACTCACATTACATATATTACCTAAAAAACAGCAAATACTTTTACAGTGATCTTTGATCCTTGTGTACACGCGCCATAAAATATTTACAAATCTACTCTCCTTGGCTCTGTGATAGGCACGTTTCTGCCTTTATCCAACATTATGGCCACCTATAATCCCCTTTTAAACCAACTTTAAGCCAACAGTAACCCTCCCCCCGCCTAAAAATCGAAAAAAATGGAAAACACGACAAACCACTATTTTGAGTTCTGATCCCCATTCTTGGACCTCCATCAAAATAATCAACAGTGAGGAAGACAAACCAAAAAGCCATCAACTCCACATGTCAACCCTCATTAAAACACACCCCCCCCCCCCCACCCCCCCCACCCCCCCCCCCCCCCCCCCCCCCCCCCCCACTATCCATCAGACACCAACCTCTGAGCTTACCATTAATCCTCCCGCACCCCCTCCCTACAGTCGCCCCACTCCCCACAAATACCACACCCGCCCCATCACATCACACCCTCCCCCCCCCCCCCCCCCCCTCCCAGTGTGTGATGTGTATCATTATTGTGTAGGAATGTTCCTATCTCTCACCATGCATTAGTTAACTCTACTCAAAAAGCATGCTTTGACCACTTACACTTCTGACGGAATTCTACGACCTGTTTCCAACTACCTTCCGTCTTCATCCAGCTCAAGGTCCATGTAAAAGAAGTTCTAAAACAGCTTTATTCAATCCCACATTCTCTCAAACCAGTCTTCCTTCTGAGTTTCAGGTCTGTTTCACGTCAACCATAGGCACTAAAACTTCCTAGTCCCATACTAATCACATTTCACCTTGCTTCGTGACTCGGGGCGGTAACTTCTTCCTTCTCACCTACTATCGACTCTCTCTTGCGCCTTTGACCCTCTCAACTTGCACACATCTCAATTACTCTCACTTGTTTCCAAAACATCCAATTTTGGTGTTCTAGCACAGCCTCTTGTAATACAAACTAACTGACGATACCAGGGACCGCGTAGCAGTAATCCAAGCACAGCTCACCTACCTCCAAAAGGAATGTGGTGTCACTACGGGTATCAGTTTCGGTCCTGTTACTTTTCATTTGTATGCTCACTATCACATATATAAACGTCATCATATCAATCTTATCCACTTCCTTTAGCACGATGATCCCTAGAATAAACGTAGTGTTTCACCTGTAAATCTGCCTTATTCTTGACAATTTTTGCTAACTGGCTTTCCTATGTTATCCACAACCGGGATGATACAAACAAGTCTACAGTTCACAGCCTATAACCGCATCGCCACCTCGATTGGTAGGGACAACACCATAAACTCACTCTCCATTACAATAAAGTAAATAGTAGAACTCGGTTATCTCCCATCACGTCCCCCTCCGCGCTCCACTGCTCGTGATGTATCTCAGGAGCTTGTTCATCGACCTCACACACATGCTATACTGAAAAATCTAATCACAAGAAACCGTCAGTCGTGCTACTTTCCAATTACAGCGTACTTCAGTCTCGCCACATTAAAAAGTACCTGTCAAACGATGAAACATCCTAAATTGATGCGTTCCTCATCTTCAGTCTTGATTCATTGTCTTTCTTTTTGATGTTTGAGCAACATATCACTCCTTCAACGTATACAGACCTCTGCAGCTGCTTGTTCAGATCAGCAAACAAACTGAACACATTACTTCTCTTGTTTTCCCCCCACCCCCCCCACCCCCCCTTTCTGAATCTCTCACTGGTTGCTTTGCTGGCCATTAGACGCGAGTACCGCTTAAGGTAGTACCCTTGCTTACAATTGTCTCACAAAACTGCACCCTCCCTCCCTCTGGTGTACATGTCTCTCCACGCTGCTACACTCTATCCGTTCCTCCCGCTCTGCTGGCAGCATACACTTGTGCCTCCGATACCTAGATTCAACCAGTTCATCGTTCGCGTTCCGACGCTCTTATTTCTATTTCTGGTCCATCATCTGGAACAACTTCCTCTTTCAAGACAGCAGGCTACACTTATAGCCAATGCTAAAAATTAGCCTCAAGCAACATATTTGTCTCAAACCTAACTTTTTCGCTCTTCTCACTTCAAATCTGCCCTGCATCAAAGCAACTCCAAATACCCTGCCAACGCCAACAACCTCGTGTATGTACCGTGTGTGTTTTGTCGTGTGTGTCGTTGTTGAGACGTGTGTGAATGTAACATCGGAGTGTCACATAGCATATTTGTTAACGCATATGATATTCCTTAGCTTGCAAGAAAAGTAAGACTCAGTTAAATGGCAAGCGCTCCTATTTGTCTTTGCAGATATAGTGCTATAAATTTTTTCCATAAATTCTTACTCCCATTATTATTCATTATTCATTCATTATTCATTATTACCTCATTATCTTTTTATTTTTACTTAGTATTATTATTATTATTACTTATTATTATTTTTTTGATTCCATTCAATTAATGTGGGTGTGCTTGTAGTTTACTAATAGTCGTAGTAGTTCGAATAAATTTGGACCCAACGCATCTGTCCTGAAGAGTTTCATTGTCCATGATAGTGTTCTCCAGTGTTGGCTAATTGCTGTGTGAGCTTGAGGTGATATTCTCTCCCACTACTGCATGTCTCCTGGTATTATTTTCATTTCTATTGTTCTTTATCCTCTTCTATCCCCCCTTTCATCCCGCAGCCTGTTTGTACGGTGCGCACTAATCCTACTTAGGGTCTTATAAAGACCAATACAGCTTCTAGCCGATCCCTTTTCTGGTGCGGATTGGCTGGTGCTGGGAATCCGGGATGGATACCGCAAAATAAAATCTCCATGATTAGGACTTCTACACTATTGGTACCATGTGGGGCGTGGGAGAGATTTCCAGTTGATTTATAACATTGATTTCCATGAGAGTGAAAGTAGGGGCCTAGAGGAAATTTTAAATTTCACTGGAAGGACACTCTCTTACATATGGAAATAATTTTGGAGAAACATGACATTTTCACTGGAAGTGACAATCTTTGAACAGTGGATTTGCACAAACTTGGAATTTTGCTGAGAGGCACAAATTTTGTCTGGTATAAATATTTTTTGGTTGTTCACGTAAATTTATTTTTGCTAAACTTGAATGAATAAAGTTTTGGTTTGTAGAATCTTTTTTCTTAATTCCCAAGAGAGAGAAGAGAGAAAAATCAACAATTTTTTAACAGAATTTTGAATATTTTCATTTGGACTATCGTCCCAGTACCTCACATTTTCAAGATCATGGACAGTCAAAGTGAAGGATCAGGTATTGAGTGGTCAAGATGGAAGTGGTGAGCGACTAGGGCAAGGATTTGGTTCTGGAGGAGGGAATTGGCTCGTTATGGAAGACGACAACCACGGTGATGGCCCTGTGCAGACAAAGATCCAGTTTCAATGTTGATGCTACCTTCACTCCTTTGGCACACTTGCGTTTCTACTGGATCGAGACCAAACGATGGTGAACAGGTTGACTTTGCTCAGTGGGAGGAGCAAAGTAACGTGTGATGAAGATGATGCTTCACCTCCGATGTTTTGGCAGTGTTAGGCGAGTTTGTGAGGTTCTGTGGTGGGAGATTGCCAAGAACAAGTTCTCTGTCAGGGACAATTGGTCAGGCTCTTAAGTGCTCGTCTTCGGACCTATGTCACACCACCAAGACCCCGGTGAACCGGCTTTGCAGCGATCATGAAATGAAGATGGACAGATAGTGACAGCATCAGACTTCTAGACACGTGTTTGGATGCGTTTTGTTAATTAGAATAAGAATGATTTGTATCCAATTTATGCACTGTGCCAGGTTATGTCATTTTGTTTTTCCGGAATGGATTGTGATGTTTAGAGCCATAATGGATTCGGAAAGACACGTTTCAGTTCAGCAGACCGGTCTGCGTCCACGATTTGACTCATGTTCGAAGTCAGTCAGGCAGGTAGCAGGGTGTCATCTTCCTGTGCTGGCTGCGGCGGGGGACAACATCATGCACATGCCGGAGGCCATTAAATAAGGCCGTTGGACGGCATCGGTAGCCAGCGAGCCTCAGCGGCACCTCTAAGTCTCAGATGCGAAAGCCCTGCTACCGATGCAATAAAGTTGGTGGTATTTTTTTGTGAACTGTCAGTACGTCACGGTAGAAGGCATAGTAAGAAGGTAAAAGCTGTGATGTAGGATAAAAAGTGTCAGCGTACAAGGGTTTACGGCACAAACATGAGGTGTTCTCACCAGGAACAATCCCCGACCCGTTACCATTTACCGCCACATAGGCGAGGTTGTGGTTAGTGGTCAGGGAAGTGTTGTGAAGAGTTTGTGACCAGAAATTGGTTGCCGGATGTGCTTCAGGAGCACCATTGTGATTAATTTAGTTCTTACCTTACTTCATTTCAGGAAGGGACACTGGTTCGTCACGAAGGAAAAGAGCGTTCAAGCAATTTTCCTTACAAGAGGAAAGGCATGGTCAGTGGTCAAGGGGACTGATTCGTTCCAAGCTTCTTCCATCAGGGGTGGGATGCCTGAGAGATGCTCCTTTATTATTTGGAGAGTGGAGTTTAGAGGGTACTTTGTATAGTGTGGGTAGGCCAGGCTGTGAGCAATCATTCTGCATAAGTCGGAATCGAAGCCCTGTGCCTGCACAAGGAGATTCTGTTTTTAAGGGAGACTGTAAAGTGTTTAAAACTCCTGACCGGACCAACATCGGTGTGGTATTGTTACCTATGCAAATTGAACCATTGGGGAAACATCCGAAACAAAGCAAAGTCCCAAAAAGCCACAAGTATCTGCTTTTCTAAAAGTTCTTGTAGTTTCTTTATGAATGTGTTATGCTGCATATTTTTCAGGGCTTGTAGCGTTGTGAGCTAACGTTTTATTTTTGAGGTTCATGTCTGTCACTGTCTTAAACCATCGACTGTTTTTGTGTTTTGCATTTTGAGTCAGTGTTGACTTCGTTTTTGCATGTATTCAGGGTTCATGTTCCTGTATATCTTTGAAGCACTACACTACTTGCGTCGGTTTGGATTGATGATCCAGTTAGGAAAAAAATTAAGTCTCAGCTTGAGCAGGTTGACTTAGGAGGTCTACTAGACAGAGAAGACGTTTGAACGACCTTAAACATGGACTCACAGGTGTAATCTACTATGTGCTCAGTTGGAACTACACATTGGTTCTAAGTGGACACATTATTTTGTTATCGTAATGACTGAAAGGTTTTTTGGAGGGGTGTTTTGTAGAAATGCGTTAGTGAGTTAATTTTCCACGCGGGAATGTATCCTTTGTTTTAGTTTGCGAAACATATTAACTGTGTTTTGATGTGAATTGGTTATTTGCCAGTTCTGCTGTTTGGTATTTATGTATTCTACATTTTTGCAGATGTTCCAACTGTTTCTGTGCTTAAGGGTTGGTGTCCTTTAAAAATGGGCCTTGTCTGCTTTCAAAAGTCAATGGATAATAATAACTCAAAATTCTGTCGTTCTGCAAATATTCTGGATGGATAGAAATCATAGAGCTTTTAGTAATGAAGTGAGGGGGACTATATTACAATTGATTGCAGTTGGTAGTTAGGGAAAACATGAGTGAAACCATCGTTGAAATCCTGTCCACTGACCTGATGAATTTTGCACAGAGTGATTACTGGTTACTTGTGGAACAGACAACTAACAGCATTCTGAATCAAGTGATCAGATTAATTAGCAGTCAAATATGGTTTTGTATGGTTGCTTTACATATACCATGTTCAAGGCAATCAAACTTAATACGAAGATTCCTCAGACAACCAAACGGCTTCAGTGGATTTTTTGCTGAAGTGAATGCTTAAAATTAGGCTCAAAAAACAAATATAAACTGCTATTAAGGTAGTGAGTCTCTCATGTTAAAACATTAAGTACTTGAAATAGTACTATAATACACAGTTTTCTTAAAATGATTACAGGCAGAAATTGAATAAGCATATATGCCACTAAAGGTCCCGAGACAAATATTGTTTTCTAATGGTGTGGGTGTTATATTTTCCTGTTTTTCCACCTGATTTCGCAGAGCCCACAGGATGTGCAAATGATATCTGGAACATTATGTGTCAGTTCTTCCACTTTGCCTGAGCTCTTAGTGTTGTCCATTCATGTTTGCCAATGATTGGTGTTTTCTGTGTTGGCACGAATTTTGCTGGTTTTACATCGGTAGCCATACTTTCGACATCGGTCCTGATGAGCAACGAAGGCGGTCCTTGTAACCCGGGCCGACGACCGAAAAATCCGGGGGGTATGGGATTCTGGTGTCTTTGTATTGGTGTATCTTGGGCAAATCAAAACCTGGCGGAGCCCATCCCTCTCCAGATCGGATTTTTTGGTTGGGTTTACTCCCCACATGTGGCAGGTGGTACTGGGTTACATGGTCGACCACAAATTATACTACAGTGGAAAACAGGATAAAATGAACACGGCGTGGGGTTCTTGATCACTAAGACACCGTCCTGAACACGTCATGAGCTGTCAGCTGTGTCCAGCTGGACTTATTACCATCCAGCCTTGAGAGGCAACCCCCTTTAACATTAACTATAGTACACGGCATACCGCCCTACATAGACTGCACAGATGAAGCCGTTAGGAAGAGAATTTTTTTTATGACCAGCTACAAGAGGTTTGAATCAAACACCCAAGAAGGACATCCTCGTTGTGCTAAGGCGATGGAAACGCCAAGGTGGAGAAGATGCATGGGGCACCGACTGGGAGGGCGTTTGTGGGCAACTTACAATAACCAATCAATGAAAAAAGTAAGGCTTGAGACTCCTGGAGTTTTGCCGAGTTAAAATTCCACCTCAGCTTTAGTGATACACTTGGCCACACACAAGAACCAGAAAATGGACATGGGCATAGCCATGGAGAAACACCACAAAATCCAATAGATTACATCATGTAAAAGACGGTTTCAGTCTTAGCGTTTAACATCGCCAGACACGAAGTTGTCAGCGAGCAGACATGGGACAGTTATCATGATTTCGAGATGCTGACTTTCGGACTACATCTAAAGAAAATCCACACTGCGGAACAAAACCATCCTGGATCCAAATTTGACCCTCGAGAAGCTGAAGGGAACGAGTGGTATTAGAAATTTTTCACAGCGAAGGATGTTGGAACAGTTTGCAGCACTCACTGTGATAGACTCAGGATAAGATACACTGCACGAACTAGCTTTCCAATACAGCAGTGACTGAAACAGCAAGCGAGCTTTTGGCAAATGCCGACCAGTCCAAAAACCATGGGTGCACTTAACATCCTACAACTATGCGCCACGGTAGAGAGTTGAGAAAATAAGACAATTGAAACAAAAGAAAGAGCAGAACAATATTAGGGAAGTAACCAAAGAATCAGGAAGTCATGGACGGGGAAAAGAGAAATCGGATTGTTGAAACCAGAGCAAGAAATTGAGAGATATCAAGTAAGCCATAGCAAGAAAGCATATCAGCTGGTCGAAAGACTGATAGCACCGACGAGAAAAGGTTTAAACAAATAAACCAAAAGGGATGTGTCTCACTGACGACCAGGATATTTGAAACATGATCGGACCTGAATATGCTCCGACTGTATAACTATAGAACGCAGGAGATCCAGAAGTCCTACTTAAGAATCTGCAACAAGATCTGGCAGACAGGAAAATGGCCAACACCATGGACGCAGTCGCTCATCATCACCCTCCCAAGAAAGGAATTACAATCCTGCATAATTACCGCACAAGCAGCCTCTCTATGTACCCACAGCACAGCGTCATCGCTGCAGATAATTATTGATAGACTGACAGCCACAAGCAGAGACCATCATTGCTGAGGAAAAAGCAGGTTTCAGCGCAGGGACGCAAGCACTAGCCGAAGTGATATTCAAACCTAGGAATACTATGTGAGCGGTAACTTCAACATCAACTAGCCGTATTCCAGTATCTCTATCGTATTTTAACGAAGGCCATTTGACAGGGTGTGGCATGCACGCTTTGTGGGCAACATGAACTAGTACAGCCATCCAATTCAATCCTGATCAGAGTCATCAAACAGTGTACAGCGAGGGCCACCAGTGCAGTATACTACAACAACAAATTGGGAGAATGGTTTGATCATACAGTTGGAGTAAGGCAGGGTGTCTACTCTCTCCACCTTTCTCAACATCTACTTGATGATGAATCATGGCTGTTGCACTGGAACATCATGACGGATCACGTCAGCACTTGGTGGCCAGAAAAACGATAACCAAACCTCCGTTTGCAGATGGACATTGATGGAATAGCAGGATCAGAAAAAGAGCTTGCTGCCTAACAGAACACTTGGATAGGCGCCTTCCAAACATAGGCATGGAAATCAGTGCAGAGAGACCAATGATGACTATTACACCTACGGAATTCAGCCCTGTATCTGGTGTAATGACCCGAAGCTGGAAACAGTTCCAAGCTTTCAGTACCTGGGAGCCATAGTATCAGACCAGGGATCCATGCCAGAAGTAGTATGCAGGGATGCACGACAATACAGATTTGTCAAAAACTAAACCACCAATTGGAGAGATAAGAATATCTCTTATCTCCAAGATCGACTAATGCGCTCCTATTCATATCTATTTTTTGTTATGCTGTGAATCATGGACCTGACTGCAGATTGGATGAGAAGCAGTACATGCAATCGGAGACCCCTGAGATGCTTTCGGAGACATTGGGATCTCCTACAAAGCCACATATGCCAACGAAAGGTTGCATGTAAGAATCCAGCAATACATTGGACCGATGATCGAACCTTTACGATCGTGAAACAAAGCGTGTAAACTTAAGTTGGGATTTTGTGCGGCTGTCATCAAGATCCCAAGAATTCAAAGACAGTTTTGCAGGCATGTCAAGTAGGAAGAAGAAGAGGCAAACCAAGCGACGAGGGGCGGATAACATCAGTGAAGGGCCAGGCCTCCTTAGACTCAACAAAACCCTGAGAAAGGCAGACAGAGAGAACGAATGGGAGGGAATGGTTGCTGAGTATTTGAAGGTCCTGCCCCCACGGTCGTCAGACTTCGCGAAGCTCGTAGATAGACTAGAATTGTGTGTTATGTTTATTGTCGTGAGTCGATATATCCTGTAAGTGTGTGGTGAGACACACACACATATTGAATTCAATGTATGTTTGGGGGTTCCTCGTTGTGAGTAACGTCGAGTGATGTGAGACCGTCGGTGTTTGTGCCTGTCGTCGATGTGTGTTTCGTGTGTGTGTGTGTGTTGTGTGTGTGTGTGTGTGTGTGTGTGTAGTTTGTGTGTGTGTTGTGTGTGTGTGTGTGTGAGTTTGTGTGGTGAAATTTCATGTGTGTTGAAAACTATGTGCTGTTTGAGATTAAACAAATACTTAATCAGATGTTTGGCTTCAATTTTTCAATTAAAAACCTCGATACCTTTGCAAAAAAGACTTTAATTTCTAGGACAAAAAAAACAACATAAGATACCACACACTGTATTTATTCTTATAATCATGTATAAAGTGGTTCTATATTAAGAGCTATACCACCAATGCACATTGTATCTTTTAATCTTTCTAGTTTCCTGTTTTATTTAACAGTACTTGTTCACAATTTGTATTTTTTTTTATAACAAGTCTTTGATTTTCGATTCTGATATTGTTTTTGCTGTCGTTTTCAGGCTTCATCACAAAAACGTGAACTGTTTACTGACCAATACATGATTATGAAATGGGAATAACTTCAAGAGTCAAGAAGGCAAAGGAGGTAAAAAAAGTTTAACGCAAGCTAGGCCAGAAGACAGTTTGTGTTGCTTAATAACTAATTTTGATGTCAGATTTTGGTGTTTTTTTTTATTTAGTGGGTGTGGGCACACTGTTGTTATGCTTGCCAAAATTATAGTGTGTGTGGGTGTGTGTGTGTGTGTGTGTGTGTGAGTGTTTGTGTGTGTTAGTATTGTATTGCATGATTGTATAAACATTGAGTGTGTGTTTGTATTGCCAATGTATTGTATACACTTTTGTGAGTGTGTGTGGTTGATAGCAATGTATTGATATGCCACTTGGTGAGTGTGTGAGTGTTGTGTGTGTGTGTGTGTGTGTGGGTGTGTGTGTGTGTGTGTGTGTGTGTCGTGTCGTGTGTTTTTTGGGGTTTTGGGGGACCGTGTGTGTGTGGTCGTGTACAAGTCAAATCAAAAGTAATTTCACTGTCAAAATGTCCAAGTTTGCGTCATTCTCCCTGTTCATCCTGCTCTCACAGAAAAATTGTTTGTAAGGCAAAAACTTTGGAAAGACAATATTATAAATTCTTATAAAACACTAAAACATTTTTCAAAAAATGAAAAAAGCACAGGCAGTTTCAATTACTTGTGGAGACAGACAAAATGTACAACTCTACCTTATGCTTAAGAAAAAAACCCACCCAAAACTTAGTAAACATCAATGAATAGTCAGAAATTACTCATGGCCGCAACTACATGTGCATTCACAGATCAACAGATATATGAATTATAGGTAAACATGATAACAATACTAATGAAAAATATTTTTGCAATAATAACATACTCAGTCTGATAAGTATTTCTTTTCTGGAAAAATTGTAATTCTTAACTTGTTTATGGTGGGTTTTGTGTGTGTGTGTCGTGAGTGTGCTGTGTCGGCGCTCGTGTGTGTGTTGTGTGTGTGTTCTGTGTGCTGCTGGGTGTGTGTGTGTGCTGTGTGTGTGTTTGTGTCACTGTTATTTCAGTCTCATGTGTCTGTTATACTATGTCGTTTGTGTGTGGGCTACCAGTGTGTGCACAATCATTATGTTTTACTACCATGCTAAGCTAGTGTTTTACAAAGCTGTAGATAAAGAAATTAAGTATACGCATTGTGTGTTTTCAGAGCAGAAAAAATTGGATCAGGAACGAGAATTATGTTTTGTACATTTTCATATTTTGTTACAACTTTGGAATAATTGCTCCAATATCTTTACATCACATTGCCTCATTTACTGTGCCAACATCTTATAATAACTATTTGCCCCGAAACCCTGGCATTGCAGCATGAAAAGTGGGCTTTCTATAAGAGCTATACAATCCTTTAACAAATGACTTGTCTATGAAGGTTCTTTATTCCTTCATCGCTAGGTTATATACCATAATTGATAGTGTCAAATATGTTGTTTTTAGGCAAATTCCATATTGCGTGTTGTCTACTCCTATGTTAATCCACAACGACCTTAGTTGATATCCATGGCACTTTTTATTCATGTCTTTTTGTTTTGTAATACTGTTAGCCTTCAACACTCCCTAACCATTAGTTTATTGTGCATGAGGATGAGGGTAATGTACGGTTTTTCACCCTTTTTTTTTTTCACGGTAATATTTCTCAAAACTTACCTGTTAAAACTTATTATTTTCACATTAAACAATATTTTCTCTTTCTGCTTAAAATTTATTAAAAATCGTTTTTAGAAATATCTAATCCTTCATCCAATCTAAGAATACCAAGACACAGTTGCTCTCCATGTAAAATGTGTTGTATTTGACACATATTCCCAGATCGCCACAAAAATATGTAAACGTATATTACCTTGCTAATGTATGTATTCAGTATGCATAGTTTCATGGCGATTTGAACATCGTCTGTATAGGAAAAATATAAAATTGATCAGTGTAATTAAGGTTTCCTTCATTTCTCAACAACTGGCCCCGCTCAAAGGGATTCCCTTTTCTAGATCTGTATCTCAGAAAATAAAATATCCGATTTGAAAGGGGTTTTACACCAGTTAGAAAGAACATACCAAAGTACATTTTGAACTATAAATTCTGAAAAATAGCCGGATGGTCGAGAAGAGGACTTATTTGTACTGGAAGGTACATAGAATGAATATTTCTTGCAATCTAACATAACAGTGATAAGTATTTAATTCTAGATAAAATGATAATCTTCACTTGTTTCAGTGTGTGTGGTGTAATGTGCTTTGTGTGCTGTGTGTGTGTGTGTGTTTGTGTGTGTTGTGTGTGTTGTGTCTGTGTGTGTGTGTGTATATGATGTGTATGTGCTGTCTCTTGGTGTTTCCGATTAGGTGTTCTGTTTACTATGTTGGGGGGGGGGGGTGTTTGTGTGTGAGTGTGTACCAGTGGTGTGCACAATTATATGTGTTTTATACCCATATGTAAGACTTAGTTTTGTCATAACAGCTCGATAGCAAACGAAAGAAATTCACAGCATCAGCATTGTTTTGATTCCGTTTTCGAGTCTAAAATTGGTCAGGAAAGAGAATGGTGTTTTTGTACGGTGTTCAATTATGTTACAAAATTGGAAATAATTTTCAATATCTACATTAGGCCTCATTTTACTAGTGCAAATTTATAATAACTTATTGCCTTGAAACCTGGCTTATGAAGATGGAAAAAAGCTGGCTTTAGAGCAATACAACCCTTAAAACATGACATTGTCTGATGAAGGTTATTTTCTTAGAGCAAAGTTAAATAATTTGATGTCGTAAAATTAGGTTGGTTTTTAAGGCAAAATCCTATTGGTGTTGTCATAACCTATGTAAATCCACAAAACCACAAGTGTCATCCATCGGCACTTTTCTTTTTTCGGTCCTTTTGTCTTTGTATTACTTTTAGCTTCCACACTCTACATTAGTTAATTGTGGTTGCTGGAGGAAGTTGTTACCTGTTTCACTTTTTTAAAATCACTGACATATTTCTTCAAAATATTAACTATTGAAATCTTAATCATTCTAACATTACATTGCATTCTTCTTTCTCCGTTTAAAACCTTCATTACAAAAATATTTGTAGAACCGAGATTTAATAATCAGCAAAATGAAGTACCAAGACATGCATGTCCTCTCATTCTAACTCTCCTCGTTTTGTATTTGACAATCATTTCAATATGACATAAAATTTGCAAAAAATGTACTCTCTTTATGTAATGTAATAATATGCCAAAGTTTCATGAAAATGAAAGATCAATGCCAAAGAAAATCGAACATTACATTTGCACATCTACGTTTTCCTTATTTCACAATATGTCCGCTCACAGGGATTCCACATCCTTCTAATCCCTGTATTCAGAAAACCTAAATATTCGATTTAATTGGAGTTTTCGCACAGTAGAAAGCGATTCAACATTCTTTTGAATTTATATAAAACCATGAAAAGCATTATGGTCGAGATCTGGGATACGATTATGTGTTGTAAGGTTCATATTAGCTGTGAGAGGATAGAAATTTAATCTGTGACGGGTTCCGCAGTTTTTAGAAAAGGCAGTCAGATATGGACCATTAGTTAGCTGACAATCAGGCTCCAGTATCAGTTGACAGTCGGAATGTCTGCTAGCAATTTTTTTTCTAAATCTAAGGCTTACGCATGGTATGGACATTCAAGGTTCTTATTTAACTCGAGAATATTGGTTTTCAGAGCTTGTCATGGTTTCATAAATTATTTTTGGGACAAAAAAGGCAACTATTTAAGGCTAAATTGGGGACTTCATATGCATTTTAAAGATTACTACAAATTGGAATCTCACATTACGTTAAGTTATTGCACCTTACTGTTTTATATTTTGATGCTTGACTTGCTGGACAATCTTTCAAAAAAATGTAGATCTAGCCATATGCTGATGGATAAATGTATGTGGATGAACTTTAATGTGATGAAAAAGGCAACACATCTGCTGAGTCTCTAATAAACAATTACTGAAAAGGTTTCTACCCAAAAACGAATTTAATTATGTTGTAAACCACCTCAATAATGAGTGCTTTGTGTTCATTGTTACTAAGCCTAGCAAGGAAAATGACTCCAATTTACATACAAGGGTAATTTTCTCTGGTTGAAATTATTTAAACCTTTGTTTGTAACACTGCGCCTTTTTCTAACAATCTTGTCCTCCCAGGCGGTTAGGAGATGTGCTGTAGTGCTGAGGGATGTTCCCCAAGTAAGGTTTCGGTTAGCTCCTTTTTAGCGACTAACCCGCAAAACTTAATTTCTACTAAACAAAGGCGTGGAAGGCGTTTATGCAGATATTTGTCTAATTTTGTGTTTGAAAGTTTCTAGTTGTGGAATTTAGAAGTTATCATTTTGAACCAAGTGGAGCAAGTGGCAATTTGGAATTATTCATTGTCTTTGTTGCACTAGGGGTCAAATTTGGGCATAATATTGTTCAGCTAAACAAAATGTGATACAAACTAGGTTATTACTCGGTATAATATATGTGTGTAATAAGCTTCTAATACTAGTTTTGTAATGCCTTTTTATTATTATGAATGCAAATTATATTTTTGTGAGGATATGACATAGTAATGTCTTTTAAACAGGTGCAGTCGATTGGGTATTGTCATTGGGGATTCTCCAAATTAAATTAATGTGAATTTAATGTTTTAAGGTTTCATAGCGAGTAGACGTCAGCTGCTCCTTAAGTAAATTGAACATATGTAAGACTTGTTATTGTATGGTGATTTTAGTGGATACATTTGATTTGTTGTGAGGACATAACTATTCTCTATAAGAGTTGGAAATTTGGTGAGCTGGGAGTATAGTTTGACAGATTTGTTCTCTATATGGACAAACTCATGGTAACGGGTTTCAGTTTTTTGCACGGTTCCCTTCCTCGCGGCGTCTTTCTTATTTAGTGTGCCATTGATATGTTATACCTGACAAGTGTCGGTGTTTGTCTTGATTGCTATCATTAGACTCCCTTGTGATAATAATGGTGATTGCAGGAAGAGATCAAATAGGCTTATTGATTGTTCCTTTTTATTCAGGAAATTGGTAAATCGCGTTTTGGTAACACCAGTTCCTAGTTACATCGTTAATCACCGTTTTATTCATCATCTTTCTTTTCGATAATTCTAAACTGATCAATGGTTGTCTTTTGTTCTGTGACCTGACAGTATGATCCATGATTGTTTTCTTAGTGTGGACTGCACAACAATTAATTACAGAAAATGTTTGTGTTTCTAAATTGTCCCTATTTACCTTAGTCAAAACACCCCAATGGTCAAGAACCGCAGGAATTAAAGCACACTGACACACCTGTTTTTTATAATAATAATAATATTTTATATTAATATTATAATAATGTACTGGCATGTTTTTAGGCGCTGAATCTTGTTAATAGCAACAAATCAAAGGCGCTCCAGTTTTATTTATACACTTTAAGTTACGGCAGATTTCTCATATGTGAAATTCAGTGCTTCCCTGGGGAGAGCGGGTGCAGAGCGCATCGACCCCCCGCAAGCTCAGTGCCACCCATTTTTTAATATTTTTCATGTCGCTGAACTGTATTTGTTTCATTAGAGTGCCTTTTTTTAAGTTTTTGCCCGGGAAAACTCTCTTTTGCCGTGGGTTCTTTTAAGTGGGCTAATTAATTACGTGTACACAACTGGACTCGGTTTATGTCTCAATCCCGAAAGACTAGGACCAGACCACCACTCACGGGTCTAATGCGATGGGGGAAAAAGGTTCAGTCCAATGGGGTACAAACCGCCGCACACTTCTGACCCGGACTTTTGCTTTCTAGACAGAGCGCGTTACCTCTTATACCACCGATCACCATCAAACTCTTTCTTTCCCCCCCTCAATTCTCCTGCTGGATCTGAGGCTGACTTTGCCATCATGTTACATACACTTGACGCTCTTTCTTTCTGTATCTCCCTTTCTTCTTATGAATCCTTTGATTGTCTGGTCATTCAACCTCTACACACTGGCCACTCTATTACTTTTTCTGTTCTTTACGTCCACCTCCAAGCCGTAGGAATAATTGACACTGTCCATCTTCCAGCAAGAGTATGAGTCACGCCATTGATCACTACAAATCCTCCAGAATGTTAATTGTCTCGGTAGACTTTAACTTTCTTTGACAACCCGTTTCTCTTGATTGTCAAACGTCTTTCGCTTTTTTTGTAACCACTCTCTCTCACAACTGGTAACTCCCACGATAAGAAACTCAGATCAGGTCATATCATTAGACGGGCTCATTACGATGTATCACATATTTGGTCTCAATCTGTATGTTAACTGGCATCTTATACTTATTGTCATTTGTGTTATTTTCTCTCAACTTTGAAAACAATCATAGAAAGAAGAAATGCGTCACCGTCGCAATCTGAAGGCATAGGAATTGAAACTTTCTACTCAGCTGACACGCGCACTATTTACCTCCATATATGTACAAGAATACCTACCGCACTAATACGTTCTTCACTATTTCAGCCCCTACGTATACCCCTTCCGCACCCGACCACTCAAGATCCACGACGTTCTATCGAGGTTTGCCGTCCCCACTCCACTCTTTTTTATATTTATCCTGCCTGACGTTCTGTGCACATGGTCACCATCCATATGGTGCCAAAGCGCCACGTCAATATGTGTGTTGTCGTGTATCGCCTCCAAAACACACAATGAATCTACCTCCCCAATTCTCACTCCCACTTCGCGCACTCACATTACATATATTACCTAAAAAACAGCAAATACTTTTACAGTGATCTTTGATCCTTGTGTACACGCGCCATAAAATATTTACAAATCTACTCTCCTTGGCTCTGTGATAGGCACGTTTCTGCCTTTATCCAACATTATGGCCACCTATAATCCCCTTTTAAACCAACTTTAAGCCAACAGTAACCCTCCCCCCGCCTAAAAATCGAAAAAAATGGAAAACACGACAAACCACTATTTTGAGTTCTGATCCCCATTCTTGGACCTCCATCAAAATAATCAACAGTGAGGAAGACAAACCAAAAAGCCATCAACTCCACATGTCAACCCTCATTAAAACACACCCCCCCCCCCCCACCCCCCCCACCCCCCCCCCCCCCCCCCCCCCCCCCCCCACTATCCATCAGACACCAACCTCTGAGCTTACCATTAATCCTCCCGCACCCCCTCCCTACAGTCGCCCCACTCCCCACAAATACCACACCCGCCCCATCACATCACACCCTCCCCCCCCCCCCCCCCCCCTCCCAGTGTGTGATGTGTATCATTATTGTGTAGGAATGTTCCTATCTCTCACCATGCATTAGTTAACTCTACTCAAAAAGCATGCTTTGACCACTTACACTTCTGACGGAATTCTACGACCTGTTTCCAACTACCTTCCGTCTTCATCCAGCTCAAGGTCCATGTAAAAGAAGTTCTAAAACAGCTTTATTCAATCCCACATTCTCTCAAACCAGTCTTCCTTCTGAGTTTCAGGTCTGTTTCACGTCAACCATAGGCACTAAAACTTCCTAGTCCCATACTAATCACATTTCACCTTGCTTCGTGACTCGGGGCGGTAACTTCTTCCTTCTCACCTACTATCGACTCTCTCTTGCGCCTTTGACCCTCTCAACTTGCACACATCTCAATTACTCTCACTTGTTTCCAAAACATCCAATTTTGGTGTTCTAGCACAGCCTCTTGTAATACAAACTAACTGACGATACCAGGGACCGCGTAGCAGTAATCCAAGCACAGCTCACCTACCTCCAAAAGGAATGTGGTGTCACTACGGGTATCAGTTTCGGTCCTGTTACTTTTCATTTGTATGCTCACTATCACATATATAAACGTCATCATATCAATCTTATCCACTTCCTTTAGCACGATGATCCCTAGAATAAACGTAGTGTTTCACCTGTAAATCTGCCTTATTCTTGACAATTTTTGCTAACTGGCTTTCCTATGTTATCCACAACCGGGATGATACAAACAAGTCTACAGTTCACAGCCTATAACCGCATCGCCACCTCGATTGGTAGGGACAACACCATAAACTCACTCTCCATTACAATAAAGTAAATAGTAGAACTCGGTTATCTCCCATCACGTCCCCCTCCGCGCTCCACTGCTCGTGATGTATCTCAGGAGCTTGTTCATCGACCTCACACACATGCTATACTGAAAAATCTAATCACAAGAAACCGTCAGTCGTGCTACTTTCCAATTACAGCGTACTTCAGTCTCGCCACATTAAAAAGTACCTGTCAAACGATGAAACATCCTAAATTGATGCGTTCCTCATCTTCAGTCTTGATTCATTGTCTTTCTTTTTGATGTTTGAGCAACATATCACTCCTTCAACGTATACAGACCTCTGCAGCTGCTTGTTCAGATCAGCAAACAAACTGAACACATTACTTCTCTTGTTTTCCCCCCACCCCCCCCACCCCCCCTTTCTGAATCTCTCACTGGTTGCTTTGCTGGCCATTAGACGCGAGTACCGCTTAAGGTAGTACCCTTGCTTACAATTGTCTCACAAAACTGCACCCTCCCTCCCTCTGGTGTACATGTCTCTCCACGCTGCTACACTCTATCCGTTCCTCCCGCTCTGCTGGCAGCATACACTTGTGCCTCCGATACCTAGATTCAACCAGTTCATCGTTCGCGTTCCGACGCTCTTATTTCTATTTCTGGTCCATCATCTGGAACAACTTCCTCTTTCAAGACAGCAGGCTACACTTATAGCCAATGCTAAAAATTAGCCTCAAGCAACATATTTGTCTCAAACCTAACTTTTTCGCTCTTCTCACTTCAAATCTGCCCTGCATCAAAGCAACTCCAAATACCCTGCCAACGCCAACAACCTCGTGTATGTACCGTGTGTGTTTTGTCGTGTGTGTCGTTGTTGAGACGTGTGTGAATGTAACATCGGAGTGTCACATAGCATATTTGTTAACGCATATGATATTCCTTAGCTTGCAAGAAAAGTAAGACTCAGTTAAATGGCAAGCGCTCCTATTTGTCTTTGCAGATATAGTGCTATAAATTTTTTCCATAAATTCTTACTCCCATTATTATTCATTATTCATTCATTATTCATTATTACCTCATTATCTTTTTATTTTTACTTAGTATTATTATTATTATTACTTATTATTATTTTTTTGATTCCATTCAATTAATGTGGGTGTGCTTGTAGTTTACTAATAGTCGTAGTAGTTCGAATAAATTTGGACCCAACGCATCTGTCCTGAAGAGTTTCATTGTCCATGATAGTGTTCTCCAGTGTTGGCTAATTGCTGTGTGAGCTTGAGGTGATATTCTCTCCCACTACTGCATGTCTCCTGGTATTATTTTCATTTCTATTGTTCTTTATCCTCTTCTATCCCCCCTTTCATCCCGCAGCCTGTTTGTACGGTGCGCACTAATCCTACTTAGGGTCTTATAAAGACCAATACAGCTTCTAGCCGATCCCTTTTCTGGTGCGGATTGGCTGGTGCTGGGAATCCGGGATGGATACCGCAAAATAAAATCTCCATGATTAGGACTTCTACACTATTGGTACCATGTGGGGCGTGGGAGAGATTTCCAGTTGATTTATAACATTGATTTCCATGAGAGTGAAAGTAGGGGCCTAGAGGAAATTTTAAATTTCACTGGAAGGACACTCTCTTACATATGGAAATAATTTTGGAGAAACATGACATTTTCACTGGAAGTGACAATCTTTGAACAGTGGATTTGCACAAACTTGGAATTTTGCTGAGAGGCACAAATTTTGTCTGGTATAAATATTTTTTGGTTGTTCACGTAAATTTATTTTTGCTAAACTTGAATGAATAAAGTTTTGGTTTGTAGAATCTTTTTTCTTAATTCCCAAGAGAGAGAAGAGAGAAAAATCAACAATTTTTTAACAGAATTTTGAATATTTTCATTTGGACTATCGTCCCAGTACCTCACATTTTCAAGATCATGGACAGTCAAAGTGAAGGATCAGGTATTGAGTGGTCAAGATGGAAGTGGTGAGCGACTAGGGCAAGGATTTGGTTCTGGAGGAGGGAATTGGCTCGTTATGGAAGACGACAACCACGGTGATGGCCCTGTGCAGACAAAGATCCAGTTTCAATGTTGATGCTACCTTCACTCCTTTGGCACACTTGCGTTTCTACTGGATCGAGACCAAACGATGGTGAACAGGTTGACTTTGCTCAGTGGGAGGAGCAAAGTAACGTGTGATGAAGATGATGCTTCACCTCCGATGTTTTGGCAGTGTTAGGCGAGTTTGTGAGGTTCTGTGGTGGGAGATTGCCAAGAACAAGTTCTCTGTCAGGGACAATTGGTCAGGCTCTTAAGTGCTCGTCTTCGGACCTATGTCACACCACCAAGACCCCGGTGAACCGGCTTTGCAGCGATCATGAAATGAAGATGGACAGATAGTGACAGCATCAGACTTCTAGACACGTGTTTGGATGCGTTTTGTTAATTAGAATAAGAATGATTTGTATCCAATTTATGCACTGTGCCAGGTTATGTCATTTTGTTTTTCCGGAATGGATTGTGATGTTTAGAGCCATAATGGATTCGGAAAGACACGTTTCAGTTCAGCAGACCGGTCTGCGTCCACGATTTGACTCATGTTCGAAGTCAGTCAGGCAGGTAGCAGGGTGTCATCTTCCTGTGCTGGCTGCGGCGGGGGACAACATCATGCACATGCCGGAGGCCATTAAATAAGGCCGTTGGACGGCATCGGTAGCCAGCGAGCCTCAGCGGCACCTCTAAGTCTCAGATGCGAAAGCCCTGCTACCGATGCAATAAAGTTGGTGGTATTTTTTTGTGAACTGTCAGTACGTCACGGTAGAAGGCATAGTAAGAAGGTAAAAGCTGTGATGTAGGATAAAAAGTGTCAGCGTACAAGGGTTTACGGCACAAACATGAGGTGTTCTCACCAGGAACAATCCCCGACCCGTTACCATTTACCGCCACATAGGCGAGGTTGTGGTTAGTGGTCAGGGAAGTGTTGTGAAGAGTTTGTGACCAGAAATTGGTTGCCGGATGTGCTTCAGGAGCACCATTGTGATTAATTTAGTTCTTACCTTACTTCATTTCAGGAAGGGACACTGGTTCGTCACGAAGGAAAAGAGCGTTCAAGCAATTTTCCTTACAAGAGGAAAGGCATGGTCAGTGGTCAAGGGGACTGATTCGTTCCAAGCTTCTTCCATCAGGGGTGGGATGCCTGAGAGATGCTCCTTTATTATTTGGAGAGTGGAGTTTAGAGGGTACTTTGTATAGTGTGGGTAGGCCAGGCTGTGAGCAATCATTCTGCATAAGTCGGAATCGAAGCCCTGTGCCTGCACAAGGAGATTCTGTTTTTAAGGGAGACTGTAAAGTGTTTAAAACTCCTGACCGGACCAACATCGGTGTGGTATTGTTACCTATGCAAATTGAACCATTGGGGAAACATCCGAAACAAAGCAAAGTCCCAAAAAGCCACAAGTATCTGCTTTTCTAAAAGTTCTTGTAGTTTCTTTATGAATGTGTTATGCTGCATATTTTTCAGGGCTTGTAGCGTTGTGAGCTAACGTTTTATTTTTGAGGTTCATGTCTGTCACTGTCTTAAACCATCGACTGTTTTTGTGTTTTGCATTTTGAGTCAGTGTTGACTTCGTTTTTGCATGTATTCAGGGTTCATGTTCCTGTATATCTTTGAAGCACTACACTACTTGCGTCGGTTTGGATTGATGATCCAGTTAGGAAAAAAATTAAGTCTCAGCTTGAGCAGGTTGACTTAGGAGGTCTACTAGACAGAGAAGACGTTTGAACGACCTTAAACATGGACTCACAGGTGTAATCTACTATGTGCTCAGTTGGAACTACACATTGGTTCTAAGTGGACACATTATTTTGTTATCGTAATGACTGAAAGGTTTTTTGGAGGGGTGTTTTGTAGAAATGCGTTAGTGAGTTAATTTTCCACGCGGGAATGTATCCTTTGTTTTAGTTTGCGAAACATATTAACTGTGTTTTGATGTGAATTGGTTATTTGCCAGTTCTGCTGTTTGGTATTTATGTATTCTACATTTTTGCAGATGTTCCAACTGTTTCTGTGCTTAAGGGTTGGTGTCCTTTAAAATTTTTTCAAAAATTAAAACTATTGAAACTTAATATTCTAACATTAACAATGTATTCTCTTTCTGTTTAAAATTTCATTACAAAATATTTGTAGAACCCGAGATTTAATAATCAGCCAATATGATACCAAGACCATGGTAGTCTCTCATTTAAATATGTTTTGTATTTGACAACATTCACATATGACCACAAAAATTTGCAAAAATGTACTCTTTTATGTATGTAATAAGTATGCAAAGTTTCATGAAAATTGAAGATCAATTGCAAAGGAAAATCTAACATTACATTTGCAATTCAGTTTTTCCTTCATTTTCTCAAAATGGCCGCTCACAGGGATTCCACATTCTAAACCCTGTATCTCAGAAACTAAATATTCGATTTCAATGGAGTTTTCACCAGTAGAAAGAGCATTCAAAGTACATTTTGAATTATATAAAACATGAAAAGCCAAATGGTGAGAAGGGACTCATTATGTGTTGTAAGGTTACTATTAGTGTGAGAAGATAGAAATTAATCCTGTGAGTCAAGCAGTTTTTAGAAAAGGCAGATCATCTATTGACCATCTAGTTAAGCTGACAACTCAGGTCCAGTATCAGTTTGCCAGTCGGAAATGTCTGCTAGCAACATTTTTTTCATATATCTAAGGCTTACGACCAGGTATGACATTCATGGTTCTTATTTAAACTCGAGAATATTGGTTTCTCAGAGCATATGTATGGTTTCATAAATATTTTTGGGAAAAAAGGCAAATTAAGGCTAAAATGGGGACTACATATGCATTTTCAAGATTACTACAAATTGGAATCTCACAACGTTAAGTTATTGCACCCATACTGTTTTATATTTTGATTCATGACTTGCTGGACAATCTTTCAAAAATGTAGATCTAGCCCAATATGCTGATGATAATTGTATGTGGATGAAAGTTGTGATGAAAAAGAACACATCTGCTGAGTCTCTAAATTATGATAAAAGGTTCTACCAAAACGAATTAAATACTGTTGTAACACCTCACACAAAAGAGTGCTTTGTGTTCATTGTTACTAAGCCTAGCAAGGAAAATGACTCCAATTTACTACAAGGGTAATTTTCTCCTGGTGAATTATTTCCCTTTGTTTTAAACTGCCGCCTTTTTCTAACAATCTTTTCCTCCCAGACGGTAGAGAGAAGAGCGTAGTTGCTCGAGATGTTCCCCATTAAGGTACGGTTGCTCTTTTTAGGCTAACCTAACTTAATTTTAAAAAAAGGGTTGGAAGGGTTTATGAGATATTTGTCTAATTTTGTGTTTGAAAGTTTCAAGCTTGTGAATTTAGAAGTTATCATTTTGAACAAGAGAGCAAGTGGCAAATTTGAACTTAGTCATTGTCTTTGTTGCACTAGGGTCAAATTTGGGCATAATATTGTTCAGCTAACAAAATGCTGAATACAAACTAAGGCTTATTACTCTGTATAATATATGTGTGTAAAAGCCTACTAAAGTTTTGTAATGCTTTTTATTATTAAGAATGCAACATTCTATTTTTGTGAGGAATGACATAGTAATGTTTAAACAGGTGCAGTGACTTGGGAATGTCATTGGGGATTCATCAAATTAAATTAATGTGAATTAATGTTTATACAGTTTCATAGGATAGACCGTCAGCTGTCCTTAAGTAAATGAAACATATGTAAGACTAGTTATTGTACTGGTGATTTTAGTGGATACATTTGATTTGTTGTGAGGACATAACTATTCTCATAAGAGTTGGAAAATGGGTGAGCTGGGAGTATAGTTTGAAGATTTGTTCTCTTATGGCAAACTCTGGTAAGTGTTTCAGTTTTTGCTGTGTGGGCATTCATATTAAGTTGCCATTGATATGTTATACCTGAAAGTGTGGGTCTTGTGATGATTGCTATCCTTGATCCTGTGATAATAATGGGATTTCAGGAAGAGATCAAATGGCTTATTGATTGTTCCTTTTTATTTCAGGAACATGGTAACATCGGTTCATGGTAACACCAGTTCATCGTAACATCGTTAACACCGTTTTATCATCATCTTTCTTTTGATCATTTAACTGATCAAATGTGCATCTTTTGATCTGTGACCTGAGATGATCCATGATTGGTTTCTTAGTGAGGACTGCACAAAATAATTAACAGAATAGTTTGTGTTTTAAATTGTACCTATAGTACCTAGTCAAAACCACATGGTCACGAACCGAGGATAAAGCAACTGACACCACCTGGTTATAATAATAATAATAATGTATGGAATTTATATAGCGCTGAATCTTGTAAAGCAACAAATCAAAGCGCTCAGATTTCATTTCATACCACTTTAAGTCACGGCAGATTTCTCTATGTGAAATTCAGGCTGCTCTCCCTGGGGAGAGCGGGAGAGCGCATCGCCGCAAGCTCAGTGCCACCCATTTTTTAATATTTTTCATGTCTGCAACTGTATTTGTTTCCTTAGAGTGCCTTTTTTCTAAGATTTTTGCAAGGGACAACTCTCTTGTTGCCGTGGGTTCTTTTAAGTGGGCTAAATAATTACATGTAACAAACAGGACCTCGGTTTATCGTCTCATCCGAAAGACTAGCGCCCAGACCACCACTCATGGTCTAATGGATGGGGGAAAAGTTTCCAGTCCAAACGGGGTACAAACCGCCGCACACTTCAGACCCGGACTTTTCGCTTTCTAGACAGGCGCGTTACCTCTATACCACCGATCCACCATAAAACTCTTTCTTTCCCCCCAACTCTCCCGTGGAGGTGACATTGCCATCAGTTACATACACTTGAACCCGATCTTTCTTTCTGTCACTCCCTTCTTTCTCTATGAATCCTTTGAAGTCTGGTCATTCAACCTCAACACACCTGGCCACTCTATTACTTTCTGCTGTCTTTACCGTCCACCTCCAAGCCGTAGGAATAATCTGACACTGTCCATCTTCCAGCAAGAGTATGAGTCACTCCTAGATCACTACAACCTCCCTCCCAGAAAGCTTAATATTCTCGGTGACTTTAACTTTCACTTTGACAACCCGTCTTCTCTTGATGTCAAACGTCTTTCTCTTTCTTTGTCCAACCACTCTCTCTCACAACTGGTAACTGAAGCAACACACAGATCAGGTCATATCTTAGACTGGCTCATTACAGATGTATCACAAAATTTGGTCTCATCTGTATGTATCACTGATGAACTACTTTCTGATCATTCTGCTGTTCTTTTCTCCCTCAACATTGCAAAACCTATCAGAAAGAAGAAATGCGTCACCCGTCGCAATCTCAAGGCCATAGACATTGAAACTTTCTCCACACAAGCTGCAGAACGCCTGCCTATCACCAACCTCTGTCAACACTGACCCATCGAAGCACTACAATACTGTTCTCAGCCAACTGCTTTATGAGCATGCACCTCCCACTGACCGTCTACTGCCTGACAGGCCCTGTGCACCATGGTACACCCATGACATCCTGGCTGCAAAGCGCAAACGCAGACAACTAGAGTGGCAGTGGCGAAAAACAAAAACTGAAATCAACAAGCAACTCTTCCGAAAACAAATAAAGTCAAATCTTTAATTCTTTCCCAAAAAACAGCATACTACTTTTCTCAAGTTCTTGGTGCCATGTCAATGAAATCTCTCTTTTCCCTCAAATCTACTCTCCTTGGATCTGTGATAGCAAGCCTTCTGCCTTCTATCCCTAACCACTCTGAACTTCCTTCAATTTTTTCTTCATTATTTTCTGACAAAATCCGTACCATCCGTTCCAGATTGGATCAGACTCCTTTCTAGCCTGCAGTTCCTGATCCCCAATTCTCTGGCACTCCACTACTTTTCTTTCATCCAACAAGTGAGAAAGAAATTACAACAATGCTGAAAGAAATGACTATAAAATCATGTGACCTCGATCCCATATCTGCTTCTCTTTTTGTATAGTGCCTACCACAACTTAAACCCGCTATCATGAAAATAGTGAACTCATCTCTTGTTTCAGGAAATGTTCCATCATCTCTCAAAACTGCAATAGTTACACCTCTACTCAAAAAGCATGCCTTTGACACTAACATTCTGACGAATTATAGACCTGTTTCCAACCTACCTTTCATCTCTAAAGTCCTTGAAAAAGAAGTCTAAAACAGCTTAATAATCACCTTCTCTCAAACAGTCTTCTTCCTGAGTTTCAGTCTGTATATCACGTCAACCATAGCACTAAAACTTCCCTAGTCCATACCCTAAATACATTTCTACTTGCTTCTGACTCGGGGGAAATTCTTCCTTCTCACTCTACTCGACTTATCTGCAGCCTTTGACACTATTGACCATTCAATTCTTCTCTCCTGTCTTCAAAAATCATTTGGTGTTACTAGCACAGCCCTCTCCTAGTTCAGTTCATACCTCACTGACCGATTCCAGACAGTCGCAGTAAACAAGATACAGTCAATACCTGCCAAACTGGAATGTGGTGTCACTCAGGGATCAGTTCTCGGTCCTGTTATTTTCACTCTCTGTACTGCTCCACTATCACATATAATAAACCGTCATCATATCAACTATCACTTTTACGCAGATGACTCTCAGAATCAAAGTAGTGTTACACCTGTAAATCTGCCTTCTCTCTTGACAAATATGGCCTACTGCTTTCAAGATATCCAAAACTGGATGATACAAAACAAGTTACAGTTAAACGCATATAAAACCGAAGCCATGCATGTAGGGACCAAACACAAACTCTCTTCCATTACAATAACGTCAATAGAACTCGGTAATACATCAGTCCCTCTGTCCACTGCTGTGATGTATCTAGGAGTTGTTATCGACAACACACTGTCTATGCAAAAATTAATCACCTAGACCTGTCAGTCGTGCTACTATCAATTACAGCGTATCAGTGCAATTCAAAAGTACCTGTCCACCGATGCAACATCAAACTTGTTGCGTCTCTCATTCTCTCACGTCTGGATTATTGCTATTCTCTTTTAGATGTTCTGCCAGCAACATCTATCCACTCCCTTCAACGTATACAGAACTCTGCAGCTCGCCTTGTCCTCAGAAAGAAAAAATCTGAACACATTACTCCTCTCTTGTGATCTCTCCACTGGTTGCCTGTGCCATAGGAGTAAGCTATAAGGTCAGTACCCTCTGTTACAAATGTCTCCACAAAACAGCACCCTCCTACCTCTGTGAATGTCTTCACTTGTACACTCCTTCACGTTCCCTCCGCTCTGCTGCAGATACCTTGTGCTTACGAATACCTAGATTCAACCAGTTCATCGTTGGTCGTCGCTCTTTTTCTATTTCTGGTCCATCCATCTGGAACAACCTTCCTCTCTCTCTTCGACAGAGGCCTACATATGACACATTTAAATATAGCCTCAAGACATATTTGTTTCAAACCTAACTTTTTCGCTCTTTCATCTCAAATCTGCCCCTGCCTTCAACAGCCAACATCCCATTACCCTGCCAAAGCCAACAACCTGTGTATGTTGTGTGTGTGTGTGTGTGTGTGTGTGTGAATGTATATATAGGTGTGTACATTTGAATTTTGTTTAAGCTTTTTGATAGTCATTAGCTGCATGACTATGTAAGAATATGTTAAATGCAAGCGCTCATATTTGTCTGTGCAAGATATAGTGCTATCCAAATTCCATTTATTATTACTATTATTATTATTATTATTATTATTATTATTATTATTATTATTATTATTATTATTATTATTATTATTATTATTATTATTATTATTATTATTATTACAATTAGTGATGGGTGTGATTGTAGTTTACTAATAGTAGTAGTAGTAGAATAAATTTGTGACCCCAACCTGCTTGACCTGAAGAGTTTCATTGAATGAATAGTGTTTCAGTGTAATTGCTGAGTGAGTTGAGGTGATAATTTTCACTACTACTTGCTGTCTCCCTTTTATATTTCATTTCTATTTTTCTTCTATCCTCTTCCTATCCCCCCTTTATCACTCCCAGCTCGTTAGTAGGTGAGCACTAATCCTCCTTAGGGATACTAAAGACAATAAGTTTAGGATCCCATTTCTGGTGCCGGATTGGATGGTGCTGGGAATCGGGATGGATACCGAAAGAATTCCTGATTAGGACTCTCTACACTTTTGGTACCCAATGTGGGGCTAGGAAGTGAATTTCCAGTTGATTATAAAATTGAAATTCCACTGAGAGTCGAAGTAGGCCTAGAGAAACTTTAATTTCACTGAAGGAATTTTACAATGGAAATAATTTTGAGAAAACATGACATTTTCACTGGAAGTGCAATCTTTGAAAGTGGATTAGCAAATTGGAATTTTGCTGAGAGCACAAATTTTGCTCTGGTATAAAATATTTTTTGGTTGTTAGCTAAATTTATTTTTGCTAACTTGAATGAAATAAAGTTTTGGTTTGTAGAATTTTTTTTAATTCCAAGAAGAGAGAAGAGAGAAAATCAAAATTTTATAACAGAATTTTGAATATTTTAATTGTAAGTCCAGTACCTCACATAATAAAGATCATGGACAGTCAAAGTGAAGGATCAGAGATGAGTGGTATGATGGAAGAGGTGAAGCGACCACGGGCAAGAATTGCTGCTCTGGAGGATGGGAATGGCCTGTTGATGGAGCGGTCAACAAGGTGATGGCCCTGCTGCAGACAAAGATCCAGGTCAATGTGATGCTACCTACTCCTTTGGCACCACTTGGCGTCTTTACTGGATCGAGACCAACAGATGGTGAAGAGGTTGACTTTGCTCAGTGGGAGGAGCAAGTCAACGTGCTGATGAGAGTGAATGCTTCACCCTCCGATGTTTTGGCCAGTGTTTGGCAGAGTTTGTGAGGTGTGGCATGGGAGATTGCCAAGAACTGCTTCTCTGTCAGGGACATTGTCAGCCGGCTAAGTGATGTCTTCGGCTATGTCAAGACCCCTGTGAAACGGCTTGCAGAGTTCTTGAAAATGAAGATGGACAGAAGTGACAGCCCATCAGACTTCCTGACACGTGTTTGGATGAGTTTTGTTAATTTGAATAAGAATGATTTGTATTAATATTATGACTGTGCCAGGTATGTCTATTTTGTTTTCATGAATGGTTTGATGATGTTAGAGCCCATAATGGCTCAGGAACTGAAGTTTCAGTTCAGCAGACCAGGTTCTGCGTCACTGATTTGACTTCACTGTTGAAGTCAGTCAGGCAGGTAGAGGTGTCATCCTCTGTGCTGGCTGCGGCGGGCCGGACACATCAGGAACATGCACAGGAGGCCATTAACTATAAGGAGTTGGCAGGCATGGTAGCAGAGAGACTCAGAGGCCACTCTAAGTCACAGAAGCCGAAAGCTCCCTGCTACCGATGCAAAAGTGGTGGTCATCTTTTTTGTGAATGTCCAGTCCAGTCACGGTCAGCAAGGCATAGTAAGAAGGTAAAGCCTGCTGATGTAGGAAAAAGTGTCAGCGTACAAGGGTTTACGGCAAAACCTGAGGAGTTCTCCCACAGGAACAATCCCCGACCGTTACATACCGCCACATAGGCGAGGTTGTGGTAGTGGTCAGGGAAGTGTTCGTGAAGTGTGTGACCAGAAATTGGTTGCGGATAGTAGCTTCAGGAGCAACCATTGTGATAATAGTAGTTTTCCTCATCATTTCAGAAGGAAATGGTGTAGAGGAAAAGAGAGTTCAAGCAATTTTCCTTACAAGCAGGAAAGGAGTGGCTGTGGTCAAGGGGCTGATTGTTCCAAGCTTCTCCCCATCAGCTGGTGGGATGCCCTGAGAGATGGCTCCTATAATAATTTGGAGAGTGGAGGTCAAGAGGAGTACTTTGTCTAGTGTGGGTAGGCCCGACTGTGAGAAATCCATTCTGCATAAGTCGGAATCGAAGCCAGTGCCTGCACCAAGGAGATCTGTTTTACAGGGAGAACCTGTAAGTGTTAAAACTCCTGACCTGACCAACAGGTGTGGTTTTGTTCCTATGCAACCTGAACAGTTGCGGGAACATCGAAACAAAGGTCAAAAGCCACAAAGTATGCTTTTAAAAGTTTTGTAGTTTTTTCTGAATGTGTTTTGCTGCATATTTTCAGGGTGTAGCGTTGTGAGCCTACACGTTTTATTTTTGAGGTTCATGTTTGTCTAATGTTTGAAACATGAATGTTTTGTGTTTTGCATTTTTGAGTCCAGTGTCTGACTCGTTTTTGCATGTATTTCAGGGTTCATGTTTCTATATTTTTGAAGGCCTACAAACTGGTGGTTTGGGATCTGATGATCCCAGTCAGGAAAAATCTAAGTCTCAGCTTGAGCAGGTGCTAAGGAGGTCTACTAGACAGAGAAGACCGTTTGAACGACTTAACATGACTCACAGGTGTAATCTAATATGTGATCAGTTGGAACTACACACATTGGCTAAGTGGACCACATTAATTTTGCTTCTCGTAATGATGAAAGGTTTTTTGGAGGGTGTTGAATGGTTGTGAGTAATTTTCCAAGCGGGAATGTTTCATTTGTTTTAGTTTGCGAACATATTAAATGTGTTTTGATGTGAATTGGTTATTTGCAAGTTATGATGTTTGGATTTATGTATTCTACATTTTTGAAGATGTTCAATGTTTGTGCTTAAGGTTTTTGTCCATTGTCCAAATTAGATTGCGAGGGTATGCCTTTAAATACACAATCAGGATAAAGTGGAGGCCTTAGAGATTTTTTGTCCATAGGAATTTTTAGGTTGCAATTTGGTACAAAGCTCACATTGGGTGTGTATTCATTTTTGTGGAAGTTGAGGACTTTCATTTTTGTCCTCAGACGGGGTCAAGTTTGTTTGTTTTTAAATGTTCATACTTTTTGGAAATAAGATTGCAACATTTTCCTGCGAAGGGTGCATGTAACACCTATCATAAAAGAGTGCTTTGTGTTTATTGTTACTAAGCCTAGCAAGGAAAATTACTCCAATTTACTACAAGGGTAATTTTCTCTTGGTGGATTATTTCCCTTTGTTTTAAACTGCCGCCTTTTTCTAACAATCTTTTCCTCCCAGACGGTAGAGAGAAGAGCGTGGTTGCTCGAGATGTTCCCCATTAAGTACGTTGCTCTTTTTAAGCTAACCTAACTTAATTTTAAAAAGGTTGGAAGGGTTTATGAGGTATTTGTCCCAATTTGTGTTTGAAGAGTTTCAAGCTTGTGAATTTAGAAGTTATCATTTTGAACAAGAGAGCAAATGGTCATATTCGAACTTAGTCCATTGTCTTTGTTGTACTAGGATCAATTTGGCAGAATATTGTTCAGCTAACAAAATGCTGATACAAACTAAGGCTTATTACTCTGGTATAATATATTGTGTAAAAGCCTACTATAGTTTTGTACATGGTTGTTATTGTTATGAATGCGAAATTTCTATTTTTGTGAGGCATGACATAGTAATGTTTAAACAGGTGCAGTGACTTGGGAATGTCATTGGGGATTCATACAATATAAATAATGTGAATTAATGTTTTATACAGTTTCATAGATAGAACCATCAGCTGTCCTCAAGTAATGAAACATATGTGAACTAGTTATTGTACTGGTGATTTTAGTGAATACGTTTGATTTTTGTGAGAATAATTATTCTCATAAGATTGAAAAATGGGTGAGCTGAGAGTACATTTTGAAGATTTGTTCTCTTATGGCAAACTCTGGTAAGTGTTTTTAGTTTTTTGCTGTGTGGATATTCATATTAAGGGTTTCCAATTGGGATTTATACCTGAAAGTGTGGGTCTTTTTGTGATTGGTATCCTGATCTTGTGATAAGAATGAGAGTTCATGAAAAGATCAAATGGTTTATTGATTTTTCCTTTTTATTTCAGGAACATGGTAACATCGGTCATGGTAACATCGGTTCATGGTAACATGGTTCATCGTAACATCGTTAACATCGTTTTCTCATCCCTCTCTCTTTGATCATTTAACTGATTAAATGTGCATCTTTTGATCTGTGACCTGAATAATCCATATTGGGTTTCGTAGTGAGGACTGGACAAAATAAATAACAGAATGGTTTGTGTTTTTAAATTGTACCTGTAGTACAAATTTGTGATGTGTGTGATTGTAGTTTTTTCTAATAGTAGTAGTAGGAGAATAAATTTGTGAACCCAACTTGCTTGGCCTGAAGAGTTACATTAAATGAATAGTGTTTTAGTGTGATTGCTGAGTGAGTTGATGTATAATTTTTTACTACTACTTGCTGTCTCCCTTTTTTTATTTCATTTCCATTTTTCTTTTATTCTCTTCCTATCCCCCCCTTTTACACTCCCAGCCCATTAGTAGGTGAGTACTAATCCTCCTTAGGGATACTAGAGACAATAGGATAAGTTTAGGATCCATTTCTGGTGCCGGATTGGATGGTGCTGGGAATCAGGTGGGTACCTAAAGAATACCTGATTAGGATTTTCTACACCATAACTAATTATAACTGAAAACGAATTACAACTATCATGTGAAAAAATGATATGATGCTATTTAGTAATGTACAAGTCCAATGGTAATGCCCAGTTTTAGAATAAATGGTGGAATTTACAATATAAACAAGTAGTCAAATTCCTTGTTGTTTTCCAAACATCAAAATTAACTTGACATAAACATATTGAATATATTTTGACTAAGAGGGAAAAAAAAGCTTAAACATTTTGATAAGTTTTTAGTAACACCATGAGGCCAGGATACTTTTAAGCTTGTTGCATCTTTCAACATCTCTTCATCGTTCAAATTTAACCTTTACCCAGTCAGTATTTTTTGTCCCCCAAAAAACCTTTGAAAAAAATTCAAAGCACAGACGCAGGGCATATAAATTTGACCTAGGGCTAACCCATCCATGCTTCATGATTAAAAAAAATACAGTGCTTCAGGGGTTTTACCACTGGAGATTATAGGGGAGTTGCCTGCAGTAAACTTTTGCTACCCCGCCCTGACTGTTCAAAACGGTTTGGGAAACAGTGGTTTAACACTGATTTCCAAAGAGAGCTAAATCTAAGTCACCACAAACTACATTGATAACATAAACATCAAACATTTTTTAGAACTCTGGTTTGGAGCTAACAGGAAATGTACACAACGGGATGCATTACACTTTAATCTATTCTGAGAACTCAAAGAGCAAGGTTTGACATCAATGATATTGATCTAGCAAAAAAGACAACAAAAATATTTAGTATCTTCTCATGCCAAATATCATTTGGAAGACCAAAAACCCTCCTAATCAGTTAAAGAATCCACAGATGAATCATAATTTGATAAAAAACGCTGGTGTTGCCTATATCATACTAGATCTAAAAACGGAAAACCAATTTAACTTTGGAGAAGGTATATCAATATTTTCAGCAGAACTTATCAAAATATTAATAGCCCTAATTTGTCTCAACAGTTTTCCCAAAATACTCTTTCGATTATCGTAAAATCCCTAGCATAAGCCCATCATCTAGCAAACGCCCACCCCCCACTTGGGACCAAAAGTTGTGCACAGGGGTAACTACCCAGCAAACGCCCACCCTGCTTTTTTCAAAGAGACTAGGCTCACTTTCACTAAGATTTGTGCAGTCATCTTTTTCCCCTTTACCTTTTCGTGTTTCTTTCCTTTTTTCTTATTCTTTGTCCCCTCTCCTCACTCCCACCCATCCCCGACAAAAAGAATTAAAATTACGTCATGCTTTTTCCACTGACGTCTTTTGTCTGTCAGTGATGTAATCAAACTAAAGCTCTACAAAACCCTAATTCAGTCGATCCTGCTGTACGGAAGTGAAACCTGGACATTGACTGCTGAAACAGCAAAGCAAATCCAGTCATTCGAAACAAAATGCCATAGAAAACTACTGGGCATATCCTGGAGAGAACGAAAGACCAACGAATTTGTCAAGAGTCAACACAGCTGGCAGGTCCACAGGAACCCCTTCTCACCATCGTCAAGAAGAAAAAGCTGACATGGTTCGGCCACGTCACCCGCCACAACACTCGCCAAAACAGTACTGCGGGAACACCGAAGGTGGCAGAAGGAGGGGAAGACAGAACAAGTCATGGATGGACAACATCAGAGAATGGACCAGGATGAATGACTCGGCACTACTGCGCAGAGCCGAGGACCGAGATGGATGGAGGAGGCTTACCACAGAATCGTCTTTCATGTCTCCCCCACGACCGCCAAGGTCACGGGTCTGATGATGATGATGTACCGGTACTTTGACGATTCTTCCTGGTGGCCGGAAGTTGGTTCTTGAATCTCTCTGTGCAATTTTTGCAAAATGCCGAAGCGACAGTCTTACACTGTGTCTTTCAAATTGCAAGCCCTCCAGTATCTGGATAACGAAGCATGTGGGAATGTTTGGGAGTGTGCCCGTGATTTTTCTGTGGATAGGAAGAGGATCAGGGAATGGAGTGAAAACAGAGATAGACTTGAACAGCAGTATGGAAAAGACAAACAAAAACGGAAACTTGTCGGAAAGACCAGCAGTTATATCTAAACATGTCGACCAAGGTCATCTACTATCCATCTGTCCCGTAGTCTGACGACCGTGCGGGCACCCTCAAAGACTCAACCAAGGTGTGCTGCGTTATCCTGGAAGATGAAAGATCTGAAGGCAGGGAGTGCGAAACAAGGGCTTACAACGGAAAGCGATGGAACGGCACGTGCTTTTAATGTGGTGGGGTTTTTGCATCAGCATGTGGTTAAGACGTTGGAAACAGCGCCACTTGGTGTCTTGTAGACAGGGAACCAGCTCAAGCCAAAATGTCCCTGCAGACTTCGAGGATCAACTTCTACAGTTCCGACGGAACGTTCTGCGACTAAGTCATCACCATAGTTATCCTCTGTCCAACATCATGAACACGATGGTCCGGTTTGACATGATGCCAGCCCGTACCAACAACAAGAAAGGTGCCAAACAAGTTAGAATCAAGAGCACAAAGGCTGAAAAATGAGGCTTCACGGTGGCACTTACGCGGCAGTGGATGGAACCAAATTGCCAGCTTTTGTAATCCTGCAAGAGAGAAATGGGAACATTCCACCCCGGGTTTTTTGCAGCTGAGAGTGCCAGACAATGTTCGTGTATGTGCAACAGCCAATGGCTGGATGACCAGAGACACCACCATTGCCTGGATTCAGCGTGTCCTTGGGCCATCCAACGAACGCCGCCTCCTGCTTCTGGACTGTTACAGTGCCCATAGGACTCAGGAAGTCAGGGACGCACTCCAAGCGCAGCAAGTGGACACCATGTTGATTCCTGCAGGCTGCACCCCTTTGGCACAGCCAGTGGATGTGGCTCTTGCCAAGCCTTTTAAGGACTCCATCAGAGATTGCTAGGTGGAGTGGATGAGGGAACCCAGGCCACCGACTGCTGCTGCCAACCTCAGGCAGGCCACCAGACAAGACGTCATCAACTGGGTCAGCAGGGCGTGGGACAACATTCGACCCGAAACGATCGTTAAATCGTTCCTGATGTACGCCATATCCAACGCCATGGATGGATCTGAGGACGACAAAGAGCTGGAATGGTTTCCGGACGAGATCGGCGCTGTCCTGCCTTGTGTTGATGGCAATGCACCTGGTCCAGAAGAGCCAGAGAGTGAGGACGACGGGGCCCAGGACGACAACCTGGATGAGAGCGACGCCGATGCAGACTTTGAGGGACTGGAATAAGTACCGGTACTAACACTGAAACTGTTTACCCAGCTAGGCAGTTAGCAAGATGAGTTCATGTGTTAATGAGTGCTGTTTGTGTTTTTCGAGTTTCTGTTTCTTTTTTTTTCTGTTTGTGGGTTTTTCTTTCTCCGAAAGATTGGGCCTTTTGAAGACAAAATCCAAGGTCATTTGACGTTTCATTTCCAAAGACAATGGTGTAATTTTTTCTCTCTACAGAAAAAAAGGGCTTCATTGGTTTTTACTTTTCGACTTTGACCAAGTTTCTTTTTCCGGAATTTGGGTTTCTATTGTTTGCCCTTGAAAAATCGGGCGTTTTTCTTTTTACTTTAAAATATGAAGACAGAAACATGCTGTGTTTTTTCACAGAGCCAGTCCCTCCCCCCCCCCCCCCCTCCTCTTCCCCCCCCCTCTCTCCTCTCCTCCATCTCTCTCTCCTTTCTCCCATGATTGTTTTTGGCCTTTCTTTGCCTCAAAGCGTTTTTTAAAATTTTTTCCCCCTTCCTTTACTCAACCTACTTACATGTTTGCAGGGTTTGTTTTCCTCAATTACACGGTTAGCACAAAAATTATTTTTGAAAAGGGGTCCCCCCTAGCAAACGCCCCCCCCCCAATTTTGCCCAAATCATGCAAGGGGGGGGGGGCTTTTGCGGGGGATTTAGGGTATTGTTTTGTTAGACTCCAATCATTATTTATGCAATTATTTTTGAAAACAAATGTTAGATCCAAATCTCATAAAGAACCATTTGATGAAATCTTTTTCAAAAAAACTCAAAAAAAAACAAAAATTTCCCTTTTGGGATTCCACCCACAGGGGTTTTTTACTAAAATTAAAAAAGTCGACATTCTTGAAAAAGAGGACAAAAGGTTCACCAGAGATACACATTAGTACCCCCCTTTTTAATTAAAAGGAGGTTATCATATTTTAAAAAATCACAACAAATTTTTTCGTTGAAAAAGAGACTTGGTTTCAGAAACACACAAAATTTAAGTAAATTTGAGTCTTTTTTTTAAATAGGAAAACATGAGCATACTTTTTAAAAAGAAATTTGTTTCCCTTAGTTTTGGGGAGGAAATTAAATTGCTTCAAGACAAAATATACTGGAATGCTTTTTGCATGGGTTTAAAAAATAAAACACAATCATATTTAATACCGCCTTAAAGGGATATTTTGTTTTGTGGGGTCCTCTTATTACAATATTTAACATCTTCACTTATTACACAATTTTAACACTAATTCATATCCAATTAGTTTGTTTTTGTATTGATTTGGACTTAAAGAGCTCTAGCCATTTTTTTTTTCTTGCTTTTTAGATTTTGAAAGAAAAACTTACTTTTTTTTTTTTGCAAATTTTTCCCCGTTTCATTATTGATTTTTTTATTTTTTTTTCTTTTTTGTTTATAGGAGGGGCAGGGGAGTAGAGATATTGTTTTTGGAAAATTTGTTTGACTTGGTTTTGGCTGTTTTGGGTGTTTCGCTCTTGTTTTAAGAGTTAGGGTATTTGGTTGGGGGGGTGGGGGGGGGGGGGGGGGGTTTGCTTCTTGGGGTTTTTTTTTGGGGGAGAAGGTTATGACTTAAAAAATTTTTGGGTTTTTATCACTAAATTTAGCAGTTGTAATTGTAGTTACATTTTTTTTTGGAATACTGATTTGTTAAATTTTTTGAAATTGGGATTTTTCCTGTTGTTTAGGGATATAAAAGTTTTGTAAAAGTAAATTTTTTTTTAATTATTTTTTTTGGTTTTTTTAAAAATTTTTTTTTTATTTTTAAGTTTTTTTTATCATTTTGCATGCTTAAATCAAATGAAATTCCTTTTCCTATCATTACCAACAAAACCCTCCTTTTCCGACACTCACACACCTCCTCCCCCTCCCCCCACCCTGTCTAATATCACAATGTTCAATGAACTGAAACACCAGAGGATACTTACTTACTAACTTAGCCCATCACTCCCCCTGGAGCATAGGCTGCCGACAACAGTCCGCCATAGTCCTCTGTCCTGGGCTATTCCTCTCCAGCTGTCTCCAGGTATATAGCCATCTTCCTGGTTTCTGCCTCAAGGTTGCGTCGCCAGGTGTTTCTTGGCCTTCCCTTTTTTGTTTTTCCCTGGGTTTCCATGATAGTGCCTGCCTTGTGATGTTGCTGGCTGCTTTCTCAGGTTGTGCCTGATCCATCCCATCTCCTGCGCCGAATTTCATTCTCGGCTGGCAGCTGGTTGGTACGTTGCCACAGGTCTGCGTTGCTGATGGTGTCAGACCATGGATCTGAAGGATTGTCTCAGGCAGCTGTTGATGAAGGTCTGCACTTTCTTGATGGTGGTCTTGTTGTCCTCCATGTCTCCGCTCCATACAGTAGGACTGACTTGAACGTTGGAGTTGAACAGCCTGATCTTTGTGCGGGTCGACACCCACCTTTGAGCTTCAGATGTTCTTCAGCTGCAAGCTGCTACCCTTGCCTTGCCAATTCTTGCTCCGACGTCTGCGTCTGTGCAGCCCTGCATGTAATGATGCTAACCCTGGTACGCGAATGTCTCCACTTCTTCCAGCTCCTTCCCAAGTTTGTGACTGGTCCTCACTCACTGCGTTGATCTTGAGAATCTTGGTTTTGCCTCATGGATCTTGAAATCAACTGTAATGGGGTGGCTGCTAGTTCTGTAGTCTTGTCATGCATCTGTTGGTGGCTGTGGGAAAAGCAGGGCCAGGTCGTCTGCAAAGTCGAGATCACCAGCTGGTACCACAGTGTTCACTGGATTCCATTCTTCTGTATGCCGTTGAAGTCTTCATGGTCCAATCGATCGCCAGGAGGAAGAGGAAAAGGATGATAAGACAGCCTTGTCTGACTCCAGTCTTCACCTGTTTTGTGAGTTGTCATCCATGGGACCACCTGGGAGGTCATTCTTTCATAGGAGTTCTTGATCAAGTTGACCAGTTTGGTTGGCACTCCATGGTGGCGAAGCAATTTCCAGAGGGTGTTGCGGTCTACACTGTCGAATGCTTTCTCATTATCGATGTACTTGCGCTTGTCTGTTCTTGTGCTCCTCTTGACTTCTCTGTTGGCTTCTGTGAGGTCTGCTTGTGCCTTGGCCTTTGCTGCTCTTGTCCGGCTGTTGTTTACTGCTGCTTTTCTCTGCTTTCTCTTCTCAATCTTGCCCATTGTGACTGCCGATATCCATTCCTTCTGTAGGTGTCTCTTGGGGCCCACTACTTCCTGACAAGTTGACGTGTGTCTCTTTCACTTTCTTCCACTGGCTCTCGATGTCAGTCCCTTCTTCAAGCAGTTCTTGTAGTACTTGGTACTTGTTGGTGAGGGACAGCTTGAATTCTTCATTTATCTTTGAGTCTTTCAGCAGGCTGGTGTTGTACTTCTGCCTCTTTTTTGTTACTTCCATCCAGTTCTTCTTCAGCTTTAGCTTCAGCCTGGCTACCAAAAGGTGGTGGTCAGATGCAATGTCTGCTCCTCTTTTCACCCTTACATCCTGTAGAGATCTCCTGAATTTCTTGGCCATGCTGATATGGTCAATCTGGTTCTCAGTCACATGATTTGGTGATACCCAGGTGGCCTTATGTACTCTTCTGTGTGGGAAAATGCTGTCACCAATTACCAGATTGTTGATAGCACATAGGTCTCTCGCCATTCTCATTCATCTCTCCTAATCCGTGTCTTCCCATCACTTTTTCGCATCCCGTGTTGTCTTGTTCGATCTTGGCATTGAAATCACCCATGAGGATGTTTATATCTTTTTCTGGGTACTTGGCAATGACGTTCTGCAGTCTATCATAGAATTGATCTTTGGCTTCTTCATCGCCGTCATTAGTTGGCGCATAACACTGGATGATGTTCATTCTGATCTTCTTCTTTTTAGTCCTGAAGGATGCCACGATGATTCTTGATCCGTGTGCTTCCCATCCTATCAGGGCTTGCTGCGCAGGTCTTGACAACATGAGCGCTACACCTTCTGTGTGTGGAGCGTTGTCTTCTTCATGGCCAGAATAAAGCAGCATCTCTCTAGTGAGCAGTCTCCTTTGTCCTGACTGTGTCCAATGGGTCTCACTGATGCCAAGCAATGTGAGGTTGTAGCTTTTCATCTCTGCTGATACTTGTGTTGTTTTTCCCGTCTCATACATGGTCCTCACATTCCATGTTCCAATGTTGATGGTCCTGGTCGATAAAAGGGGGGTCGGCCTTGTGGCTTCTGTAGACTCACGGCTTTCACCACATGGCATCATACATCTTCTTGGCGAGGGCCCTTCCTCTCCCAGGGCATTAGTCTCTTGGTCTGTTGTTGGCGTTTCTGTAGCAAGATTTGTTTTTACGGGTTGGGGTTGCTAGCCCCACGCCCAACCCTCCTCCTTTCTCATCCGGGCTTGGGACCGGAATGGCAGAGTTAACACAGAGGATCATCATCATCATTAGCCATTACACCCAGTGGTGTGTAGGGCAGCAACAAAGCGCTTCCACTCCTGCCTATCCTGGGCCAACCTAGTCACTGATCCCCAAGAGTGCTGCATGGCTTTCATCTCATTTCTACAGTTCTCTTCCACGTTGCTTTTGGTCTTCCTTTCTTTCTCCTTCCTTCTGGGGTCCAGTGCAATGCTGTTCTTGTGATTGACTGTGTTCTCTTCGAAGGATGTGCCCAATTCACTTCCACCGTCGTCTGGTGATGATGGTTCCCATGTCTTCTTGCCTGCATTTCTGTAGTAGGTCTTCATTGGAGATCTTCTCTGGACAAAAGATCCAGAGAATTCTTCGCAGGCATAAGGTGTGGAAGGATTGAAGTTTCGTAAGATCCACTTCCGTCATCCTCCAGCACTCAGAACCATACAGGAGCATAGACACAACACAGCTCTGGTATAGCTTCAGCTTGGTGTTGGTGCTGTACTGAGTTGATCTCCAGATATTGTTCATCTCCCTAAACTCATTCCTGACCTTGCCAGTCTGTTGTGGATATCTTCTTTGTGCCGCCCTCTGGTTTGATGATGCTGCCAAGGTATGTGAACCTGTCTGTATGGCGCAGGTCAGTTCCATTCACTTTCACAGGGGCTGGTGTGTTCACATTGAGCGACATTGTCTCTGTTTTCTTGGTGCTAATACGAAGCCCCACTTGCTGTCTGGATGTTTGAAGTCTGCTTGTCTTCTCCTGGATATGTTGGTGTGTGGGGGACAGCAGCGCCAGGTCATCCGCAAAGTCAAGGTCATCTAGTGTTGAGAACAGGCTCCAGCGAATCCCTCTTGGGGTGTCTTCTGTCGTCTTCCTCATCACTCAATCAATGGCCAGATTGAAGAGAACTGCTGACATCACACATCCTTGTCTTACTCCAGTCTTGACATCGAAGACAGTGTTGCTATGGCCCACAGAGCATGTGAAGTTGTCATAGAAGCTTTTGATAAGGTGTACTAGTTTCGATGGGATGCCATAGTGTCGAAGGATACTTCAAAGGCTGTCTCTGTGTATACTGTCAAATGCCTTTTCGAAGTCCACAAAATTCACATACAGCTGTCTTTGCCACTCTGTGCACTGTTCGATGATGTTTCTGAGTGTGAATATCTGGTCTATACATCCTCGTTGCTGACTGGATACCTGCGTGTTCCTTCCCACCAAGCTTTCACAGCGTCGAGCTGATTCCTTTGATGATGACGCTTGGCCAGTATCCTGCTTGGACATCCAGTTTCAGTCGTCAGGGTCTCCTTTCTGGTAGGGATTTTGACTATCGGGACTGCCCGTTGCCAATCATCAGGTACATTCAGTCTTCCATCAGCTGTGACAGTGGTTGCATATGCTCACTGCTTATTTTCTAATCTGCCTTGAACAGGTTTCAAAAACCAAGGTTGTCCTGGCTGTGACTTGCCGTTCTTGAGGGTCTGATGGCAGCGCCTGTATTTGTTGGGGGTTTGACTATCAACTGTCTAAGGTCTTTTGTTAGCTTCTGGGATGTCGGCTGTTCTCCCGTCAGAAAGGGGTGTCTGGTGAGAACTCCTCGAGGGTGTTAGCAGCCATCTTCTTCTGTCTTTCTGCTGTTGTCAACAGTTTTTCCCTGTGTCTGTCCTGATTGGTCTCCCAGCCCCTCTTTTCCTCTGTGCAAATTTGATTGCATACTTTTGCCTTGGTGATCTTGTAGACTTCCCTTGCTCTCCTTGGGCCGCCGCCTCTTCTGCCTCAGCTGCCAGCTGGTCCATGGCTTCTCTCTTGTCACGGCGTGTGAGTCTCTTCACTTGCCTGTGTGCCTCTCTGTACAACTCTTCCTGCCTCTCTCGTAGCCGTGGAGACTTTACTTACAGAAGTCTCTTCTTGGTCTCTCTTTTTTCTTTGATGGCATCGACGGTCTCTTGGTGGATCCAGTCATTGTTGGTCTTCTTCTTTTGATGGCCGATGTTGTCTTTGCTGCTCTCAGTGTACAGTTTACAGATCTGCTTCCATGTCGTATCTATGTCATGCTGTTCTGTCATGTTCTGTAGGATGTGGAATCTGTTCCTCAGATCGTTGATGAATGCAGACTTCACGTTGGTGTCTCTCAATCGCTGGGTATCAAATCGCGCTTGAGTGGTTTGTCTTGTGTTCTTCTTCAGTTTCATCTGGATGTGTGCTGTCACCAGGTGATGATCGCTCCCGACATCCGCACTTCGCTTGGTTCTCACATCCAGAAGAGATTGTCTCCACATACCATTGATCATCAGATGGTCAATCTGGTTCATATATCTCCCATTTGGCGACGCCCAAGTCAGCTTGTGGATGTCCCGGTACGTGAAGAGGGTCCCTCCTATCACTAAGTTGTTCATGGCCCAGAACTCCACAAGTCTCTCCCGTTGTCATTTCTGTTCCCCACCCCGTGTTTTCCCATGACTCTCTCATAGTCGGTGTTGTCACTTCCGAACTTGGCATTGAGGTCCCCAATGATGACGATGAGGTCATGGCGTGGGGCTTTCTCTGTCTCTGTCTGCAGCTGGTGGTAGAAGTCGTCTTTGCTCTCATCGTTGCTGTTGTTGGTTGGTGCGTAGCACTGGATGATGGTGATGTTTATGTGCCTTCCCTTCAGTCTCGCACTCACGAGTCTGCCGTTGATGGGCTTCCACTCCATAAGGCATCGCTCAACGCCTTTCTTGAGGATGATGGCAACTACCTCGTTGTGCTGGTCGTCATCTCTCCCAGAGTAGAGGACGGTTTCTCCGGTGGTGGTTCTCATTCTCCCAGATCCAGTCCATCTACTCTCGCTTACTCCTAGGACATGGAGGCTGAATCTTCTCATCTCTTATGTTACCTGTTCCAGCTTGCCTTTCTCATACATCGTCCTCACGTTTCAATGTCCTAGTCTGATCTTAGTCTTGGTGGTGTTCAGTACTTCCCTTATCCTGCTGGTAGCTTCCTCTCGGCTTTGGCCTCTAATTGCACTGATAACTGCTATTTTTCTTCGGATGAGGCTATAAACCCAGGCCCCGTGTTCGAGCGCATACAGAACATCTTGGGCACACGTTAACTCCAGTTTTGCTTTTCTTGAAAAAAGTAGGCAAGGCAGTGGAAACAGATGACAAAATTTACAAAACCGCATACACACGGGGACTGGATGTAAAAAAAGCACATAAGTGCTTATTCCATTATCCTTGATATAAAAAAAAATTAAAGTAATAAAATATGTCACAAATCCATGTCTACTAAACTGAAGAAAAAAACCCACTACACTTCACTGAAAACTACCAGCTGTGTTCATACATAGTTTAGCACAATAGTAATAGGCTACTTTAAAATATGTTCACCAATACAAAATAAACCACAGGGATTATACTAAAACAAATTCTGATAATGCTACAGCTTCAAAAAGCAGTTAATCCCCAAAATAGATGAAGATGACAAGATGGTGCTAAAAAACTGTGCTAAAGACATTACAGGTTACTTCGAATGGAGAGTTGATGGTGAGCAGGCAGAACTAACAGATTAAGAGGACTGATCTGACTGCTATATTGCGTCTACCATTACTTTAATCAACTTCACCTGTTTCGTATCACTCATAACAGAGTCTGTGTATATGTGTCGATATGTACGACTGCAAGCAGTCTCCCTAACAGGCTCAGCCAACCATGGTCAGTACAAAAAAGTAGCTTCTTTGACACTGTAGACAGTAGCAGACGCTGCTCTTTAATACGCTCAGCCAATCAGTGCCGGTATAGGCGGCTGCATTTAGACTCACGTCATTTAGACTCACGTCATTTAGACTCTCGTCTTTTCTCCTGATGACGTCACGTGTAGGTTTAACAGGCCAGGGTCAGGCTGTTGTAGGAAAGACATGGCATTCTTCACTGCAATACTGAGGAACTTTGTGTCAGTCAGACCAGCAGCCACAGTGAGAATGGACTGGAAAGTGTCAAGCCTAGCCTATCATGTTTAAATATTACCAACGACAAACTTTACTTGAAGATGATGGATTCAGGGCAATGTGCAATCCTTGGAGCTCTACTGTTCTTTTTGCCCACAGGTAGTAAAGCCATATGTGTGTTGTTTTCGGTTTCATCTTTATTCAATATAATTATAATTATTTGATTGTGTCAGTATTTGAGGACATATGGCAGTGAAAGGACAGAAGTTTGAGAACAATGTTTGTGCAACAGTAGTAGTGTGCCTTTAAATATCTATTGATGCAGGTGACATTTAGCTAAACATTAGGCAACATCAATCAACACACACACACACACACACACACACACACCAAACACACACACACACACAACACACACACATCACGACACACACACACACACACACACATACACCATACAAACACATACATACACCACCACACCACACTACACCATCACACACATACACACACACACACACACACACACAGTGTGTGTGCATGTTTAACATATTTCCAGTAAAAAAATAATATGTTGGTAAGAAATCAAAGGGGAGGGGGAGCCCAAAGGAAATTTCTCTTTGATGGGGATTTTACATGATCATCCCCCATCCCAGATTCTGAATCCTTTGGGGCCCCCTTCAAATTTTTTCAACCCCTTTTTTCTCCATCCCCTGTTCTCGGGCTGCCGTCAGGGTTCTCTCAGCCCTGCTGTCCATTTTTCAAATTTTGCCTCCCATCTCTTCCTGTGCTGCATCTTCTTCTTTTCCTCCACTTCCCTTGTAGGATGTTTTTAAGCAAGCCCAAAGGGGGAGCCTGTGACATGACCAAACCACTTCATTTTTATTGCCCTGACGAGTTTTAAAGCAAAGGGGTCCGATTTCTCGGGTAGAAGGTTTCGATAGGGCCCTGAAACCCTTATATGAAATGTAGAAAGTGTGTACACTGACCTTCTTGTACATACTAGGGACCCTCTTCTTACTTACTCGACTTATCACAGCCTTTGACACTGTTATCCAGGTTGTCAAATGTAAATTGGGTGGTGGTTGTGTGTGTGTGTGTGTGTGTGTGTGTGTGTGTGTTTTTGGGTGGTGGTGTTTTGGTGTGTGTGTGTGTGGCTAAAAAATTCCATTATTTTTATTATTTTTTTTTTAATTATTATTATTATTTTTACTAGTATGACTTAAATAAAGTAATAAGGAAACTTTTTGAACCTTTTTTTTTTAGCTAACAGTTATGTTTAAAAAAATAAACAATACAAAAACAATGAGAATGATAAACATTGCATGTTTATATATTAACACATAAACTAATCGGCTTTTCTACATTTAGAACTCCACCATTGTGTCCCCAGATAGCCTATAGCCATATAACCATTCATTAGAGAGGTCTTCTCGTGATTCACTTTAAACTATCATCACTTTGCTCCACGAATGTGAAAATACGCACATAAAGTCGATTAAATATAAACAATAAGACACAATAATGTGCGTCTAGACAGTGCTAAAACACTCATATCCAAACCATGTACTGTTGGCTGTTGGTTTTTTTATATTTATGGTCAATCATTTTTTGAATGACCTCCCTCTGTCACTCCCTGGAAAGCCTTCATTTGATACCGTCAAATCCAGCCTCAAGGCACATTTATTTCCCACCTGGGATCTTCCCCGATAATAATACCCTCTTATAATACGTTCCTACTTTTAACAAACTTCTCCATTATCCCATCTAAACGTGTTTGTGTGTGTGTGTGTGTGTGTGTGTGTGTGTGTGTGTGTGTGTGTGTGTGTGTGTGTGTGTGTGTGTGTGTGTGTGTGTGTGAGTCTGAATTTAAACTCTGTTGTTTAGGGTTATTAAAAAAAATGATGTCTACTAAAGATTCGAATACAAGTGCTTTGATTCGTTTGCTTTATAAGATTCAGCGTAAGAAACATTCAATGTTAGTAGATCATCAAAATAACTGCATTTCACCTCGAAGTGCAAGACAAATTCAGTGATTGGTTTGTTATCCACCTCATGCACTCAGTTCTTTGGATCTTGCATTCTCGTGCATGACTTCAGACAGATCTTTATTGTCTCCAACATCAGCCACTGCTGGCTCCTTGTCTTGTTCTTCCATGACATTGTCAAGAAAATTCATGAAAGTCTTAAGTGCAATGACTAAATTCAAAACAGTATCAACTGTGAAATGCCCCTGAACAGCTCTGGCCCTCCACTTTCCTGTGAACTTTAAGTGCTTGATGGCATCAGCTGCAAATATCACTTCCAAACACTGCTGAAGACTAGTTCCTGCCATAAGTCGTCCTATGGAACCCAGGATTCTCATCTCAGTATTTAAGCCACCTGAGGTTTTGGAAAATGAAGCAGAGAGGGCTGTCATCTGGTTCACTGGCAACAGTGATTCTGGCCTTTCACCAAAGAGGTTGATCCAAAGTGACATCTAGTGTTACATGGCTCAGGATTGCCAATGCTGACAAGAAGTGCAGAGGTGTGAACACACAGCTCCTGTCTATGGAGTCCATGTTCATCGTGGGTAGGAAGGTGAAGCAGCTCTGCATGTCCTGGATGGAGGTTATTACACACTTTTTTTGAGGTCCTGAACAACCTGGTCGTGGGCAGCACAGTGGCCACAATACATTCTACAGGAGGTCAGGAAAGATGTTGACAGCACTCACTCACTCACTCAGTCCCACGTCTCAAAGGACGTAGGGGGGACATGAGAGAAGACGCGACAGAGATATTTTTCCATGCTTCAGGATCCTGTGTGGCTGGTAGAAGGTGTTGCATGGGTTGGGTGGTCCAGTCTTTGATGTTGTCAACCCATGATTTTTTTTTGGTGGCCTCTTCTTCTCTTGCCTTCAACTGTTCCCTGCAGGATGATTTTTGCTAGGGTGTTGTGTCTTGTGGTGTGACCAAACCACATCAGTTTACCAGCCGCCATGGCGCAGTGGTTAGCGCCTTGGGTTACGGACTGGAAGGTCGCGGGTTCGATTCCCATAAGAGTCATAGGGATTTTTCGGACTCCGGCCGGCTCCTACCCAGAGTGCGTGTGCTGTGGGCTCAGTGGGAAGACTGGGACCACACAGTCGAGCTTCATCCACTTAACGGATGCGAGTTTGAGAGTGTTGCTCAAATTACCTGACCAACACTGCAGGTGTCTGTATCTCTCGGGCCCGGCTGACGCCGGGATATATTATGATAGTAAGCGTAGAGTACAACCCTGTCAAGTAGTCTCAAAGCATATGCACTTCCACAGCAGCATCATTACGTCATCCTCATTGTCATTGATCATCATGCATTATAAAAAAAAAATGCCTCTGATTCGGTGGTCCCGAATTCTCTGGTCTCATGATGGCCTCAGATTCGGTTTGCCCATACACTTCTGTGCCTGTAGTGAGTTTGTGTCAAAGCCTTTGGGGTTGGAGGTTCGCGGGGGACGGTCGTTGGAGGGACGTTGTTGTGGTTGCCACCTGGGGTGGGCAACTCACTCAGTCTGGCTCCGCGACTGAGCTAATACTGTCGTTAGTAGGGGGCTTAGTAGGTGTTGTCCTGCGTATGTTAGCTCAGAACAGGCACCACTGAACACCATCAAAGTGACCCAGCAGCAGTGCAGGGCCCCTCTGGCTGGTGGCCCCACGGCGGCCTGATAGTGATGGGATCCCTGTGGACTTCCGACCCTGAGGATGAGACATAACAAATCTGGGTGTGGTTGTGGCGGGGAGATTGGAATGAGCGGCGTGGGAACAGTAGGACGGGGGTCGTCAGAAGATGAGGCAGCAAAAAAACAAAAAACAAACAAAAAAAAACCACATCAGTTTTCTCCTCTTTATGGTGGAGAGCAGAGGTTCTTGGGGACCCACACGCTTTTTGATTTCTTCTTTCACATAGTTGCTGGTCTTGTGTTCTTTGTATGATATTTTGAGGAGTCTTCTGTGGCACTTGTTCTCGAATGCTTGGATTCTCCTCTCTAGCTCTGCTGACAGAGTCCATGATTCACAGCCATATAGGAGGATAGATATCACGAGGGATTTGTAAAGTGATATTTGGTGTAGAAGCTGATGTTGTTGCTTCTGATGATCCTCTCGAGTCTGGCTAGAGCAGATGTTGCTGTTGCAATGCAAGCTTTCACTTCATTGTTTGGTGTGCCATCTTTTGTTAGGATGGAGCCTAAGTATTTGAATTGGCCCACCTCTTCTAGTATTTCTCCATTTATCTTTATTTCCGTGCTGTCATTACCTGCGCTGTTGACCATGATGCCGTATGATGACCTCCATGCCGTATGCGCTCGCTCGATCTGATAGACTATCTGTGAGGTTTTGCAGTTCTTGTTTGCTGCCGCCCATCAGGTCAATGTCATCTGCAAATCTGAGGTTGCAAAGGGGTCTTCCACCAATGGAGATGGGAGTGTGGTGGTTTTGCAGTGTCTCTGTCATGATGTTTTTGAGGTAGAGGTTGAAAAGTACAGGTGGGAGGAGGCAGCCCTGACGGACCCCAACCGTGGTCTTGAAGAACCCGCCCATGTGATTGTTCATGAAAACTGCACTTCTTGCGTTCTCGTGCAGTGCCTTGATGATTTCAATGAGGCAGTTTGTCAATGTTAAAGTCCCCTGAGTATTTTTAAAGGGCCGTCATGCCATACCTGTCAAAGGCCTTTTTGAAGTCTATGAAATTTTGATACAAGTTTTTTTGGTTTTTGTAGATGTTTCTCTATCAGAATTCTCAGATTGAAAATATTTTCCCATTGTGCTGCTATTGGTCTAAAGCCGGATTGTTCTTTTGACAGGAGTTTTTTCTTGCTTGATTTTTCAGTGGGGTTGAGGACTACCCACAGCATGATCTTGATAGGATGGCTTATAAAGACTGATGGTTCTGTAGTTCTGGCATTGCTTGAGGTTTCCTTTCTTTGGGGGGGTTTATTACAAGAGACTGTGTCCATTCTTCGGGCCCATTCTTTGGTGTCGTAAATCTTCTGACAAAGTTCTGTGAATCACCTTGCTGTTTCATTCCCTCCTTTTTTTTATGAGTTTAGCTGGGATTATCGATTTCGGGGACTTTCTCCTTCTTCAATTGTTTAATAGCTGTATCTACTTCCACACCTTATATTGGTGGGTCTTTCTTTGGTGTTCAGGGGGTTTGTCAGAAACTTTGTTGGTATCTGGGCGTAGGGGCAGTTATTAAACAACCCCTTTCACGTATTCCGTCAAGCGTTGGAGGATGCCATTGCTTTCCGTTAAAAAGATTTCCTTCTTTGTCTTCATAACAGAGGCTTTAGGCTGTGTGGTTTTAGTTAGTGATTTCAGAGTGTCGTAAGCTGTTTTGCTGTTTCCCTTGCCTACCAACTTCGTTTGCTGGGGCATTGTTCTTCTATCCACGCTTCTTTGGCTTCCTTCAATCTTTTCCTCACTTCTCTGTGGCTTTTTTCCTGTATTTTGTTGTTGGTTTTTGACTTGTGAACTTTTGTTTCTTAAGCTCTCTTCTTTTGTCGCAGAGGTCAAGAACCTCATTTGTCACCCAGGGTTGTTTCTTTGTTCTGCTTCTTCCTAATGTTTCTTCTGCTGCTGTCAATAGCCCTTTTTTGATGTTGCTGGCTAGTGTGTCCACATCATTGTCGATGGCTGTAAGTGCGGCAAACTTTCCTCCAATGTTGGCTTGGAAGATCTCAACCACTGTTGGGTCTTTACGTTTTTCCAGATCAAATCTTATGTGTGGGTTTTTTTGCGGTTGTTTTGCTTTCAGTTTCAGCTTGAAGGTGGTAAGTACAAGGTCGTGGTCACTGCCAATGTCAGCTCCTGGGAATGTTCTTGTGTTTGCCTTGTTTATGATGGATTTGAATCTTTGTGGTGACAGAATATAGTCAATTTGATTGTGAATCAGACCATTTGGTGAGTGACAAGTTGACGTTCTGGATGGCTTGTGAGGATGGGGTGTGTTTGCCAGACTTAGTTTGTGCTTCTTTGCGAATTCCAGCAGCCGCTGTCCTCTTCCGTCTGTGTCTCCTAGTCCAAAGCGTCCTGTGGTTCCTGCCCAGGTGTCATAGGCATCAGGTCCCACCTTAGCATTCCAGTCGCCTTCCACAATAAGAATATCTTTTGGGGGCGTTTTGAAGATGTTTTTAAGTTGTACATAGAACTCTTCTATCTGGTCATCATCGTAGTCAGATATTAGAGCATACCCTTGGATGATGGTGAGAGTCTCGGGTTTTGCATAAACTCTGATTGAGATGAGTCTGCTGGTGTGCAGCTGATGATGCTTGACACAATCTCTTTCCTAACAATGAAGCCTACTCCGTGTTGATGTAGTTTCTCTTTTCCACTGCACCATATCTTGTGGCCATCTTGCGTGGTTGTTTCTCCGAAGCCAGTCCATCTGACTTCCGCAAGCCCTAGGATATCCCATTTATATCTTTCTAGTTCATGTGTGAGTTCCTGTACTCTTCCTGTTTGGTATAGAGTCCTCACATTCCATGTTCCCAATGGTTACTCCTTTATTTGGAAGCTTTAGATTTGGTTCTGCTCCAGTAGCGCATTTGTCACTCCCACCCCAGAGGCTTGCAGTGGGTAGCGCGGTCGTTGTTGATCCGGGCCTCGACTGATCCGGCATGTTTTTCTGTTTTGTTTTTCTCATCATGTCCTTGCAGTGGGCTTGAGGAAGCTTGGTGGCGCCCATCTCCTCTCTAAGACTCCTACTGGTGAATAAGAAATCACCAGCTCCTTACAACGTTTTGCCCTCCAGTAGAAGCGGTTACCGGGGTGTGAGTGGGTTAAGGACCCGGACCCAGAAGTAAGAGTTGAGTGCCAAGTAAGTACCAGTGCTCCCGTCCATCCCGAGGGATGCTACTGCCTGGTTTACAAAGGTATCACATCTCCTTAAGCACCCCATACACTATGGCTTGTTTAAAGAAGAGTAAAGTCTCATTTTAACTGACAGGCAGACAAACTGAATAGTTTGATTGGAATCCTCCAAATGACTTTTGCTTGTTCAGCTGTTGCAGTAATATCACGTGTGGTGGATCTGCTAGTTCTAATGACAGGAGTGACAGTAGCTACCATACTCATGCCATGAAATGTACCCGCGCCGTTTATTGTTGGACGTTGTGCAACAAACAGATCACAGCTGGTTGAAGTCAAGCCTCATATGCACATATCTTGCATCAGTACTGCAGACTGTTCATATCTCTTCCCCTCAGCATAGGATGAAGAGAACTCAAGTTTGTTCAAATGGTCAACACAATATC
>CM054154.1:2979182-2999182 GCA_028751875.1 Rapana venosa
CCCCCCTGACTTCTTAAATTTTTTTTTTTTTTTTATTATTTTTGACAAAATCCGTACCATCCGTTCCAGATTGGATCAGACTCCTTTCCCAGCCTGCAGTTCCTGATCCCAATTCTCTGGCACTCCACTCCTTTTCTTTCATCCAACAAGTGGAAAGAAATTACACAATGCTGAAAGAAATGACTATAAAATCATGTGACCTCGTCCCATATCTGCTTCTTTTTTGTATAGTGCCTACCACAACTTTTACCCGCTATCAGAAAATAGTGACTCATCTCTTGTTTCAGGAAATGTTCCATCATCTCTCAAACGGGCAATAGTTACACCTCTACTCAAAAAGCATCCCTTTTGGGACATTAACATTCGACGAATTATAGCCCTGTTTCCAACCTCCTTTCATCTCTAAAGTCCTTAAAAAAGAAGTCTAAAACAGCTTAATAATCACCTTCTCTCAAACAGTCTTCTTCCGGAGTTTCAGTCTGTATCCGTCAACCATAGCACTAAAAATTTCCCTAGTCCATACCCAAAATACTTTTACTTGCTTCTGACTCGGGGGAAATTCTTCCTTTCACTCTACTCGATTATCTGCAGCCTTTGACATTTATTGACCATTTCAATTCTTCTCTCCTGTCTTCAAAAATCATTTGGTGTTACTAGCACAGCCCTCTCCTAGTTCAGTTCATACCTCACTGACCGATTCCAGACAGTCGCAGTAAACAAGAACAGTCAATACCTGCCAAACTGGAATGTGGTGTCACCAGGATCAGTTCTCGGTCCTGTTATTTCACTCTCTGTACTGCTCCACTATCACATATAATAAACCGTCTTTAATATCAACTTAACTTTTAGCAGATGACCCCTCAGAATCAAGTAGTGTTACACCTGTAAATCTGCCTTTCTCTTGACAAATATGGCCTACTGCTTTCAAGATATCAAAACTGGATGATACAAAACAAGTTACAGTTAAACGCATATAAAACGAGGCCCTGCATGTAGGGACCAAACCAAACTCTCTTCCCAATACCATAACGTCAAATTTGAACTCGGTAATAAAATCAGTCCCTCTGTCCACTGCTGTGAAGTATCTAGGAGTTGTTATCGACAACACACTGTCTATGCAAAAATTATCACCAGACCTGTCAGGGCGTGCTACTTTTCAAAATTTCAGCGTATCGTGCAATTCAAAAGTACCTGTCCACCGATGCAACATCAAAACTTGTTGCGTCTCTCATTCTCTCACGTCTGGGTTATTGCATTCTCTTTTAGATGTTTGCCAGCAACATCTATCCCCTCCCTTCAACGTATACAGAACTCTGCAGCTCGCCTTGTCCTCAAAAAAGAAAAAAAACTGAACACATTACTCTTCTTGTGATCTCTCCACTGGTTGCCTGTGCCTAGGGAGTAAGCATAGGTCAGTACCCTCTGTTACAAATGTCTCCACAACAGCAAACCCCCCTACCTCTTGTGAATGTCTTACTTGTACACTCCTTCAAGTTCCCTCCGTCTGCTGCAGATACCTTGTGTTACGAATACCTAGATTCAACCAGTTTTTACGTTGGTCGTCGCTCTTTTTCTATTTCTGGTCATCCATCTGGAAAAACCTTTCCCCTCTTCCGACAGAGGCCTACATATGACAATTTAAATATAGCCTCAAGACATATTTGTTTCAACCTAAAATTTTTCGCTCTTTCATCTCAAACTGCCCCTGCCTTTCAACAGCCAACACCATTACCCTGCCAAAGCCAACAACCTGTGTGTTGTGTGTGTTGGTGTGTTGTGTGTGTGTGTGTTTGTAATGTTTTATATAGGGGGTACATTTGAATTTTGTTTAAGCTTTTTGATAGTATTAGCTGCATGACTATGTAAGAATATGTTAAAAGCAAGCGCTCATATTTGTCTGTGCAAGATATAGTGCTATACAAATTTTTTTTTCCATTATTATTATATTATTATTATTATTATTATAATTTATTTTATTATTATTATTATTATTATTATTATTTTATTACAATTAGTGATGGGGGGTGATTGTAGTTTACTAATAGTAGTAGTAGTAGAATAAATTTGTGAAACCCCCAAATTTCTTGACCTGAAGAGTTTCTTTGAATGAATAGTGTTTCAGTGTGATTGCTGAGTGAGTTGAGGTGATAATTTTCACTACTACTTGCTGTCTCCCTTTTATATTTCATTTCTATTTTTCTTCTATCCTCTTCCTATCCCCACTTTATCACTCCCAGCTCGTTAGTAGGTGAGCACTAATCCTTCTTAGGGATACTAAAGACAATAGGATAAGTTTAGGATCCCATTTCTTTTGGGGCCGGATGGATGGTGCTGGGAATCGGGGTGGATACCAAAAAAATTCCTGATTAGGACTCTCTACACTTTGGTACCCAATGTGGGGCTAGGGAGTGAAATTTTCCCGTGGATTATTAAAAATTTAAATTCCACTGAGGTCGAAGGTAGGCCTAGGAAACTTTAATTTCACTGAAGGAATTTTACAATGGAAATAATTTTGAGAAAACATGAAATTTTCACTGGAAGTGCAATCTTTGAAAGTGGATTAGCAAATTGGGAAATTTTTCTGAGAGCACAAATTTTGCTTTTGGTATAAAATATTTTTGGTTGTTAGCTAAATTTATTTTTTCTAACTGAATGAAATAAAGTTTTGGTTTGTAGAATTTTTTTTAATTCCAAGAATGAGAGAAGAGAGAAAATCAAAATTTTATAACAGAAAATTTTTTGAATATTTTAATTGTAAGTCCAGTACCTCACATAATAAAGATCATGGACAGTCAAAGTGAAGGATCAGAGATGAGTGGTATGATGGAAGAGGTGAAGCAACCACGGGAAAGGGAATTGCTGCTCTGGAGGATGGGAATGGCCTGTTGATGGAGCGTAACAAGGTGAGGCCCTGCTGCAGACAAGGGTCCCGGTCAAGTGATGCCACCTACTCCTTTGGCACCACTTGGCGTCTTTACTGGTTACAAACAGATCGGTGAAGAGGTTACTTTGCTCAAGGGAGGAGCAAGTCAAGTGCTGATGAGAGTGAATGCTTCACCCTCCGATGTTTTGGCCAGTGTTTGGCAGAGTTTGTGAGGTGTGGCATGGGAGATTGCCAAGAACTGCTTCTCTGTCAGGGACATTGTCAGCCGGCTAAGTGATGTTCTTCGGCTATGTCAAGACCCCCGTGAAACGGCTTGCAGAGTTCTTAAAAATGAAGATGGACAAAAAGTGAAACCATCAGACTTCTGACAGTGTTTGGATGAGTTTTTTTAAATTTGAATAAGAATGATTGTATTAATAGATGTGCCAGTATGTCTATTTTGTTTTCATGAATGTTTGATGATGTTAGAGCCCTAATGGTCAAAAAAACTGAAGTTTCAGTTCGCAGAAGGGTTTCTGCGTCACTGATTGACTTTCATGTTGAAGTCAGTCAGGGGTAGAGGTGTCTTTCCTCTGTGCGGTGCGGCGGCCCGGACACATCAGAACATGCAAAGGAGGCCTTTAAAACTATAAGGAGTTGCAGGCATGGTAGCAGAGAGATCTAGGACTCTAAGTCAAGAAGCCGAAGCTCCTGCTACGATGAAAAAGGGGTGGTATTTTTTTGTGAATGTCAGCCCAGTCACGGTCAGCAAGCTAGTAAGAAGGTAAAGCCTGTGATTGTAGGAAAAAGTGTCAGAGTAAAGGGTTTACGGAAAACCCTGAGAGTTCTCCCACAGGAACAATCCCCGACCGTTACATACGCCACAAGGCAAAGTTGTTGTGTGGGGAGGTCGGAAGTGTTCAATTGTTGTGACCAAAGAAATGGTTTGGGATAGTAGCTTCAGGAGAACCATTGTGATATAGTAGTTTCCCTAATTTCAGAAGGAAATGTTGTAGAGGAAAAGAGTTCAAGCAATTTTCCTTACAAGCAGGAAAGGAGTGGCTGTGGTCAGGGGCTGATTGTTCCAAGCTTCTCCCATCAGCTGGTGGGATGCGAGAGATGGCTCCTATAATTTTGGAGATGTGGAGGTCAAGAGAATCCCTTTTTTTTTGGGGTGTGAGAAACCCTTCATAATGAATCAAAACCTCTACCAAAATTAAGGAGAAACTAAGTTTAAATCCTCAAATTTTTTTCCTGCAACTAAAGTTCGGAAACGAACAAAAAAAGCCAAAAAGTAGCTTTAAATTTGAATTTTCTCATATTTCATTACTTACCTAACGTTTATTTTAAAGTATTTGTTAATTTAAAAAACATGATTTTTGGTTTTTTTGATTCTACTCTTTTGCTTTATTTATTAGTTTAAAATTTTAAAAAAAACTCGTTTTTACTATGATCATAAAAAATTAGTTAGCAGCGGTAAGGGTTCTCATAACTTTACGCAACCTTGACCACGGGTGTAATCGGCTTTGCTACACAATTGCTAATGGAACTAATTTCTTCTAATGAGAAAGTTTTGGGGTTTGAAGGTGTAAATTTAAAGGGGTGTTCCATTTTTTTTGCACTTTAAATTTTTTGATGTGAAGTTTTCAATATTTGATTTTTTCTAATTTAAGATGTTCATTTTGTCTTAATTTTTGCATTTCAAATTATAGGGAGCTTTAATACACAATCAGGAAAGGGGGCCAAATTTTTTGTTCCATAAATTTTTAGGTTTGCATTTGTAAAAGCTCCAGGGTTTATTTTTGGGAAAGGAACTTCATTTGTCCTCAATAATTGTTTGTTTAAATGTTCATCTTTTGAATAGATTGCAATTTTCCTGAAGGTAAAGTCCCTTCTAAAGACTTTTTGGTTATTTTATAGCCCTAGAAAGGAATACCCCAATTTACTGGGTAATTTTTTGTGGATACCTAAAATGCCGCTTTTTAATCTATTTTTCCCAGCGTACGGGAAAAACGTTTTCAAGTTCCCATTAGTACGGTTGCTTTAAGAATAATTAATTTAAAAAGGGTTAGGTTAAGGATCTTTCATAATTTTTAATCAGCGTGAATTTAAGTTATCATTAAACATGACAAAGGGATAGTCGAAAATCATTTCTTTTTCTACGTAATGAAATTTTTGGGGGTTATGTTTAGTTTAATTGAATACAAAAGCTTTATTGTAATATATTGTGAAAGCTCTATAAGTTTTGTAATGTTGTTTTTTATGAAGGGAAATTATTTTGGGGCATTTAATGTTTTAAAGTTGAGTATTGGAATGTTTTTGGGATTTCAAATTAAATTAAGTTGGAATTAATGCTTTTAATTAAGAAAACAGCGTTCCAGTGAACCTATGTGAGTTTATTGTAATGGATTTTGGATACGTTTGATTTGTGGAATAATATCTCAAATTAAAAGGGGTTGACTAATACTTTTGAAGTTGTTTCTTTGAAATCGGGTAGTGTTTCGTTTTTTTTTTTTATTTTTAATTTGCCAATTTTACCTGAAAGTGTGTTTGTAATTCCTTGATCTTGTTTTAAGAAAGTTTTCATGAAAGATCAAATGGTTATTGATGTTCCTTTTTATTTCAGGAAAATGGTAACTTTCGGTTTTGGTAACATGGGTTCATTGGTAAAATTTTCATCGTAACTCTTTAAAATCGTTTTTCAAATCTCTTTTTTGATCATTTAACTGATTAAATGTGATCTTTTGATCTGTGCTGAGAAAATTTCCTGATTGGTTGCGTAGTGAGGATTGGACAAAAAAAATAACAGAATGGTTTGTTTTTAATTTTACCTGTAGTACAATTAGTGATTGTAAATGTAGTTACTAATGTAGTAGTAGGAGAATAAATTTGGGGAACCCAACTTGCTTGGCCTGAAGATTTTCATTAAATGAATAGTGTTTTAGTGTGATTGCTGAGGAGTTGATGTGATAATTTTCACTACTACTTGCTGTCTCCTTTTATATTTCATTTCCATTTTTCTTTTATCCCCTTCCTATCCCCCTTTATCACTCCCAGCCCATTAGTAGGTGAGACTAATCCTCCCTTTGGGATACTAAAGACAATAGGATAAGTTTAGGATCCCATTTCTGGTGCGGATTGGATGGTGCTGGGAATCAGGGTGGCTACCCAAAGAATACCTGATTAGGATTTTTTTTTACACCTAAATAATTATATGATGAAAACGGAATTTAAAATATCATGTGAATAAACTGATATGATGCTTTTTTAGTAATGTAGAAGTCAATTGGGAATGCCTAGTTTTAGAATAAATGGTGGAATTTTACAATATAAAAGTAGTAAATCCTTGTTGTTTTCCAAACATCAAATTTTTAAATTGACATAAAATATTTAATTATTTTTGATTAGAGGAAGAAAAAAGCTTTAACTTTTGATAAATTTTTAGTAACAGCATGGAGGAGGATACTTTTAAGCTTGTTGCATCTTTCAACATTCTTTTATTTGTTAAATTAAACCCTTTTCCCCGTCAGTATTTTTGTTTCCCCAAAAACCTTTTGAAAAAATTTAAAACACGACGCAGGGCATATAAATTTGACCTAGGTCTACCTACATGCTTCTGATTAAAACATACAGTGTCAGGGGGTTTTTCCACTGGGAGATATAGGAGAGTTGCCTGCAGTAAACTTGTGGGTACACGCCTGACTGTATCAAAACGGTTTGGAATCGTGGTTTACAAATGTTTTCCAAAGAGAGCTAAATCTAAGTCACCACAAATACTTTTATAACTTTAACATCAAAATTTTTTTAAAAACTCTGTTTGGAGTAACAGGAAATGTGCCAACGGGATGCATACCCTTTATTCATTCTGAGAAATCAAGAGCAAAGTTTGACAATCAATGATGTGATTAGCAAAAAAAGGACACATATTATTTAGTATCTTTCATGCCAAATTTATTTGGAAGACAACATCCTAATCAGTTAAAGATCCACAGATTTAATCAGTATTAGATAATAACGCTGGGTGTTGCCTATTTCATACTAGATCTAAAAACGGAAACCAATTTAACTTTGGAGATGGTAAACAATATTTCAGCAGAACCCTTATCAAAATATTAAAAGCCCTATTTGTTCCAAGTTTTCCAAATACTCTTTGGGTTTCGTTTCCTAGCATAACCATAATTAGCAAAGCCCACATTGGACCAAAGTTGTCACTAGGGTTACCAAAACGATGATTTTTTCCCAAAGGGACACTCCCTTCATAAGATTGGAAGTCATTTTCTTACCCTTTTTTGGATTCCTTTTTTTATTTTGTTCTTCATACACCAAAAGAATTAAATTAGTGCTTTTTCCATGAGAGCAATGTTATCAAAAAAGGTTACAAACCAATTCAGTCATCCCCTGTCAAGTAAATGGACAGATGCTGAAAAAGGAATCCAGCATTCGAACAAAATGCATGGGAAAAAACCCAGGGATATTTGGGAGGAAAAGGAACGTTTGTAGGCAAACACCATCGAGTAAGGAACCCTTTTCCTGTCAAAAGGAAACTGCATGGGCCAAAGTTCAACCGCCACAATTTTCCTCCAAAAAAGTGCGGGAACATCGAGGTCAAAGGAAAGACAAAAAAGTATTTGCACATGAGTTAAATGAATATGCAATACTGCGAGAAACCAAGGTTAATTTGGGTGGAGCTTAAAGAATGTTTTATGTTCCCCAGAGCCAAGGTTCAGGGCTGTGATTTGCTTTTAGGTACTTTAATTCTTGGTCCAAAGTTTGGGTTTTGGAATATCTCTGTCAATTTTTTTGCAATTGCTCGAAGGAAGTCTTACACTGTGTCTTTCAAATTGCAAGCCCTGTATTATAGTGATGTTGGAATTTTAGTGTGCCCTGTTTTTCTTGTGGATAGGGGAGGCAGGGAATGGTGATAAAGGATATTTTTAGTATGGAAAACAAAAAAAGGTTTGAATGAAGGTTATTCAAATGTGACGGTTTTATTATTTATCGCCTTTGGATGGGTAAAGATAAAGGGTTTGTGCTGGTTTTGAAAATGAAGATTGAAGGAGGGTAGGGCCCTTAAAATTAAACGGAAGCGATGGAAGGGAGTGCTTAAATGGTGGGTTTTTGATCACATGTGTTAAGAAGTTGGAAACAGGCATTTGTGTCTGTTTCGGGGAAAAATCAAGAAATGTCCTCAGATTGGGTCAATTTAGTTTGTTTAAAAGTTCTGGGATAAGTTCAATTTGTTTCTTCTGTCAATTCATGAAACATGTCGTTTACATTTATGCCAGCCGTAAACAACAAGAAAGGTCCCCAAGTCTATCAACCAAACGGTACACGTCATTACCGGCATGTATAACATGCGCTTTGTAACCTCGAAAAGAATTCACCCTTTTTCATGGGTCAACAATGTTTGATGTGCATCAGCAAAGGCTGATGAAACCCGGAACCACCATTTTTGGGGGGGGGGGTGTTGGGGGGGCCTTGGGAAAAAAAGTTTGGGGGGGGGGGGGGTTTAGGAAAGGGGAACGGGGTTGGGGTGGGGTGGGGGGGGTGTTGGGGTTTAGGGACTTTGGGGGAGGGATAGGGTTTGCCCAAACCCCAAAAAAACTATAATGTGGGGGGGGTAAGGGGAAAAACCACACTTCTGTTCCCAATCACAAACCCCCAAATTTTAAAATCCTTTGCGGTGGGGCAAAACCTTAAACCCGGGGAAAAAAAACGAATCTTTTGGGCCATTGGTGGGGTGGAAAATTTGGGGAAAAAAAAGAAAATGTTTTAACATCCCCGTTCTTTTATGAATGGGGTTTTTAAAAAGGGGCGGTTTTTTTTTTTTTCGGGTTTCTTTTTTTTTTTGGGGGAAATTTTCCCTTAAACAAATAAACTTTTTTAACCCCTAAAAAAAAAATTTAAATTTTTATTGGTAAATTCTTTTGTGTTTTTCCAGCCGTTCTTTTTTTTTTGTTTTTTTTTCTCCTTCCCCTTACTTTTAAAAAATAAGATTTTTTTTTCACAAAAAAAAATTTTTTTTTTCCCCAAAAATTTTTTTTTTTCTTTTGTCATTTCATTTTCTTTTTTTTTTATTTTAGCCCCATTTTAGTTTTTCAAAAAGTTGGGAAAAATTTTTTTTTTAAAAAAAAATCCCCAAAAAACATGCTTTTTTTTCCCGGGACTCCCCCTCTTTTTTTTTTTCCCCTTTCCTTTTCCCTTGTATTTTCAAAAAAAACCCCTTTTTCCCTTTCCTCCCAAAAGTTTTTTAAAAATTTTTAAAACTGACCCCAAAAAAAGAAAAAATTTCCCCGGTTTTTTTTCACCCTTTAACGGGGAAAAATTTTATTTGTAAACCCTTTTTAGAAAAAAAATTTTGCCCTAAAAACTACGTTTTTAGTTTTTTGTTATTGTTTTTTTTAACTCCCAAACGTTTTTTCTTAGTTTTTGAAAAAATGTTAGATCCAAAATCCATTTAATTCAATTTTTTGAAATTTTTTTTTTTAAAAAACCCAGAAAAAAAAAATTCCCGTTGGGTTATCCCCAATGGTTTTTAAAAATTTTAAAAAAAAGAATTTTTAAAAAAACAAAATTCAAGGGCCAATTAGTTGTTTTTGATGTTTAAATTTTTAAAAGCAAACCAAATTTTTTTTTTTTTGAAAAAAAGGGGCTTTTTTCTCAAACCCGTCAGTAAATTTTATTTTTTGTTTGGGTATGAAAGAAAATGGGTTTTTTTATTGGGAGGAAAAAAATTGTTGCTATTGGGGTTTTTTTTTAAGTTAAAAATTGGAAATTTTGGGTTTTGGGGAAAATTTTGGATGGAGTTTTCTAAAATATTTTTGTTTTTCCTTATTAGCTTTTTTGATACTTTATGAATTAGTTTGTTTTAAAGGATTTTTGGAATTGGGATTTTTTTTTTTGTTTTAGTTTGAAAAAAAAAAATTTTTTTTTTTTTTTTTTGTTTTTTTTTTTTTTATTTTTAAATTTTTTTTTGGTTTTTTTAAAAGGGGGGGGGGGTAGAGATATTGTGTTATTGAGATATTGTGTTTGTACTTGGGTTTTGGCTGTTGTTGGGTGATTCTCGCTCTTGTTTTAAAAGATGAGGGTATTTGGTTGAGGAGGGGGGGGGGGTTGCTTCTTGGGTTTTTTTAAGGGGGCAGGAGAGGGGTTATGTACATTAAAATAGGTTTGGGTTTTTTATCACATGAAATTTAGCAGTTGGAATTGTAGTTACATTTTTCATTGGAATTACTGACTTTGTTAGAATTTGTTAGAATTGCATTTTCCTGTTGTTTATTGTATATCAATAGGTTAGTAATGTAAAGGTTTTTTTCTATTATTTTGTTTGTTTGTTTAATATTTTTTTATTTTCAAGTTTTGTTTATCATTTTGCATGCTTAAATCAACTGAACTTCCTTCTCCTATACATTACCAACTACACCCTCCTTTCCTGACACTCACACACGCTCCTCCCCCTCCCCCCACCCTGTCTAATATCACAATGTTCAATGAACTGAAACACAGAGGATACTTACTTACTAACTTAGGCCCATCACTCCCCCTGGAGCATAGGCTGCCGACAACAGTCCGCCATAGTCCTCTGTCCTGGGCTATTCTCTCCAGCTGTCTCCAGGTATATCCCATCTTCCTGGTTTCTGCCTCAAGGTCGCGTTGCCAGGTGTTTCTTGGCCTTCCTCTTTTTTGTTTTCCCTGGGGTTTCCATGATAGTGCCTGCCTTGTGATGTTGCTGGCTGACTTTCTCAGGGTGTGCCTGATCCATCCCCATCTCCTGCGCCGAATTTCATTCTCGGCTGGCAGCTGGTTGGTACGTTGCCACAGGTCTGCGTTGCTGATGGTGTCGGACCAGTGGATCTGAAGGATTCGTCTCAGGCAGCTGTTGATGAAGGTCTGCACTTTCTTGATGGTGGTCTTTGTTGTCCTCCATGTCTCCGCTCCATACAGTAGGACTGACTTGACGTTGGAGTTGAACAGCCTGATCTTTGTGCGGGTCGACACCACCTTTGAGCTTCAGATGTTCTTCAGCTGCAAGCTGCTACCCTTGCCTTGCCAATTCTTGCTCCGACGTCTGCGTCTGTGCAGCCCTGCATGTTAATGATGCTACCCTGGTACGCGAATGTCTCCACTTCTTCCAGCTCCTTCCCATTTTGTGTGACTGGGTCCTCACTCACTGCGTTGATCTTGAGAATCTTGGTTTTGCCTTCATGGATCTTGTAATCAACCTGTAATGGGGTGGCTGCTAGTTCTGTAGTCTTGTCATGCATCTGTTGGTGGCTGTGGGAAAGCAGGGCCAGGTCGTCTGCAAAGTCGAGATCATCCAGTTGGTTCCCACAGTGTTCACTGGATTCCATTTCTTCTGTATGCCGTTGAAGTCTTCATGGTCCAATCGATCGCCAGGAGGAAGAGGAAAGGTGACAGGAGACAGCCTTGTCTTACTCCAGTCTTCACCTGTTTGTGAGTTGTCCTCCATGGACCACCTGGGAGGTCATTCTTTCATAGGAGTTCTTGATCAAGTTGACCAGTTTGGTTGGCACTCCATGGTGGCGAAGCAATTTCCAGAGGGTGTTGCGGTCTACACTGTCGAATGCTTTCTCATTATCGATGTACTTGCGCTTGTCTGTTCTTGTGCTCCTCTTGACTTCTCTGTTGGCTTCTGTGAAGTCTGCTTGTGCCTTGGCCTTTGCTGCTCTTGTCCGGCTGTTGTTTACTGCTGCTTTTCTCTGCTTTCTCTTCTCAATCTTGCCCATTGTGACTGCCGATATCCATTCCTTCTGTAGGTGTCTCTTGGGGCCCACTACTTCCTGACAAGTTGACGTGTGTCTCTTTATTTCTTCCATGGCTCTCGATGTCATCTCTTCTTCAAGCAGTTCTTGTAGTACTTGGTACTTGTTGGGTTTGAGGGACAGCTTGAATTTTTCATTTATCTTTGAGTCTTTCATGCAGGCTGGTGTTGTACTTCTGCCTCTTTTTTGTTACTTCCATCCAGTTCTTCTTCAGCTTTAGCTTCAGCCTGGCTACAAAAGTGGTGGTCAGATGAAATGTCTGCTCCTCTTTTCACCTTACATCCTGTAGAGTCTCTGAATTTCTTGGCCATGCTGATTGGTCAATCTGGTTCTCAGTCACATGATTTGGTGATACCAGGTGGCCTTATGTACTCTTCTGTGTGGGAAAATGCTGTCACCAATTATCAGATTGTTGTTTAGCACATAGGTCTCTGGCCATTCTCATTCATCTCTCCTAATCGTGTCTTCCATCACTTTTTCGCATCCGTGTTGTCTTGTTCGATCTTGGCATTGAAATCACCCATGAGGAGTTTATATCTTTTTCTGGTACTTGGCAAGGGGCGTTCTGCAGTCTATCATAGAATTGATCTTTGACTCTTTCATCGCCGTCTTAGTTGGCCCCATAACACTGGATGATGTTCATTCTGATCTTTTCTTTTTAGTCCTGAAGGATGCCACGAATGATTCTTGATCCGTTGTGCTTCCCATCTATCAGGGCTTGCTGCGCAGGTCTTGACAACATGAGCGTACACCTTCTGTGTGTGGAGCGTTGTCTTCTTCATGGTCAGAATAAAGCAGCATCTCTCTAGTGAGCTGTCTCCTCTTTTCCTGACTGTGTCCAATGGGTCTCACTGATGCCAAGCAATGTGAGGTTGTAGCTTTTCATCTCTGCTGCTACTTGTGTTGTTTTTCCCGTTCTCATACATGGTCCTCACATTCCATGTTCCAACGTTGATGGTCCTGGTCGATAAAAGGGGGGTCGGCCTTGTGGCTTTGTAGACTCACGGCTTTCACCACATGGCGTATACACTTCTTGGCGGGGCCCTTCTCTCCAGGGCATTAGTCTCTTGGTTTTGTTGACGTTTCTGTAGCCAGATTTGTTTTTACGGGTTGGGTTGCTAGCCCCACGCCCCAAACCTCCTCCTTTCTCATCCGGGCTTGGGACCGGCAAATGGCAGAGTTAACACAGAGGATCATCATCATCATTAGCCATTACCCAGTGGTGTGTAGGGCAGCAAACAAAGCGCTTCCACTCCTGCCTATCCTGGGCCAACCTAGTCACTGATCCCCAAGAGTGCTGCATGGCTTTCATCTCACTTTCTACAGTTCTCTTCCACTTTGCTTTTGGTCTTCCTTTCTTTCTCCTTCCTTCTGGGGTCCAGTGCAATGCTGTTCTTGTGATTGACTGTGGTTCTCTTCGAAGGATGTGCCCAATTCACTTCCACCGTCGTCTGGTGATGATGGTTCCCATGTCTTCTTGCCTGCATTTCGTAGTAGGTCTTCATTGGAGATCTTCTCTGGACAAAAGAATCAGAGAATTCTTCGCAGGCATAAGGTGTGGAAGGATTGAAGTTTCGTAAGGATCCTTCCGTCATCCTCCAGTATCAGAACTCATCAGGAGCTAGACACAAACAGCTCTGGTATAGCTTCAGCTTGGTGTTGGTGCTGTAACTGAGTTGATCTCCAGATATTGTTCATCTCCCTAAACTCATTCCTGGCATTGCCAGTCTGTTGTGGATATCTTCTTCTGTGCCGCCCTCTGGTTTGATGATGCTGCCAAGGTATGTGAACCTGTCTGTATGGCGCAGGTCAGTTCCATTCACTTTCACAGGGGCTGGTGTGTTCACATTGAGCGACATTGTCTCTGTTTTCTTGGTGCTTATACGTAGCCCCACTTGCTGTCTGAATGTTTGAAGTCTGCTGGTCTTCTCCTGGATATGTTGGTGTGTGTGGGACAGCAGCGCCAGGTCATCTGTAAAGTCAAGGTCATCTAGTGTTGAGAACAGCCTCCAGCGGATCCCTTTTGGGGTGTCTTCTGTCGTCTTCCTTATCACTCAATCAATGGCCAGATTGAAGAGAACTGCTGACATCACACATCCTTGTCTTACTCCATCTTGACTCGAAGACAGTGTTGCTATGGCCCGCAGAGATGTGAAGTTGTCATAGAAGCTTTTGATAAGGTGTACCAGTTTCGATGGTGCATAGTGTCGAAGGATACTTCAAAGGCTGTCTCTGTGTATACTGTCAAATGCTTTTCGAAGTCCACAAAATTCACATACAGCTGTCTTTGCACCTGTGCACTGTTTGATGATGTTTCTGAGTGTGAATATCTGGTCTATACATCCTCGTTGCTTCCTGAACCCTGCTTGTTCCTTCCTCAAAGCATCTTCCACAGCGTCTGATATTCTTCTGATGATGACCTTGGCCAGTATCTTGCTTGGCACAGACCAGTTGTTGCAGTCGCTCAGGGTTCCTTTCTTGGGGATTTTGACTATCACTCCCTTGGTCCAATCATCAGGTACTTTCTCGTTCTTCCATGCAGCTGTGATCAGTGGTTGCAGTATGTCAGCTGCTAGTTCAGAATCTGCCTTGAACAGTTCAGAACCAAGGTTGTCCTGGCCTGGTGACTTGCCGTTCTTGAGGGTCTTGATGGCAGCCACTGACTCTTGATTTGTTGGGGGGTTGACATCAATGTCTAAGTCTTTTGTAGCTTCTGGGATGTCGGCTGTCTCGTCAGGTGGTGGTCAGTTGAGAACTTCCTAGAAGTGTTCAGCCCATCTTTCTTCTTGCTCTTTCTCTGTTGTCAACAGTTTCCCTTGTCTGTCCCTGATTGGTCTCCCAGCATTCCTCTTAAATTTGTTGCATACTTTCTTGGTGATCTTGTAGACTTTCCCTTGCTCTCCTTGGGCCGCTGCCTCTTCTGCCTCAGCTGCCAGCTGGTCAATGGCTTCTCTCTTGTCACGGCGTGTGATCTCTTCACTTCCTGTGTGCCTCTCTGTACAACTCTTCCTGCCTCTCTCGTAGCCGTGGAGACTTTACTTGCAGAAGTCTCTTCTTGGTCTCTCTTTTTTCTTTGATGCATCGAGGGTCTCTTGGTGGATCCAGTCATTGTTGGTCTTCTTCTTTTGATGGCCGATGTTGTCTTTGCTGCTCTCAGTGTACAGTTTACAGATCTGCTTCCATGTCGTATCTATGTCATGCTGTTATGTCATGTTCTGTAGGATGTGGAATCTGTTCCTCAGATCGTTGATGAATGCAGACTTCACGTTGGTGTCTCTCAATCGCTGGGTATCAAATCGCGCTTGAGTGGTTTGTCTTGTGTTCTTCTTCAGTTTCATCTGGATGTGTGCTGTCACCAGGTGATGATCGCTCCGACATCCGCACTTCGCTTGGTTCTCAATCCAGTAGAGATCGTCTCCAATACCATTGATCATAGATGGTCAATCTGGTTCATATCTCTCCATTTGGCGACGCCAAGTCAGCTTGTGGATGTCCCGGTACGTGAAGAGGGTCCTCCTATCACTAAGTTGTTCATGGCAGAACTCCACAAGTCTCTCACCCGTTGTCATTTCTGTTCCCCACCCGTGTTTTCCCATGACTCTCTCATAGTCGGTGTTGTCACTTCCGAATTGGCATTTGAGGTCCCCATGATGACGATGAGGTCATGGCATGGGGCTTTCTCTGTCTCTGTTTGCAGCTGGTGGTAGAAGTCATCTTTGTTCTGATCGTTGCTGTTGTTGGTTGGTGCGTAGCACTGGATGATGGTGATGTTTATGTGCCTTCCCTTCAGTCTCGCACTCACGAGTCTGCCGTTGATGGGCTTCCACTCCATAAGGCATCGCTCAACGCCTTTCTTGAGGATGATGGCAACTACCTCGTTGTGCTGGTCGTCATCTCTCCCAGAGTAGAGGACGGTTTCTCCGGTGGTGGTTCTCATTCTCCCAGATCCAGTCCATCTACTCTCGCTTACTCCTAGGACATGGAGGTTGAATCTTCTCATCTCTTATGTTACCTGTGCCAGCTTGCCTGTCTCATACATCGTCCTCACGTTCCAATGTCCTAGTCTGATCTTAGTTTTGGTGGTGTTCAGGTCTTCCCTTATCCTGCTGGTAGCTTCCTCTCGGCTTTGGCCTCTAATTGCACTGATAACTGCTATAAACCCAGGCCCCGTGTTCGAGCGCATACAGAACATCTTGGGCACACGTTAACTCCAGTTTCGCTTTTCTCGAAAAAAGTAGGCAAGGCAGTGGAAACAGATGACAAAATTTACAAAACCGCATACACACGGGGACTGGATGTAAAAAAAGCACATAAGTGCTTATTCCGTTATCCTTGATATAAAAAAAAAAATTAAAGTAATAAAATATGTCACAAATCCATGTCTACTAAACTGAAGAAGAAAAAACCCTTTACACTTCACTGAAAACTACCAGCTGTGTTCATACATAGTTTAGCACAATAGTAATATGGTACTTTAAAATATGTTCACCAATACCAAATAAACCACAGGGATTATACTAAAACAAATTCTGATAATGCTACAGCTTCAAAAAGCAGTTAATCTCCAAAATAGATGAAGATGACAAGATGGTGCTAAAAAACTGTGCTAAAGACTTACAGGTTACTTCGAATGGAGAGTTGATGGTGAGCAGCATGAACTAACAGATAAGAGGACAGATCTGACTGCTATATTACGTTACCATTACTTTAATCAACTTCACCTGTTTCGTATCACTCATAACAGAGTCTGTGTATAATGTGTCGATAGTCGATGCAAGCAGTCTCCCTAACAGCTCAGCCAACCATGGTCAGTACAAAAAAGTAGCTTCTTTGACACTGTAGACATAGCAGAGCTGCTCTTTATAGCTCAGCCAATCAGTAGCCGGTATAGGCGGCTGCATTTAGACTCACGTCATTTAGACTCACGTCATTTAGACCGTCTTTTCTCTGATGACGTCACGTGTAGGTTTAACAGGCCAGGGTCAGGCTGTTGTAGGAAAGACATGGCATTCTTCATGCAATACTGAGGAACTTTGTGTCAGTCAGACCAGCAGCCACAGTGAGAATGGACTGGAAAGTGTCAAGCCTAGCCTATCATGTTTAATATTACCAACGACAAACTTTACTTGAAGATGATGGATTCAGGCAATGTGCAATCCTTGGAGCTCTACTGTTCTTTTTGCCCACAGGTAGTAAAGCCATATGTGTGTTGTTTTCGGTTTCATCTTTATTCAATATAATTATAATTATTTGATTGTGTCAGTATTTGAGGACATATGGCAGTGAAAGGACAGAAGTTTGAGAACAATGTTTGTGCAACAGTAGTAGTGTGCCTTTAAAATATCTATTGATGCAGGTGACATTTCGCTAAACATTAGGCAACATCAATCACACACACACACACACACACACACACACACACACACACACACACACACACACACACACAACACCACACACACACATACACACACATACACCGTACAAACACAACATACACACACACATACACCATCAACACATACATACACACACACACACACACACACGTGTGTGTGCATGTTTAACATATTTCCAGTAAAAAAATAATAATATGTTGGTAAGAAATCAAAAGGGGAGGGGGAGACCAAAGGAAATTTCTCTTTGATTGTGGAGTTACATGAGTCATCATCACCATCGCTCAGATTCTGAATCCTTTGGGGCGCCTTCGAATCTTTGTCAACCACCTTTCTCCAGTCCCCTGTCTCTCAGCTGCCGTCAGGGTGTCTCTCAGCTCCATGTCTGTCCACTTTCAAATGTTGTCCTCCCATCTCTTCCTTTGTCTGCCTCTTCTTCTTTATCCTCTCACTGTGCCTTGTAGGATTGTTTTAGCAAGACCAGAGGAGCCTGTGACATGACCAAACCACTTCAGTTTTTATTGCCTGACGAGTGTTTGAAGGTCAGTATAGGGTCCGATTTCATCAGGTCAGTATAGGGTTCGATAGGGCCCTGAAATCCGTTATATGAGAGATGTATGTAAATGTGTGTATCACTGACCTTCTTGTACATACTAGTAGACCCTCTTCTTACTTACTCGACTTATCAGCAGCCTTTGACACTGTTAGTCCAGTACTGTCAAAGTGTGTAATGTGTGTGTGTGTGTGCGCGCTATATAAATTCCGTTTATTATTATTTTTATTTTTTTATTTTTTTAAAAATTATTATTATTATTATTAATATTATTATTATTATTATTATTATTACTAGTGTGACTTAATAAACATAAGTTAGGAACTGATTGCAACCGTTTCTTTTTTTTTTAGCTAACAGTTAGTGTTTATAGTAATAAACAATACTGAACAGATGAGAATGATAAAGCATTGCGTTTGTTTATATATTAGACACATATAACTAAGTCATGGCGTTTCTACATTTAGAACTCCACCATTGTGTCCCCAGATAGCCTATAGCCATATAACCATTCATTAGAGAGGTCTTCTCGTGATTCACTTTAAACTATCATCACTTTGCTCCATGAATGTGAAAATACGCATATATAGTCGATTAAATATAAACAATATAGACAGTGCTAAAACACTCATATCCAAACCTTGTACTGTTGGCTGTTGTTTTTTTATATTTATGGTCAATCATTTTTTGAATGACCTCCCTCTGTCACTCCCTGGAAAGCCTTCATTTGATACTGTCAAATCCAGCCTCAAGGCACATTTATTTCCCACCTGGGATCTTCCCCGATTATAATACCCTCTTATAATACGTTCCTACTTTTAACAGACGTCTTCATTATCCCATCTAAACGTGTTTGTGTGTGTGTGGTGTGTGTGTGTGTGTGTGTGTGTGTGTGTGTGTATGTGTGTGTTGTGTGAGTCTGAATTTAAACTCTGTTGTTTAGGGTTATCAAAAAAATGATGTGTACTAAAGATTCGAATACAAGTGCTTTGATTCGTTTGCTTTATGAGATTCAGCGTAAGAAAAATTCAATGTTATTAGATCATTAAAATAAATGCATTTCACCTTGAAGTGCAAGACAAATTCAGTGATTGGTTTGTTATCCACCTCATGCACTCAGTTCTTTGGATCTTGCATTCTCGTGCATGACTTGAGACAGATCTTTATTGTCTCCAACATCAGCAGCCACTGCTGGCTCCTTGTCTTGTTCTTCCATGACATTGTCAAGAGAATTCATGAAAGTCTTAAGTGCAATGACTAAATTCAAAACAGTATCACTGTGAAATGCCCCTGAACAGCTCTGGCCCTCCACTTTCCTGTGAACTTTAAGTGCTTGATGGCATCAGCTGCAAATATCACTTCCAAACACTGCTGAAGACTAGTTCCTGCCATAAGTCGTCCTATGGAACCCAGGATTCTCATCTCAGTATTTAAGCCACCTGAGTTTTGGGAAAATGAAGCAGAGAGGGCTGTCATCTGGTTCACTGGCAACAGTTATCCTGGCCTTTCACCAAAGTGGTTGATCCAAAATGACATCTAGTGTTACATGGCTCAGGATTGCCAATGCTGACAAGAAGTGCAGAGGTGTGAACACACAGCTCCTGTCTATGGAGTCCATGTTCATCGTGGGTGGGAAGGTGAAACCCGGGCCCCCACTTTTGTCCCTTTTGGAATGGAAGGCTAAATTCCCCAAACATTTGGTTTTTAAAAGGGGTTCCCCTGAAACTTTTCCCTAGGGGAACCCCAGGGCCTCCCCAAAAATTTCCCCCGGGAAAAGGAAAAAGGAAAGGGGGTTATTTTTGGGACAGACCCTTTTTCCCCAAAGGGATAAAACCCACGTTTAAAAGGACGGAGAAATCTGAAAAAGGACGGGCAAAAGGATAACCACCCAAAGGTCCTTTATGGTTAAATGTTCATTTTTTGGGGGGGGGGCCAGTCTTTTGGATGGGGCACCCATGTTTTTTGGGTTTGCCTTTTCCTTCGCCCCTTGGGCCCAATTTCCCGGGCGGGAAAAGTTTTTTGCAGGGTTTTGCCCCCTTGGTGGGGGACAAAACCAAAATATTTTTTCCTTTTTATTTTTTGGAAGAGAAGGTTTCATTGGGGCCCCTCCATTTTCTTTAAATTTTCCCCATGTTTTTTAGGTCCTTTTTTCTTTGTTAAATTTTTGGGAGTTTTGCTATTTGTGTTTGTGGGGAAAAAACCAATCAGTTTTTTTTTTTTTTGGGGAAATTTTTTTTTCATTTTAATTTCGGGTTTTTTATTTTTTTTTGTTTTGTTTTGGGAATGCTTGGATTTCCTTTTTAGCTCTGCTGACAGAGGCAAAAATTTCACACCCAATGGGAGGATAGATTCACGAGGGATTTTTTAAAGGTTATTTTGGGGGCAAAGTTTGATGTTGTTCCTTT
>CM054154.1:3004182-3006919 GCA_028751875.1 Rapana venosa
CCCATGGGGGGTTTAAAAGGGGGGGAAAAAAAGGAAAAAACCAGGGGGGGGCCCCTCAAAAATCAACTTTGGAAAAGGTGGGGGAAGGGGAAAAAAAAAAAAATTCAAAAAAAAGGAAAAGGGGGGAAATAAAAAAAAAATTTTAAAGGAAAATTTAAATGAAAATTTGAAAAAATGAAAAAGAAACCCGGGGAAGAGAAAACAAATTTCCCAAAAAAAAAGGGAAAAAAAAACAAACCCGAAAAAAGGAAGAAAAGAAAAAAGAAAAAGAAAAAAAGGGGAAAAGAAAAAGAAAAAAAAAAGGGCCCCCCCCAAAAAAAAAAAAGATAAATTTTTAGAAACAGGTAACCAAAATTTTTGGGGAAGGAAAAATGGGTTATTTTAAATTTTAGGGGGAAAAAGGGGTTTTAAAATTAACAAACCAAACCCCCAAAAAATTTTTCCCAAAAAAATAAAAATTTAAATTATAAAAAACCCCCCCCTTTTTTTAAAAAAAAAAAAACCCCCCCCCCTTTTTAAAAAAATTTTTTTAAAAAAAAATAATTAACCAACTTTAAAGGGATTTAAAAAATTTTTAAAATTTCCCCTTTTAAAAATTTGACGGGAAAAAAACCCCCAAAAACCAAATTTGAAAAAACCCCAAACCTGCAACCCCAAAAAATTTTAAGCCCACCCCCCCAAAACCCAAAAATTTTTTTCAAAATTGGAAGATCCCCCCCCTTTTTTTGAACTTTTTTGGGGGGAGGGGGGCCCTAAAATATTTAATTTCCCCTCCCCCCCCCTTTTTTTTGGGATTTTTTTTTCCCCCTCCCTTTTTTCCCCCCCCCCCCCTACCCCCATTTTTTAAACAAATTGGAGTAAGCGGGGCTGTCTACTCCCCCCACTCTTTTCAACATCTTCCTTGAGAGAAAAAAAAGGCTAAAGCCGGAACTCAGAAGGACTCAGCATTGGTGGCAGAACGTCACAAACCCCCCCCTCCGTTCGCAGATGACTTGATGGAAAATAGAGGACAAAAAAAGGGTTGCCACCCAACAACATTGGAAACCCCCCCAAAAACGGCGGAAATCAGTGCAGAGAAGCCCAAAGAGATAATAAACCAAGGAAAAAACAACTGAAAGGGAAGCCAGAAGGGGGGGAAACAGTTAAAGCTTCAAAATTCCCGGGAGCCATTTATCCGCCCCCGGGACCAAGCCAAAGTATTTCAGGATCACAGCAATACACTTTGTCAAAACTAAAACCCAACTGGAGAATAAAAATATCCCTTTCTCCAAATCGACTAAGCCTCCCTTTTAACCCTAAAATTGTTGCCTGAACATGGACCTGCGCAGATTTGGGAGAAGAGACGCAAAGGGGATAAGGGAAATTTGAGACTTTCGGAGGATCCCTTGCACTCTCAAAGACCCCCCCTAACAAAGATAGGTGCAAAACAAATCCAGCAAACCATTGGGGCCCTTGAGAACCTTTTAAAGACGTGAAAAAGGTAAACTTAAGTGGTATGGGAGTACAAGTCCCCAAGGAAATTTCAAGACATTTTGAAGGGACTTCCAAGGGGAAGAAGGGGGACCAAGGGGAGCGGGGGGGAAACATCCGAAAGGGCAGGAAAAACAAAACCCCGAAAAGGGAAACCAGGAAGAAAAAAAACTTTTGATATCTTTTGGGGGGCACCCCCCCCCCCCAAATTATAAGGGAAAAAACCCAAAAAACCCCCCCAAACCCTTTTCCCCACCCCTTTCTCCCCCCTCCAAAATTTCCCTTTTTTTTCCTCACCCCCCCCTCCCCCCTTCCGTCCCTCCCCCTCTCCTCTCTCTCATCTTCCCTTTCTCCTCCACCCTCCCTCTTTTTCCCCCCCCTCCCTCTTTCTCTCTCTCTTCTCTCTCCCTTCCTCTTTCTCCCTTCTCCCCTCCTCTCTTCTCTCTCTTCTCTCTCTCTCTTTTTTCTCTCTAACCACACCCACCCAAATGTTCTGTTTTTGTTGTTGTGTCTGTCTGCTGTCTTTTTTTCCCTCTTTCTCTTTTAAACCCCCTTCTCTTCTTTTCCCCCTTTTCCCCCTTTTCCCCAACACACAAACACCCACAAACCACACACAACAACACACACACACGCCACAACCCCAATTAGGATAAAAATTTTGTAGAGGGGGCATTTGTACACAACGCAGCTCAAAAAAAGTGTCTTATTTTTGGCTTCAATATTTTGAAGTTAATATGTATTTTAAAATTTTGTTATGCTTTTCGGCCCAATGGTCTGTATAACTTTGTACCATTTCGTGACCGTGGTGGTGTGTATGGGTGTGTTTTAAAAGAGGAGGGTGTGTGTTGTTGTGTGTGTGTGGGAGGGAAAAGAGGCTGCGTGCAAACAAAAACCCAAAACCAAACACAAGGTAATACAATTTATAAAACCTTTTTCTAGAAAAAGTAATTTAAATTAGTATTTGGCATGCACAAAGCACCCCCATGCACCCGGGCCCTGGCCGCATGCATCTCTCTTGTTTAAAAAGGGAATGTTTTGGATATAACCTGTAATTTTTTCCTTATTTCATGTAACATTTTATTCATAAGATAAAAAGTTTTTTTTCACTAAAAACTCCCGTCAGGGTGTACCCATTAAACTAAATTCCCATTGACAACCGCTGTCAACATAAAAAGTTGCTTTGCCGGGTTTTCCGGGATCCCGGCAAACATCCGCGTACAAAGTGGATTCATTAGAAGTATAGAAAAGGAACAAAATACATTTTTTG
>CM054154.1:3007419-3060469 GCA_028751875.1 Rapana venosa
TGGGAAGGTGTTTTGGGGCTGGATTTGAAGGTTCAAGTGAAGGCTTTTTGTCGAAGAAAAAGAGGGAGATCATTTCAAGTGGATGGACCAGAAACAGAGAAGGAGCTACGGCCAACAGTGGTTTGTTTGAATCTGGGTGTTCGAAAGCACAAAGTATCTGCGGCTGAACGAAGGGAACGGGATAGAGTGTACAGGTGAAGACAGTTACAGAGATAAGAGGGTGCAGATTTGTGGAAACATTTGAAACAGAGGGTATTAATCTTATACTCCAGTCTTTGCGAGACAGACAGCCAGTGAAGAGATCGCAGAAGAGGAGTGATGTGTTCATATTACAGGTTCCAGAAAGCTATTGAAAACAAAATTCAATCAAAACCTGTAAAAATGGAATGTGGAGTCCCGCAGGGATCAGTCATGGGCCTTGTTCTCTTTGTTCATTACACTGCTCCACTCTCACATATAATAAACAACCACCATATTGATCATAATTTCTATGCCGATGATACTCAGCTTCAGTGCAGTGATACTGTTGAAAACTTGCCTTCCCTCCTGACAAATATGTCCTACTGCCTTCAAGACATTCAAAACTGGATGACTCAGAACAAGTTACAACTTAATGCCGATTAAACTGGAGCAAGCTCATATGGACCCAACATAAACTTTCCTCCATCGCAAAAACTTCAATAGAATTCGGCAATCCGTCAGTTCATTTGTCCAACTCTGTGAAGTATTTAGGAGTAGCTCTTGACAACACACTATGAAAAAATTCATCACCCAGACCTGCCTGTCTTGCTACTATCAATTACGGCGCATAAGCGCGATTCGCAAGTATCTTTCCACTGATGCAACTACCAAGTTTGTCATATCTCTCATTCTTTCACGTTTAGACTACTGTAATTCTATTTTGGCACGCCTACCAGCATCATCTAACAACTATCTTCAACGCATACAAAACTCTGCAGCTCAACTGGTCCTAAGAAAGAAAAAATTTGAACCCATCACTCCTCTTTTGCGATCTCTTCACTGGCTGCCTGTCTCACAAAGACTGGAGTATAAAATCAATACCCTTTGTTTCAAATGTCTCCCCAAATCTCCACTCCATCCCGTTCCCTTTGTTCAGCCGCATATACTTTGTGCTTTCGAACACCCAGATTCAAACAAACCACTGTTGGCCGTCGCTCCTTCTGTTTCTGGTCCATCCACCTGGAATGACCTCCCTCTTTTTCCCCCAAATATCTGTCCCTAATTTACAACAGCATCTTTCACCTTCTAAGTGTTGTTCCGAGTGTGTGGTGTGTTGTGTGTGGGGTGTGTGTGTGTGTTGTGTGTGTGTGTTCGTGCATGCGTGCATGCGTGCATACGTGCGCGCGCGCATGGTTTTGAAATCTGTTGTTCATTAAATTTAAGGAGAGTTGCATGCCTGAAAATGATTGAGTGCAAGCCCCTTCGATTTGTTTGTTTATATTTACAAGTTTCAGCACTATATAAATTCCGTATTTTATTTTTAAATTATTTATTAATTATTATTATTATTATTATTTTTTATTATTAATTTTTTTATTATTATTTTTTTTTTATTATTATTATTATTATGTGACAAGCTTGGAAGTTGCATCAGTGGACATATACTTGCTAATCGCGGTTATGTGCCGTAATTGATAGTAGCAAGACTGGCAGGTCTGGGTAATGAATTTTTTCAAAAGAGAAGTATTTTCAAGAACTCCTAAAAAAACTTTACAGACATGGAAAAGAAAAGACGTATTGCCAAAATTCTATTGAAGTGTTTGTGATAGAGGAAAGTTTAAATTATATAAACATAAAACTTTTGAATGGTAATGCATCAAATGATAAGATCTCATACTGCAGTGGAACTGCAGATCTATGGCTACAAAATGTTGATTACTTACCCCAACATCATATGTCAAATTGTTATCAAGTACTTATCCTTCAGTCTTTAAATGTTAAAATAACCAAGCTTTCTAGACTGAAGCAGTTTTTCTATCCACCAGTTTGGTGAACAACAACAGACTAATGGAAAGATTATTACTGCAATTTTACACCCGTGTTTGTTTACAACACTGTACGACACAGTCTCCTAGCCAGCAAACATAACAAATGTTTCATCATGTGCTATTACTGTACAGTTTTTGGAATCTCTCACCATCAACTGTGTATCTGTTTATTTACCTAGAGGCCATGATAATGAAAATACTGACTGGCTGAAAACTATAAGTGACCAACAAAAATTGATTATAGGCGGTGATTTTAACAGCCGTTCACCTTTTTGGGGAAAAGGAGTGCCTTTACATTACTAATAACAGACTTGTTGAAAATATAGTAGACTCAGCCTTACTTTTGCTTAACAATGGGTCCTACACCAGAATCTCTGATGTACCCACCCATCAACCAACTGCCATAGATCTTACATTAGTTTCTCCTAAGTTAGCATTGTCACATTCATGGAAAATATATAATGAAACATTAGGCAGTGAGCATGTTCCTATCTCTATTAAGAGTGATGAAAAGTTTAACATAGTAAATATTAATCCTGACTTAATTCCTAAATACAATTAAAAGACAGCAGACTGGCTCATTTTTGGCAAGCATCTTACGGAATTCAATAGTAACTACATCCAGCCATGATAATATTGACAACATGTACAATTCTTTCGGAAATTCTGTTTTAAATGTAGTTGATGAGACAATTTTAAAACTTAACACAAGTCCTACAAAAATCTACATTAAATTAGGTCATCATCATCATCAGACCCGTCAACTTGGCGGTCGTGGAGGAGAAACGAAAGACGATGCCGTGGTAAGCCTCCTCCATCCATCTCGGTCCTCGGCTCTGCGCAGTAGTGCCGAGTCATTCATCCTGGTCTATTCTCTGATGTTGTCCATCCATGACTTGTTCTGTCTTCCCCTCTTTCTGCCACCTTCGAGTGTTCCCTGCAGTACTGTTTTTGGCAGACTGTTGTGGCGGGTGACGTGGCCGAACCATGTCAGCTTTTTTCTTCTTGACGATGGTGAGAAGGGGTTCCTGTGGACCTGCCAGCCGTGTTATTTGACTCTTGACAAATTCATTGGTCTTTCGTTCTCGCCAGGATATTCCCAACAGTTTTCTATGGCATTTTGTTTCAAATTACTGGATTCGATTTGCTGTTTCAGGTGTCAATGTCCAGGTTTCACTTCCGTACAGCAGGATAGTCTGAATTTGGGCTTTGTAGAGCTTTAGTTTGATTGGGAAACTGATCTCTTTACTTTTCCATATGGTGGTGAGTTTTGTCATGGAAAATGTTGCCATGGCTATTCTGACTTTAATTTCTGTCGTCGATCCCCCGTCTTTTGTGATTTGTAGCCCCAAAGGTATTTAAAAGCGTCTCCCTTTCTCCAGTTGTTGGCCGTTCATGTAAATTTTAGCAGTGGCGTTTGCTCGTGCTGTTCACAAGTACTTTACTTTTCTCCGAGCTCACCTCCATCCCATATGCTCCAGCTCTGTTCTCAAGTCTGGTCGTAAGATCTTGCAGCTCTGTGTTACTTCCGCCCATGAGGTCAATGTCATCGGCAAAACCGCAAGTTTTTGAAGGGTCTGCCGCCAATGGAGATGGTAGAGTGGAAGTCATGGAGGGTCTCTCTCATAATGTTTTCCAAGAACAGATTAAACAGGACTGGAGATAACAGGCATCCTTGTCGGACCCCAACTGTGGTTTTGAAGTAGTCTCCGACCTGAGTGTTCAGAAGTACTGCACTGCTTGCGGTGTTGTATAGTGCTTGAATGGTTTGCACTAGTCCTTCAATGCCAAACATTCTGTGGACCTGCCACAGGCCTTCGTGCCATACTCTGTCAAAAGCCTTCTTGAAGTCGATGAAATTGTGGAACAGGTCTCTCTGATGTTGAAGATGTTTTTCCATCAGGATGTGACAGTTATAAATCTGTTCGATTGTGCTTCTGCCTGCCCTGAACCCAGCTTGTTCCTCTGCAAGGTGTTCTTCTGCCTCCTTCTTGAGTTGATTCAAAATAACTTTGAGCATGATTTTGCTGGCGTGGCTGATGAGGCTGATTGTTCTATAGTTTTAGCATTGGCGTAAATTCCCTTTCTTGGGCAGGGGTATGATGAGTGATTGTGTCCATTCTGTTGGCCAGTGTTTTGTCTCCAAATCTTCTGACAGATAGCTGTAACATGTGTGATGACTGTTTCGCCACCATGCTTGGGCAGCTCTGCTGGTATGTTGTCTGCTCCTGGGGGCTTTCCTACTGGTAAGCTGCGGATGGCTTCTTCCACTTCTTCCCTCAGTATAGGTAAAGGCGAGGGTGCTCTTGATGCTGCTGCTTCCTCTTTTATTATGCTCTTGTCAGGTAGGATTGGGTAGTTGTACAGTTCTTGACAATACTCAGACCACCTGTTCAATGCAGCTGAACTTTCTGTGAGGAGGTTTCCGGAGCTGTCTTCAATGACTGATGATTTGGTTTGAAGTGGTTTTGTGAGTTCCTTCAGGGTGTCGTATGCCATTTTACTGTTGCCCAATTTCATGTTTTTTTCGATCTCATCACATTGATCACTGATCCATTTCTCTCTGGTCTTTAACATTGACTTCTTCACAAGATTGTTGGCCTCCCGGTATTCTTTAGAGTTGGAAGACCTGGTTGGTTTCAGTGCTCTTTTTGTCTCGCAGAGGTCCAGGATGCCATTGGTAGTCCATGGCTGGTGTTTATTAATCTGACGACCGAGTACCTCCCCTGCTGTTTCTCTGACTGCCTCATTAAAGTTGTTGGTGAGGTCATTGATGTCATTGTCCAGGAGGGTTAATGCCGCAAAACGTCCACCAAGCTTAGCTTGGAAGATCTCCTCGACATCTGGATCTTTCAGTTTGTCAACGTCAAAATTTTATACGTGGGTTTGCAGGCTGTTTGTTTTTCTTCAGCTTCATTTTGAATACCAGCAGCACAAGGTCGTGGTCGCTGCCTATGTCAGCTCCAGGGTAGGTTCTTTGTTCTGGCTCTGTTGATGGTGGATTTGAAGCGCCATGGTGTTAAGATGAAATCTATTTAGTTATGGATCTTGCCGTTTGACGCATGCCAGGTTGTCCTCCTTGACTGCTTGTGGGGATAGAGGGTATTGGCAATGGTAAGTCTGTGGGTGCAGGCAAACTCCAGCAGACATAGTCCCCTGTCGTTGGTCTCTCCAGTTCCAAACTGACCAACTGTTCCAGCTCATTGGGTGTAAGAGTCAGGACCCACTTTGGGTGTTAAAATCTCCTTGAATGATGATGATGTCCTTCTTGGGTATCTTCATAATGGTCTCTTCAAGATCTTCATAAAATTCTTCTACTTGTTCATCTGCATGGTCAGATGATGGTGCATAGATTTGTATGATGGTGATGTTCTTGGGCTTTGCCGACACCCGGATGCTGATAATCCCGCTGGAAGCTGGTGTACAGCTGATAATGCACCCACTACTTCCTTTCCGACAATAAATGCCACTCCATATTGGTGATGTTTCTCTTGGCCACTGTACCAGATCTTGTTGCCTTCTTCAGTCATTGTCTCACCAAATCCTGTCCATCTCACTTCTCCTAGTCCAATAATGTCCCATTTATAGCGGCTAAGCTCATACTCTAAATCTTTGATTTTTCCGCACTGGTAGAGTGTACGGACGTTCCGTGTACCAATGGTGATCTGTTCTCTAGGGAGCTTAAGTAATGTTTTAACTCCAGTAGCTTACTTGTCACTTCCACCCTGGTATTGAACAATGGAAAGCACGTTCGTTGGTAACCCGGGCCTCGACCTATCCGGTATCATATTGGCTTTGCATTTGTCTTTCATGTTTTTTCTGTGGGCTTAGGATATTCCTTGGTGGTGCTAATCTCCTCTCCAAGTCTCCATATGTTTTTTGTTGTTGTTTATTCTATTGGAGTTTCCTACCCCACATGCGACAGGTTGTACTGGGTTATATGGATAACAGTAGCAATAACAGAGAACTTCTCTGACTGACCTGACTGCATAGTATGGGAAATGCCGACTTTGAAAAAGCAGTCATTGAGAAAAAAAACTGATGTTCAAATTATACAATGAAGATACAGGGAAACTGAAAATCAAAGCCATGAACATGCTAATGTCATATGCGCTGGTATACAGCAAGCTAAGAAAGCTTACTGGACAACATTTTGCCAGTAGAAGTATCAAATCAAAAGCCTACCAAGAAGATGGGAGACAATAAACAGAATGAAAAATGGCATAGAATTACAATTATCTATTGAGAAAAATAACAATGATTCCCTTTTTAAGGGAAAAAGCCAAATCGTTTGCAGAATTTTGTTCCAACAAAAGGGCAGACCTCGATGGGCGGTAACTCCAACACAAAAGCCTCTACAGACCCAAAGAGAAAAATTCAGTCAGTTTCCCGCCCATTTTGTTAACATTCAATTTAGTCAATGCCCCATTAACCTCGGAAATAAAAGATCATCTTTTTATTACCAAGCAAAAGACTCATTTTGGCATTGATGTCTTTCAAATGAAAGGACCCAAACACTTGCGAGAATTGGATACTGATTTTTAAATGAAAAATTTTTTTAAATGTTAAGGAGAGGGGTTTTTTATACCTCAATTTTGAAAACAGTCAATTTTTGGTTCCTGTGCACAATACAGTAAACCAAAAACCCTTTTTTAATGTGAATAGAATAGGCAAATAGCACTGAACGTTTTATGTATATAAATCTAGGAAATCGTTTTAAACAAATTTTTTGTATATATGATGATTTGCTTGTCAATCTCAGGCCTTTTTCCCCTAGAGGCCAAAATATTCGGTAGGGTGTCGGTCCGATTTTGTTGATTTTTTGATAAACAAAGGATGTAGATTTTCCAAACCCAAAAAAAATCAATAAATTAAATATCCAGTTTCTTTCCTTATCAAAAACGGCACATTAAAATTTATTTTGCCCACCTCGGGAAGACAAGCGATTTTAATTGAAAAGTTCCTGAAGGATACTTTTCTCAGCCTGTATCCCTCAAGATTTTACGATAGACAGAAGAGGACCTACGATTTAAAAGCTCACAGTTTTGACCTTCCCTGTTAAACTATTTTAGATTGAATTTAACTTTATCCAATGAAAAAAGCTCGAAATAGGGGAAACGGGTCATAAACAAACTTTCAGTAGAGGGAAGATGTCATTCTTCTCATTGGCCAAAGGGAGCAGTGCCCTAGAAAGCCAAGGATGAGATGTTGTAACCAAAAATTAGGGTTGTCTCTTCTAAAGTACAATCGATTAATAATACCTCGAATTTTGATCGTTCTGCAATTATATTGATGGATAGAACTCATAAGAGCTTTAGTAATAAAAAAGTGGAGGACTATATTTACAACCAAATTGCAGTCTAGTAGGAAAACATGGGAAACAACCCAGCTGATGATTGCAAAATCCCTGACCCTGACCTGACGAATTGAACACAGAAACGATGGGTGGTTACTCATTTTGAACAAGAAAAAACAAAGTGCTTCTGACTGAAGAAATGAGATATTAACAGTCAAATTTTTTTGCCGTTGTTTTTAAATTGGCATCTCGAGGCAATCAAATGAAAAGGGGAAGTTTCAGACGTAAAAGGTTAGTGATTTTTAAAGCAAGTGCCAACTGCAAAAAAAAGGCTGGAAAAACAAATGAAAACGATTCAGGCTAATGAGTTCAGTAAAACATAGTAACTGAAAATAATTCTATTACTAAGTTTCTTTAGATGAATTACACGCAGAAACTGAATAAAGCACAATGCACTAAAGGTGGAGGGAAATTATTGTTTTTGTGATGTGTGTGTGTGTGTGTGTGTGTGTGTGTGTGTGTGTGTTGTGTGTGTGTAATATTTCAAGTGTGGGGTGATATTTCTGTATGTGGTGGGGCGCTCACACACATGTTGAGTTTCATGTATGTTGTGGGTAGTGTTTTTTGTGAGAAAGTAAGTGAGTGTGTGAATGGGTAAGTGTGTGTGTGTGTGTGTGTGTGTGTGTGTGTTTTGTGTGTGTGTGGTTAAATTTTCTGTTTTGAAACTATGTTGCTGTTTGAGGTTTTAAAAACTATTTAATCACATTTTTTACTTCAATGTTTCAATTAAAAATTTTAATAGCTCTTTTTCATTTGATTCTGGAAATAAAACAACAACAAAATATATACAAAAATGTGGTCTTAGTGTGTTTGTCTGTCATGTTCCATGATGACCTTCAAAACAGCAGAGGAGGTAGCTGCTGTTTCGGAAATTGGGCAGAAATTTGATTATAGTGGAGATGCCATGCCCACAGTACATCCCCACTCTTTTCGGCCAAGTGGGCATAAGGACAGTCGCGTTGGAGATGTTCTCCAAAGGCCCAACTGCCCCAGGGATTCAGCACATAAGGACTGTGTGAGTCAAGCATCCTTGTCAGATATTCATAGTCGATCACTTGAAGAATAAGTTGTAAAGTGAATGTCCATGGTAGAGAAAGCCACTGATAATACAGCCTTTCACTTTGCTGTTCCCCCAAGCGTGAATGGTTTAATCAAGAACTGTGATAAATCTCCAGGTGCTGACGAAACTATATATATTCATTATACACATGTATACATGTGAACTATATTAAGAATATACCACAAATGCACATTGTATTTTCACATCTTCCAAATTTCATGTTTTAATGTAACAGTGCTTGTTCATCATTTGTATTTTTTTTATAACAAGCCTTTGATTTTGATATTGATAGTGGTTTTTTTTTTGTATTTCAGCTTCAGCCACAAGTTGACTGTACTGACAAACATGATTATGAAAATGGAATAAATTTAAGAGTCAAGAAGGGAGGAGGAAAAAACGTTTAACACCAAACCCTGACATCAGAGGACAGACTTGTTGTCTGTATAACTAAGTTTGCAAAGCCGTATATCATTGTGTGTTGTTGTTTTTTTTTTGTGCGTGTGAGACACACTGTATGGAAAGCTTTTCCGATTCTTGTGTGTGTGTGTGTGTGTTTGTGTGTGTGTGGGTTTTTGTGTGTTGCATTGTATTGTTGCTTTTATACTTTATGTGGTATGTTGTATTGCATTGTATTGTATACCACTTTGTGTGTGTGTTTTTATTGCATTGCAATTGTAATGTATGCCACCCCGGGGTGTGTGTGTGTGTGCGTGTGTGTGTGTGTGTGTGTGTGTGTGTGTGTGTGTGGTGTTGTAAAGTCAAATCAAAGTATATTCACTGCCAAAAAGTCAAATTTTGTCATTCTTGTTCATCTTGCTCTCACAAGGAAAACTGTTGTAAGCAAAACTGCTCATAAAGACCAAATAATAAAAATCAATACAAATATAATTAAAAGAAAGAAACAAGCACAACAGTTTCAGTTTTAAATTATGAGACAGACAAATTTAACAACTTACCTACACATAAAAAAAACCCAAAACAAAGTAAACACCAATGAATGGACAGGGCTATAAATGGCAACATACATGTGCATTAAACATAAACAGTATATGAATTATAGGTACAGGATGACAAAAGTGACTCTCCTTTCGAAATAAGAGTGCGTGTCACTCAGGCCCTTTTTCCCCTAGGCCCAAAATATCGGTAGGGTGTCAAGTGCTGAAATTGCAATTTTGAATTAAAAATGATAATAAAGACATTTTTGAAAACGGAAAAAACAATAAAATAATCAATTAGTTTCTTTCCTTATCAAGATCAATTTTAATACACTACCCACTCAGAAAAACCAGCAATTTTTATGAAAAAAGATCCTGAAAGAAGGCTATTTTCTGAAACTGTATCCCTCAATATTTTAATAGACCCACAGATTGACACGCTGTTTGAAAGCTCACAGTTTCCACCTTCATACTGTGTCAACTATATCTGGATTGAATTAAAACTTTATCGAATGATAAAGATCAAAATAAGGGAGCAGTTGTAAACAAAACATCACTAGGGTGAGATTTCATTATTTCATTGGCCCCGAGGGTCATGTACCTATGAAAAGCCAATTTAAAGGGATGCCTGAACAAAAAGGGGCCGTCTGCTCAAAAGTAATTGGATAATAACACTTACATTTGCCGTTCTGAAAAATTTTTTGGATGATAGAAAATCATAAGAGCTTAGTAATGAATTTTAGGGCAAAATCACATTTGATTGCAGTGGAGTTAGGAAAACATGAACGAAAACGCGTGGAAATCCTGACCCCTTTACCTGACTGAATTGAACACAGAAGTGATTCTGGTTACTTGTGAAACAGAAAAACTACGCACTTCGAATCAAATGATGAAGATATTACGTCAAATTGTTTTTGTCATTGTGCTTTATCTAAATTATCGAGGCATCAAACAAATACTGAAGTTCTCAGACAACAAAGGGTTCTTTTAGTGATTTTTTGATGCAAATGCCAATTTCTAAAAAATAGGCTGAAAAAAAATAAAAACGATTCAGGCTAGTGAGTTTTCAGTTTAAAAAATAGTACACTTGAAAAAGAGTATAATCAACACAGTTTTCATTAAATGAACTACGGCAAAAAACTGAAAAAGGGTATGCACTAAAAGGGAGAAATTTGTTTTTAATTGTGTGTGTGTTATATTTTGTTTTTAAAAGTTTTGTTAATTTAATTTTGTGTTTTGAGTGTGTGTGGTGTGTGTGTGTGTGTATTTTGTGTGTGTGTGTGTGTGTGGTGTGTGTTGTGTGTGTGTGTGTGTGAAATTTCATGTGTGTTGAAATATTTGCTGTTTGAGGTTAAACAAATACTAATCAGTGTTTGGCTTAATTTTTCAATAAAAACCTTGATACTTTGCAAAAAAAATTGTTTGGAAAAAACAACATACATAAGATACACCACTGTATTTATTTTTAATTAAACTGTTTAATGTGACTGTTTAGAGTATCACAAATGCACATTGTATTTTTTACTCTTTCTATTTGATGTTTTAATTACGTGTTGTTCACAATTTGTATTTTTTTTAACAACTTTGATTTTGATATGATAGTTTTTGTGTGTTCAGCTCATCCACACAAGTTGACTTACTGACCAAAAAATGGTTATGAAAGGAATGACTTCAAGAGTCAAGAGGGAAAGGTAAAAAAGTTTAACACCAAAGCCTGAGGCCCGAAACAGACTTGGTTCCCTAATAAATAATTTTTATGTCAGTTTTTAATGTTTTGTATTTTTTGGGGTGTGGGGCACACTGTATTTGCGCGAATTTTGTGTGTTTGTTGTGTGTGGTGTGTGTTTTTTTGTGTGTGTGTTTGTGTGTGTTGGATGTGTGTGTGTGTGTGTTGTATTGTATCGCATTGTTTGTTTTTAAAACCTTTTTTTGTGGTTGTTTTGATTGTTTGTATAAACTTTGTGTGTGTGTGTGTGTTGTATTGCTTGTATTGTAGCCCCGTGGGGTGGTTGAGTTGTGTGTGGGGTGTGTGTGTGTTGTGTGTTGTGTGTGGTGTGAAATCAAATCAAAAAGTAATAATCATGCCAAAATGTCAAGTTTTGTCATTCTTGTTCATCCTGCTTTACAAGAAAAAAAAATTTTGTAAGCAAAACTGTGATAAAGCCAACTATTATAAATCAAAAACAAAAACATTAAAAGATGAAAAAAAAGCACAGCAGTATCAATACATTTTGAGACCGGACAAAAGAACAATTTCCTAGAAATAAAAAAAAACCAAAACTATAAACATCAAATGAAAAGACAGACATCATGGCCCCAAAACTGGCATTATCAGTAAAAAAGAAAATTTTGAATTATAGGTAACATGTTTACAAATAATGAAATATTTTTCAATAATAAAATAAAGTGAAAATATTTATTTGGAAAATGTAATTTACACTTGTTTCAGTTGTGTGTGTGGTGTGTGGTGTGTGGTGGGTGTTGTGTTTGTGTCTTGTATGTGTTTTTGTGTATTTTTTCACTGATTTCAGATAATGTGTTTGTTTACTATGTTTTGTGTGTGGTTCCCCTGTGTGCCAATTTTATGTGTTTTATACCCCCGTAAGCAGTGTTTTACAAACCGTAGCTAAAGAAATTCGTAAAAGCATTGTGTTTTTTTAGAGTCAAAATTGGCTAAGGAAAGAATTGGTTTTGTACGTGTTCATATTTTGTTACAACTTTTGGGAAAAATTTTCAAAATTACAAAATTGCCCCATTTATGTGCAAACTTTATAAAAACTGTTGGGTGAAAAAACCCGTGCAGAGAAAAAAGGGTTCTAAGAGCAATACTTTCCCTTTAAAAAGTCCCCGGTCTTTGAAGGTTTTATTCTAAGAAGGTTAAAATAATTTGATGTGTCAAAAATGTTGGTTTTTAAACAAAAACCTTTTTGGGTTGTTACACCTATGTAAACCACAAAAAAAAATTTTAATCCATGGCACTTTTCTATTCTGTCCTTTTGTTTTGAATACTTTTAGCTTCAACACTCCTACATTAGTTTATTGTGAAGGGAGCAAGGTACCTGTTTTTCACCCTTTTTTAAAAATTTCCCGAAATATTTCTTCAAAAAAATTTAATATTTTAAACTTATATTCTAAAATTAATAATGTATTCTCTTTTTTTTAAAAAATTATTTCAAAATATTTTTGAACCCGAGATTTAAAAATCAGCCCTTGATACCAAGACCCTGGGGGAGTTCTCATTTAAATATGTTTGTATTGACAACACACAAATTTTTCCCAAAAATAACAAAAAAGTACTTTTTTGTATGAATAAGTATGCAAAGTTTCATGAAAATTGAAGAACAATTGCAAAGGAAAATCCAATATTACATTTGCAATTCAGTTTTCCTTCATTTTCTCAAAATGGCCGCTCACAGGGATTCCACATTCTAAACCCCATTTCTAAAAAAACTAAATATTCGATTTTAATGGAGTTTTCACCAGTGGAAAGAGCATCAAAAGTACATTTTGAACTACATAAAACATGAAAAGCCAAATGGTGAGAAGGGACTCATTATGTGCTGTAAGGTTACTAATAGTATGAGAAGATTAAAATTAATCCTGTGAGTCAAGCAGTTTTTAGAAAAGGCAGATCATCTATTGATCATCTAGTTAAGCTGACAACTCAGGTCCAGTATCAGTTTGACAGTCGGAAATGTCTACTAGCAACATTTTTTTCATATATCTAAGGCATACGAACAAGTATGACATTCATGGTTCTTATTTAAACTCAAGAATATTGGTTTGTCAGAGCTTATGTATGTTTCATAAATATTTTTTGGGAAAACAGACAAATTAAGGCTAAAATGGGGACTACATATGCATTTCCAAGATTACTACAAATTGGAATCCCACAATGTTCAGTTATTGCACCCATACTGTTTTATATTTTGATGCATGACTTGCTGGACAATCTTTCAAAAAATGTAGATCTAGCCCAATATGCTGATGATAATTGTATGTGGATGAAAGTTGTGATGAAAAGGAACACATCTGCCGAGTCTCTAAATTATGATAAAAGGTTGTACAAAAACGATTTAAATACTATTGTAACACCTCACACAAAAGAGTGCTTTGTGTTCATTGTTACTAAGCCTAGCAAGGAAAATGACTCCAATTTACTACAAGGGTAATTTTCTCCGGTGAATTATTTCCCTTTGTTTTAAACTGCCGCCTTTTTCTAACAATCTTTTCCTCCCAGACGGTAGAGAGAAGAGCGTGGTTGCTCGAGATGTTCCTTATTAAGGTATGGTTGCTCTTTTTAAGCTAACCTAACTTAATTTTTTAAAAAGGGTTGGAAGGGTTTATGAGGTATTTGTCTAATTTTGTGTTTGAAGGTTTCAAGCTTGTGAATTTAGAAGTTATCATTTTGAACAAGAGAGCAAGTGGCATATTCGAACTTAGTCAATGTCTTTGTTGTACTAGGATCAATTTTTGGCAGAATATTGTTCAGCTAACAAATGCTGAATACAAACTAAGGCTTATTACACTGTATAATATATGTGTGTAAAAGCCTACTATAGTTTTGTAATGGTTGTTATTATTATGAATGCAAAATTCTATTTTTGTGAGGAATGACATAGTAATGTTTAAACAGGTGCAGTGACTTGGGAATGTCATTGGGGATTCATCAAATTAAATTAATGTGAATTAATGTTTATACAGTTTCATAGGATAGACCATCAGCTGTCCTCAAGTAATGAAACATATGTGAGACTAGTTATTGTACTGGTGATTTTAGTGAATACGTTTGATTTGTTGTGAGAATAGTTATTCTCATAAGAGTTGAAAAATGGGTGAGCTGAGAGTATATTTTGAAGATTTGTTCTATTATGGCAAACTCTGGTAAGTGTGTCAGTTTTTGCTCTGTGGGTATTCATATTAAGTTGCCATTGATATGTTATACCTGAAAGTGTGGGTCTTGTGATGATTGGTATCCTTGATCCTGTGATAAGAATGAGATTTCATGAAGAGATCAAATGGTTTATTGATTGTTCCCTTTTATTTCAGGAACATGGTAACATCGGTTCATGGTAACATTGGTTCATGGTAACATGGTTCATCGTAACATCGATAACATCGTTTTCTCATCATCTCTCTTTTGATCATTTAACTGATGAAATGTGAAGCTTTTGATCTGTGACCTGAGATGATCCATGATTGGTTGCGTAGTGAGGACTGGACAAAATAAAAAACAGAATGGTTTGTGTTTCAAATTGTACCTGTAGTACAATTAGTGATGTGTGTGATTGTAGTTTACTAATAGTAGTAGTAGTATAATAAATTTGTGAACCCAACTTGCTTGGCCTGAAGAGTTACATTAAATGAATAGTGTTTCAGTGTGATTGCTGAGTGAGTTGATGTGATAATTTTCACTACTACTTGCTGTCTCCCTTTTATATTTCATTTCTATTTTTCTCTTATCCTCTTCCTATCCCCCCTTTATCACTACCAGCCAATTAGTAGGTGAGCACTAATCCTCCTTAGGGATACTAAAGAGAATAGGATAAGTTTAGGATTTCATTTTTGGTGCCGGATTGGATGGTGCTGGGAATCGGGGTGGCTACCTAAAGAATTCCTGATTAGGACTTTCTACACCATAACTAATTATATGACTGAAAACGAAATACAACTATCATGTGATAAAACTGATATGATGCTATTTAGTAATGTAGCAAGTCCAATGGTAATGCCTAGTTTTAGAATAAATGGTGGGATTTTACAATATAAACAAGTAGTCAAATTCTTTGTTGTTTTCCAAACATCAAAATTAACATGACATAAACATATTGAATATATTTTGACTAGAGGAAGAAAAAAAGCTTAAACATTTTGATAAGTTTTAGTAACAGCCATGAGGCCAGGATACTTTGAAGCTTGTTGCATCTTTCAACATTTCTTCATCGTTCAAAATTAACCTTTACACAGTCAGTATTTTTTGTGCCCCAAAAAACCTTTTGAAAAAAAATCACAGCACAGACTGCAGGGCATATAAATTTGACCTAGGTCTACCTCTCCATGCTTCATGATTAAAAACATACAGTGCTTCAGGGGTTTTACCACTGGGAGATTATAGGAGAGTTGCCTGCAGTAAACTTGTGCTACCACGCCTGACTGTTCAAAACGGTTTGGAATCAGTGGTTTGACACTGATTTTCCAAAGAGAGCTAAATCTAAGTCACCACAAACTACATTGATAACAAAAACATCAAACATTTTTTTAGAACTCTCGTTTGGAGCTAACAGGAAATGTAGCACAACGGGATGCATTACACTTTATTCCATTCTGAGAACTCAAAGAGCAAGGTTTGACATCAATGAAATTGATCTAGAAAAAAAGGACAACATAATTATTTAGTATCTTCTCATGCCAAATGTCATTTGGAAGACAACTATCCTAATCACTTAAAGAATCCACAGATGAATCAGTATTAGATAATAACGCTGGTGTTGCCTATATCATACTAGATCTAAAAACGGAAAACCAATTTAACTTTGGAGAAGGTATATCAATATTTTCAGCACAACTTATCAAAATATTAATAGCCCTAATTTTTCTCAACAGTTTTCCCAAAATACTCTTTCGATTAGTTGTTTTGTTCAGACTCCAAATCAGTTATTTATGCAATTAGTTCTTTGTAAACAAATGTTAGATCCAAAGTCGTCATTGAAGTATACCATTTGATGAATCTTTTATCATTAAACGTCTCAGAAAAAAACAAACACTTCCTGTTGGATTCCATCCACAGTGGTTTTTACTACAATAAAAAAGTTGACATTCTTGCAAAAGAAGGAGCAAAAGGTTCATCAGAGATGACACAATTAGTACACCCCTGTTTATTACAAGAGTGTTATCATATTTTAATAAAGTCACATCAAGTTTTTTCAGTGTGAGGAAAGGAGACTTGGTTGTCTAGACACACACACAGATCTACGTAAATTTGAGTCTTTTGTTAAATAGGAAAACATGATGCATACTCTTCAAAGCAGATTGTTTCCTTAGCTTGTGGATGGAAATTGAATTGCTTCAAGACAAAATATACTGGAAATGCTTTTTGCATAGGTGTAAAAATATAATAGCAGATCATATATTAATATGCCGCAGCTTAAAAGGGTATATTTCTGTTTTGATGGTATCCTCTCTATTAGCAATATTTAACAGTCTGTCACTTATGTACGACATTTTTAGATCACTAATTCATAGTCCAATTAGTTTGTTATTGTGATTGATTTGGACTTTAAAGATGCTCTAGTCCTTTTTTTTTCTTGCTTGTTAGATTTTGAAAGAAATATCTGTATCCTTTTTTCTTTGCAATATGTCTCCTGTTTCATGGTAGTTGATTTTCTATTGTTTTTCTTGTTTGTGTTATAGGAGGGGGCAGGGGGGGTAGAGATATTGTGTTATTGAGATATTGTGTTTGTACTTGGGTTTTGGCTGTTGTTGGGTGTTTCTCGCTCTTGTTTTAAGAGATGAGGGTATTTGGTTGGGGAGGGGGGGGGGGGGGGGGTGGTTGCTTCTGGGTTTATTTTGGGGGCAGGAGAGGGTTATGTACATTAAAATAGGTTTGGGTTTTTATCACATGAAATTTAGCAGTTGGAATGTAGTTACATTTTTCATTGGAATTAACTGACTTTGTTAGAATTTGTTAAATTGCTTTTTCCTGTTGTTTATTGAAATACCCAATAGGTTAGTAATGTAAAGGTTTTTTTCTATTATTGTGTTTGTTTGTTTAATATTTTTTTTATTTTCAAGTTTTGATTATCATTTTGCATGCTTAAACTCAACTGAACTTCCTTTCCTATACATTACCAATACCCCCTCCTTTCCTGACACTCACACACGCTCCTCCCTCTCCCCCCACCTGTTAATATCACAATGTTCAATGAAGAAACACAGAGGATACTTACTTACTAACTTTGACCTATCACTCCCCTGGAGCATAGGCTGCCGACAACAGTCCGCCATAGTCCTCTGTCCTGGGCTATTCTCTCCAGCTGTCTCCAGGTATATGCCATCTTCGTGGTTTCTGCCTCAAGGTCGCGTCGCCAGGTGTTTCTTGGCCTTCCTCTTTTTGTTTTTCCAGGGGTTTCCATGATAGTGCCTGCCTTGTGATGTTGCTGGCTGGCTTTATCAGGGTGTGCCTGATCCATCCCCATCTCCTGCGCCGAATTTCATTTTCGGCTGGCAGCTGGTTGGTACGTTGCCACAGGTCTGCGTTGCTGATGGTGTCAGACCAGTGGATCTGAAGGATTTGTCTCAGGCAGCTGTTGATGAAGGTCTGCACTTTCTTGATGGTGGTCTTTGTTGTCCTCCATGTCTCCGCTCCATACAGTAGGACTGACTTGACGTTGGAGTTGAACAGCCTGATCTTTGTGCGGGTCGACGCCACCTTTGAGCTTCAGATGTTCTTCAGCTGCAAGCTGCTCCCCTTGCCTTGCCAATTCTGCTCGACGTCTGCGTCGTGCCGCCCTGCATGTAATGATGCTACCTCTGGTAGCGAATGTCTCCACTTCTTCCAGCCCCTTCCCATTTAGTGTGACTGGTCCTCATTTCCGCTTCGTTGATCTTGAAATCTTGGTTTTGACTTAAAGGATCTTGAAATCAACCTGTAATGGGGTGGCTGGTAGTTCTGTAGTCTTGTCATGCATCTGTTGGTGGCTGTGGGAAAACAGGGCCAGGTCGTTTGCAAAGTCGAGATCATCCAGCTGGTCTCACAGTGTTCACTGGATTCCACTTCTTCTGTATTCCGTTAAAGTCTTCATGGTCCAATCGATCGCCAGGAGGAAGAGGAAAGGTGACAGGAGACAGCCTTGTCTGATCCATTTCTTCACCGTTGTGATTTTGCCCTCCATGGACCACCCTGGGAGGTCATTCTTTCATAGGAGTTCTTGATCAAGTTGACCAGTTTTGGTTGGACTCCATGGTGGCGAAGCAATTTCCAGAGGGTGTTGCGGTCTACCTGTCGAATGCTTTCTCATTATCGATGTACTTGCGTTGTCTGTTCTTGCGCTCCTCTTGACTTCTCTGTTGGCTTCTGTGAATCTGCTTGTGCCTTGGCCTTTGCTGCTCTTGTCCGGCTGTTGTTTACTGCTGCTTTTCTCTGCTTTCTCTTTCAATCTTGCCCATTGTGACTGCCGATTCCATTCCTTCTGTAGGTGTCTCTTGGGGCCCACTATTCCTGACAAGTTGACGTGTGACTCTTTCACTTTCTTCACTGGCTCTCGATGTCAGTCTCTTCTTCAAGCAGTTCTTGTAGTACTTGGTACTTGTTGGTGAGGGACAGCTTGAATTCTTCATTTATCTTTGAGTCTTTCAGCAGGTTGGTGTTGTATTCTGCCTCTTTGTTTTTTACTTCCATCCAGTTCTTCTTCAGCTTTAGCTTCAGCCTGGCTACCAAAAGGTGGTGGTCAGATGCAATGTCTGCTCCTCTTTTCACCCTTACATCCTGTAGAGATCTCCTGAATTTCTTGGCCATGCTGATATGGTCAATCTGGTTCTCAGTCACATGATTTGGTGATACCCAGGTGGCCTTATGTACTCTTCTGTGTGGGAAAATGCTGTCACCAATTACCAGATTGTTGATAGCACATAGGCCCTCTCGCCATTTCATTCATCTTCCTAATCCGTGTCTTCCATCACTTTTTCGCATCCCGTTTGCCCTTGTTCGATCTTGGCATTGAAATCACCCATGAGGACTTTTTAAAATCTTTTTCTGGGTACTTGGCAATGACGTTCTGCAGTCTATCATAGAATTGATCTTTGGCTTCTTCATCGCCGTCATTAGTTGGCGCATAACACTGGATGATGTTCATTCTGATCTTCTTCTTTTTAGTCCTGAAGGATGCAACGATGATTCTTGATCCGTGTGCTTCCCATCCTATCAGGGCTTGCTGCGCAGGTCTTGACAACATGAGCGCTAAGGCTTCTGTGTGTGGAGCGTTGTCTTCTTCATGGCCAGAATAAAGCAGCATCTCTCTAGTGAGCAGTCTCCTTTGTCCCTGATGTGCCCAATGGGTCTCACTGATGCAAGCAATGTGAGGTTGTAGCTTTCATCTTGCTGATACTTGTGTTGTTTTTCCCGTCTCATACATGGTCCTCACATTCCATGTTCCAATGTTGATGGTCCTGGTCGATAAAAGGGGGGTCGGCCTTGTGGCTTCTGTAGACTCACGGCTTTCGCCACACGGCGTCATACATCCTCTTGGCGAGGGCCCTTCCTCTCCCAGGGCATTAGTCTCTTGGTCTGTTGTTGGCGTTTCTGTAGCAAGCTTTGTTTTTACGGGTTGGGGTTGCTAGCCCCACGCCCAACCCTCCTTCTTTTCTCATCTGGGCTTGGGACCGGCAATGGCAGAGTTAACACAGAGGATCATCATCATCATTAGCCATTACACCCAGTGGTGTGTAGGGCAGCAACAAAGCGCTTCCACTCCTGCCTATCCTGGGCCAACCTAGTCACTGATCCCCAAGAGGCTGCATGGCTTTCATCTCACTTTCTGCAGTTCTCTTCCCTTTGCTTTTGGTCTTCCTTTCTTCTCCTTCCTTCTGGGGTCCAGTGCAATGTTTGTTCTTGTGATTGACTGTGATTCTTTCGAAGGATGTGCCCAATTCACTTCCACCGTCGTCTGGTGATGATGGTTCCCATGTCTTCTTGCCTGCATTTCTGTAGTGGGTCTTCATTGAAGATTCTTCTCTGGACAAAAGATCCAGAGAATTCTTCGCAGGCAAAAGTTGTGGAAGGATTGAAGTTTCGTAAGACCCACTTCCGTCACCCTCCAGCACTCAGCACCATACAAGAGCATAGACAAACACAGCTTGGTATAGCTTCAGCTTGGTTTTGGGTGCTGTACTGATTTTAAATCTCCAATATTGTTCATCTCCCTAAACTCATTCCTGACCTTGCCATCGTTGTGGATATCTTCTTTTGGCCCCCCCTTTTGGTTTGATTATACTGCCAAGGTATGTGAACCTGTCTGTCTGGTGCAGGTTAGTTCCATTCACTTTCAAAAGGGGCTAATGTGTTCACATTGAGCGACATGTCTCTGTTTTTTTGGGTGCTAATACGAAGCCCCACTTGCTGTCTGAATGTTTGAAGTCTGCTGGTCTTCTCCTGGATATGTTGGTGTGTGTGGGACAGCAGCGCCAGGTCATCTGTAAAGTCAAGGTCATCTAGTGTTGAGAACAGCCTCCAGCGAATCCCTTTTGGGGTGTCTTCTGTCGTCTTCCTTATCATTCAATCAATGGCCAGATTGAAGAGAACTGCTGACATCACACATCCTTGTCTTACTCCAGTCTTGACTTCGAAGACAGTGTTGCTATGGCCCACAGAGCATGTGAAGTTTGTCATAGAAGCTTTTGATAAGGTGTACCAGTTTCGAGGGGATGCCATATTGCGAAGGATACTTCAAGGCTGCCCCCTGTGTATACTGTCAATGCCTTTTCGAAGTCCAAAAAATTCACATACAGCTGTCTTTGCCACTCTGTGCACTGTTTGATGATGTTTCTGAGTGTGAATATCTGGTCTATACATCCTCGTTGCTTCCTGAACCCTGCTTGTTCCTTCCTCAAAGCATCTTCCACAGCGTCTGATATTCTTCTGATGATGACCTTGGCCAGTATCCTGCTTGGCACATACCAGTTGTTGCAGTCGCTCAGGGTTCCTTTCTTAGGGATTTTGACTATCACTCCCTTGGTCCAATCATCAGGTACTTTCTCGTTTTCCCATGCAGCTGTGTTCAGTGGTTGCAGTATGTCAGCTGCTAGTTCAGAATCTGCCTTGAACAGTTCAGAACCAAGGTTGTCCTGGCCTGGTGACTTGCCGTTCTTGAGGGTCTTGATGGCAGCCACTGACTCTTGATTTGTTGGGGGGTTGACATCAATGTCTAAGTCTTTTGTAGCTTCTGGGATGTCGGCTTTCTCGTCAGGTGGTGGTCGGTTGAGAACCTCCTGGAAGTGTTCAGCCCATCTTTCTTCTTGCTCTTTCTCTGTTGTCAACAGTTTCCCTTGTCTGTCCCTGATTGGTCTCTCAGCGTTCCTCTTAAATTTGTTGCATACTTTCTTGGTGATCTTGTAGACTCTCCCTTGCTCTCCTTGGGCCGCCGCCTCTTCTGCCTCAGCTGCCAGCTGGTCCATGGCTTCTTTTCTTGTCACGGCGTGTAGTCTCTTTACTTGCCTGTGTGCCTCTCCGTACAAACTCTTCCTGCCTCTCTCGTAGCCGTGGAGCTTTCTTACAGAAGTCGCTTCTTGGTCTCTCTTTTTTCTTTGATGGCATCGACGGTCTCTTGGTGGATCCAGTCATTGTTGGTCTTCTTCTTTTTATGCCGATGTTGTTTGCTGGGTCTCAGTGTACAGTTTACAGATTGCTTCCATGTCGTATCTATGTCATGCTGTTCTGTCATGGGTTTTGTAGGATGTGGAATCGTTCCTCAGATCGTTGATGAATGGGAGACTTCACGTTGGGGGTCTCTCAATCGCTGGGTAACAAATTGCGCTTGAGTTGGTTTGTCTTGTGTTCTTCTTCATTTTATCTGGATGTGTTTTCTGTCACTTTGGTGATGAAATTTCTCCCGACATCCGCCCCTTCGCTTGGTTCTCACATCGAGAAGAGATTCGTCTCCACTTACCATGATCATCAGATTGTCAATCTGGTTCATAATTCCCCATTTGGCGACGCCCAAGTCAGCTTGTGGGGTGTCCCGGTACGTGAAGAGGTCCCTCCTATCACTAAGTTGTTCATGGCGCAGAAATCCACAAGTCTCTCCCGTTGTCATTTCTGTTCCCCACCCCGTGTTTTCCCATGACTCTCTCATAAATCGGTGTTGTCACTTTCGAACTTGGCATTGAGGTCCCCAAAGATGACGATGAGGGCATGGCGTGGGGCTTTCTCTGTCTCTGTCCCGCAGCTGGTGGTAGAAGTCGTCTTTGCTACATCGTTGCTGTTTTTTGGTTGGTGCGTAGCACTGGATGATGGTGGTGTTTATGTGCCTTCCCTTCAGTCTCGCACTCACGAGTCTGCCGTTGATGGGCTTCCACTCCATAAGGCATCGCTCAACGCCTTTCTTGAGGATGATGGCAACTCCCTCGTGGTGCTGGTCGTCATCTCTCCCAGAGTAGAGGACGGTTTCTCCGGTGGTGATTCTCATTCTCCCAGATCCAGTCCATCTACTCTCGCTTACTCCTAGGACATGGAGGTTGAATAGTCTCATCTCTTATGTTACCTGTTCCAGCTTGCCTTTCTCATACATCGTCCTCACGTTTCAATGTCCTAGTCTGATCTTAGTTTTGGTGGTGTTCAGGTCTTCCCTTATCCTGCTGGTAGCTTCCTCTCGGCTTTAGCCTCTAATTGCACTGATAACTGCTACTTTTCTTCGGATGAGGCTATAAACCCAGGCCCCGTGTTCGAGCGCATACAGAACATCTTGGGCACACGTTAACTCCAGTTTTGCTTTTCTCGAAAAAAGTAGGCAAGGCAGTGGAAACAGATGACAAAATTTACAAAACCGCATACATATGGGGACTGGATGTAAAAAAAGCACATAAGTGCTTATTCCATTATCCTTGATATAAAAAAAAATTTAAAGAAATAAAATATGTCACAAATCCATGTCTACTAAACTGATGAAAAAAACCCACTACACTTCACTGAAAACTACCAGCTGTGTTCATACATAGTTTAGCACAATAGTAATAGGCTACTTTAAAATATGTTCACCAATACAAAATAAACCACAGGGATTATACTAAAACAAATTCTGATAATGCTACAGCTTCAAAAAGCAGTTAATCCCCAAAATAGATGAAGATGACAAGATGGTGCTAAAAAAATGTGCTAAAGACATTACAGGTTACTTCGAATGGAGAGTTGATGGTGAGCAGGCAGAACTAACAGAACAAGAGGACAGATCTGACTGCTATATTACGTTACCATTACTTTAACCAACTTCAACCCGTTTGTATCACTCATAACAGAGTCTGTGTATATGTGTCGAAAATGTACGACTGCAAGCAGTCTCCTAAGGCTCAGCCAACCATGGTCAGTACAAAAAAGTAGCTTCTTTGACACTGTAGACAGTAGCAGACGCTGCTCTTTAATACGCTCAGCCAATCAGTGCCGGTATAGGCGGCTGCATTTAGACTCACGTCATTTAGACTCGCGTCATTTAGACTCTCGTTTTTCTCCTGATTACGTCACGTGTAGGTTTAACAGGCCAGGGTCAGGCTGTTGTAGGAAAGACATGGCATTCTTCACTGCAATACTGAGGAACTTTGTGTCAGTCAGACCGGCAGCCACAGTGAGAATGGACTGGAAAGTGTCAAGCCTAGCCTATCATGTTTAAATATTACCACCGACAAACTTCACTTGGAGATGATGGATTCAAGGCAATGTGCAATCCTTGGAGCTCTACTATTTTTTTTGCCAGGTAGTGAAGCCCTTTGTGTGTGGTTTTCTGTTTCATCTTTATTCAATATAATTATAATTATTTGATTATGTCAGTATTTGAGGACATATGGCAGTGAAAGGACAGAAGTTTGAGAACAATGTTTGTGCAACAGTAGTAGTGTGCCTTTAAAATATCTCTTGACGCAGGTGACATTTAGCTAAACATTAGGCAACATCAATCACACACACACACACACACACACACACACACACACACACACACACACATACACACACACATACACCGTACAAACACACACATACACACACACACATACACCATACAAACACATACATACACACACACACACACACACACACACACACACACACACACACACAAAACACACACAAAAACACACACACAAGTGTGTGTGCATGTTTAACATATTTCCAGGAAAAAATAATAATATGTTGGTAAAAATCAAAAGGGGAGGGGGAGACCAAAGAAATTTCTCTTTGATTGTGGAGTTACATGAGTCCTCATCACCATCGCTCAGATTCTGAATCCTTTGGGGGCCTTCGAATCTTTGTCAAGACCTTTCTCCAGTCCCCTGTTTCTCAGCTGCCGTCAGGGTGTTTCTCAGCTCCATGTCTGTCCACTTTCAAATGTTGTCCCCCATCTCTTCCTGTGTCTGCATCTTCTTCTTTATCCTCTCACTGTGCCTTGTAGGAAATTTTTTAGCAAGACCAGAGGAGCCCGTGACATGACCAAACCATTCAGTTTTTATTGTCTGACGAGTGTTTGAAGGTCAGTAAAAGGGTCCGATTTCATCAGGTCAGTATAGGGGTTTGATAGGGCCCCGAAATCCCTTTTTAGAGAGATGTATGTAAATGTGTGTATCACTTGACCTTCTTGTACTACTAGTGGACCCTCTTCTTACTTTACTCGACTTACAGCAGCCTTTGACACTGTTAGTCCAGTGTTGTCAAAGTGTATAATGTGTGTGTGTGTGTGTGTGTGTGTGTGTGTGTGTGTGTTTTGTGTGTGTGTGTGTGTGTGTGTGTTGTGTGTGTGTGTGTGTGTGCGCTATAAAAAAAATTCCATTTATTAAATTTTTATTTTTTTTTTAATTAAAAATTATAAATTTTTACTAGTATGACTTAAAAACGTAAGTAAGGAAACTGATTTCAACCGTTTTTTTTTTTTGCTAAAAGTTAGTGTTTATAGTAATAAACAATACTGAACAGATGAGAATGATAAAGCATTGCATTGTTTATATATTAGACACATATAACTAAGTCATGGGCGTTTCTACATTTAGAACTCCACCCTGTGTCCCCAGATAGCCTATAGCCATTAACCATTCATTAGAGAGGGCTTCTCGTGATTCACTTTAAACTATCATCACTTTGCTCCACGAATGTGAAATACGCACATAAAGTCGATTAAAATTAAAACAATAAGACAAAATAATGTGCGTCTAGACAGTGCTAAAACACTCATATCCAAACCTTGTACTGTTGGCTGTTTTGGTTTTTTTATATTTATGGTCAATCATTTTTTGAATGACCCCCCTCTGTCACCCCCCTGGAAAAGCCTTCATTTGATACCGTCAAATCCAGCCTCAAGGCACATTTATTTCCCACCTGGGATCTTCCCCGAAAATAATACCCTCTTATAATACGTTCCTACTTTTAACAAACTTCTCCATTATCCCATCTAAACGTGTTTGTGTGTGTGTGTGTGTGTGTGTGTTGTGTGTGTGTGTGTGTGTGTGTGTGTGTGTGTGTGGTGTGTGTGGGGTTGTGTGTGAGTCTGAATTTAAACTCTGTTGTTTAGGGTTTATTAAAAAAAATGATGTCTATAAAAAATTCGAATACAAGTGCTTTGATTCGTTTTGCTTTATAAGATTCAGGGGTAGAAACATTCAATGTTAGTAGATCATCAAAATAATGCATTTTCACCTCGAAGTGCAAGACAAATTCAGTGATTGGTTTGTTATCCACCTCATGCACTCAGTTCTTTGGATTTGCATTCTCGTGCATGGGCTTCAGACAGATCTTTATTTTCTCCAACTCAGCCACTGCTGGTCCTTGTCTTTTTCTTCCATGACATTGTCAAGAAAATTCATGAAAGTCTTAAGTGCAATGACTAAATTCAAAACAGTATCAACTGTGAAATGCCCCGAACAGCTCTGGCCCTCCACTTTCCTTGAACTTTAAGTGCTTTGAGCATCAGCTGCAAATATCACTTCCCAAACACTGCCCGAAGATAGTTCCTGCATAAGTCGTCCTATGGGGAAACCCCGGATTCTCATCCATAAATTTAAGCCACCTGAGGTTTTGGGAAATGAAGCAGAGGGGCTGTCATTGGTTCACTGGCAACAGTGATTCTGGCCCTTTTAAACCCAAAAAGGGTTTATCCAAAGTGACATCTAGTGTTACATGGCTCAGGATTGCCCAAAGCTGACAAAAAGTGCAGAGGTTAAACCAAAAGGCATGGATTTTTTTCGGGGTGGGGTAAAGCCCCCTTTGTGCTGGGGGGTTTTTTCTTTTTTTGGGGAAACCCGGGGGGGCACACAGTGGCCCAAAAAAACTTTTACGGAGGCAGGAAAGTTTAAAAACCCTACCACTCAGTGGGCCCCTGGGCCCCTTTAGGGGGGGGCAAAAAACGGGGAAAAATTTTTTTATGTTAACTTTTGGGGTAAAGGGTCGGGGTGGGTTCAGCTGAATTTTCAACCTTTTTTTTTTGGGGCCTCTTTTCTGGCTTAAAAAAATGCCCTCTGTTTTTTGGGGGGTTTGGGTCTTTGGGGCCCCAATCGTTTGCCCATCCGTGGTTCCCCTTTTTTTAAATAAAAGGTTTGTTCCCCAAAAGCTGGGTTTTTTGGAGGGGTTCCCGCGGGGGGGTCGGGGAGGGCCCCCGTGTTTCATCCCCGGTGGATTTAATTTTTGCCCGCCACCTGATTTTGTCGTTTGGGGTAGGGGTTAATAGGGTTTGGCCCAAAAATTTACTCAAACAACCACTTAACACAAATGACCCATTTCAGAAAATTTTTTTCCCCAGGGGCCCTTTCTGGCTTTTCCCCCAGGGGCCCCTTTAATTTGGCCTTTAGGATTTTAAAAAACCTTTTGGAGGGGGGGGACCTTTGGGGGGTTTGTGGTTTGGGGGGGAAATTTGGGCCCCGCGTGACATAGGAAGGGGGGGCTTAAGGGGTGGCCGCAAAAAAACAAAACAACAAAAACCCCAAAAGCAAAACCCCCCCCCACCCCCAATAAGGGACCCAACCCACCCAAAAACAAAAAAAATCCCCAAAAAAAACCAACAAACCAAAACAGAAAAAAACAAAAAAAAAAAAAAAAACCCAAACAGTTTTCTCCTCTTTATGGTGGGGAGCAGAGGTCTGGGGACCCACACGCTTTTTGATTTTTTTTTACTAGTTGCTGGTTTTGTGTTCTTTGATGATATTTGGGGAGTTTTCTGTGGCACTTTTTCCAAAATGCTTGATTCTCCTCTCAATCGCGACAGAGCCAGTTTTCAACCCTATAGGGAAGATACACGAGGGATTTGAAAGTGATATTTGGGGGAAAAAAAAGCGATGTTTTTTGTTTCTGAGATCCTCTCGAGTTGCTAGAGCGTGTCTGTTGAAATCAAGCTTTCACTTCATTGTTTGGTGTGCCATCTTTTGTTGGGTGGGCCTAAGTATTTAATTGGGCCCACCCTTTAGTATTTTCCATTTATCTTTTTTTTCCGGCTGTCTTTAACTGCGCTTTGACCAGGTGCCGTATATGACCTCCATCCCTATCGCCGCTCGATCTGATAACTATTGGAGGTTTTGCATTTCTTGTTTGCTGCCGCCCATAGGTAAATGTCATCTGCAAAATCTGAGTTGAAAAGGGGTTTTCCACAATGGAGAGGGGGAGGTGGGGGGTTTTTGCATGTCTCTGAATAAAGTTTTGAGGTAAGGTTAAAGTAAGGTGGGTGGAGGCAGCCCTGAGGGCCCCCCCAACCGTGGTTTTAAAGAACCCGCCCATGGATTGTTCATGAAAACGCATTTTGCTTTCCCCGTCGTGCCTTGATGATTTCAAGAGGCGTTGTCAATGTTGAAGTGCCTGAGTACTTGTTAGGGGCCGTCATCCATCCCTGTCAAAGGGCCTTTTTGAAGTTTTGAAATTTTGAACAATCTTTTTGGTGTTGTAGATGTTTTCTATCAAAATTTTCCGTTTAAAAAATATTTTTCCATTGTCTGCGAAATTGGTCAAAGCCGGATTTTCTTTGACAGGGTTTTTTTCTGCTTGATTTTTCATCGGTTGAGGACTACCCACACATAAAATTTGATAGGATGGTTTAAAAAGACGATGGTTCGTATTCTGGCATTGCTTGGGGTTTTCCCTTTTTTGGTGGGGGTATTACAAGAGACTTGTCCATTCTTTGGGCCCTTCTTGGTTCGTAAATCTTTCTGCAAAGTTTTTGGAATCACTTGCGTTTCATTCCCTCCTTTTTTTTAGGGTTTAGCTGGATATTATCGATTTCGGGGTTTTTCCCCCTTCTTCAATTGTTTAATACTGTATTACTTCCACCTTATTTTGGGTGGGTCTTTATCTTGGTGTCAGGGGGTTTTTGTAAAAAACTATTTGGTAGGCGTAGGGGCATTATACAATCCCTCACAGTATTCCCAAGGTTGGGATCCTTTGCTTTCCTTTAAAAATTTTCCTTTTTGTTTCAATAACAGGGTTTTTTGGCTTGTTTTTAGTTAGTGATTTCAGAGTGTCTAACTGTTTTCTGTTTCCCTTGGGCCAAAACAACTTCGTGCTGTGGCTTGTTCTTCTATCCCGCTTCTTTGGTTTTCCTCTATCTTTTCCTCACTTCCTGTGGCTTTTTTCCTGTATTTGTTTTTGGGCTTTTGACTTGTGAACTTTTGTTTTTAAAGCCCCTTTCTTTTGTCGCAGAGGGCAAAAACTCATTTGTCACCCGGGGGTTGTTTCTTTGTTCTCTTCTTCCTAATTTTTTTTCGCTGCTGTCAATACCCTTTTTTTATTTTTGGCAGTGTGTCCCCTCATGTCGATGGCGTAAGTGCGGGGAAAAATTTCCCAATGTTGGGTTGGAAATTCAAACCAATGTTGGGGCTTTACGTTTTTCCAGATCAAATCTTATGTTGGGTTTTTTTTTGGTTTTTTTGCTTTAGTTTCAGCTTGAAAGGTGAAGTCAAGGTCTGGTCACGCCAATGTCAGTCCTGGGAAATTTTTTTGTGTTTTCCCTTGTTTTTATGGTTGAATCTTTTTGGTGACAGAAAATTGTCCCAATTTGTTGTGAAACAACCTTTGGTGAGTGACAATTGACGTCGGGTGGCTTGGAGGGTGGGGTGTGTTTGCCCGACTTAGTTTTTTCTTTTGCGAATTCCAGCAGCCGCTGTCCCCCTTCCGTCTGTGTCTCCAGTCCAAAGCGTCCCGTGGTTTCCTGCCCAGGGGTCTAGGCATCAGGTCCCACCCTTTCATTCCGTCGCCTTCCACAATAAGAAAATCTTTTGGGGCTTTTGAAGATGTTTTTAAGTTGACATAGAAATCTCTATCTGGGCATCATCGTAGTCGATATTTAAACATACCCTTGGGTGATGGGAGAGTCTGGGTTTTTTCATAAAACCGATTTAGAAGTTTTTTGCTGGTGTGCGCTGAGATGCTTGACACAACCTTTCCTAAAAAAATGAAGCCTACCGTGTTGAAGATTTCTCTTTTCCACTCACCATATCTTGTGGCCACTTGCGTGGTTGTTTCCCTCCGAAGCCAGCCATCTGACTTCCGCAAGCCCCCAGGATATCCCAAATTTTTATTTCTGTTCAGGTGTGATTCCTGTACTCTCCTTTTGGTATAAAAGTCCCACATTCCTGTTCCCAAAGGGTTATCCTTTATTTGGAAACTTTTTGATTTGTTTTTTCTCAGTAGCGATTGTCCTCCCACCCCAGAGGGTTCAGTGGGGAGCGCGGTCGTTGTTGATCCCGGGGCCCCGACTGATCCGGATTTTTCTGTTTTTTTTTCTATCAGCCTTGGTGGGCTTGAGGAAGCTTGGTGGCGCCCATCTCCTCTCTAAAAATCCTACGGTGAATAAAAATCACCAGCTCCTTACAACGTTTTGCCCCCCAGTAGAAGCGGTTTTCCGGGGGTGAGTGGGTTAAGGAGGGAAAAATAAGGGGAGGCCAAGAAGAAAAAGGCCCCTTTTTGGGGGGAAAAAGGGACAAAGGGTTACACCCTAAGCACCCCATACACATGGTTTGTTTAAAAAAGAGTAAAGCTCAATTTTACGACCAGCAAAACCCCAATAGTTGTTTGGAATCCCCCCCAAAAATGATTTTGTTTTTCCCGGGTTTTTTTTGCAGTATACACGTGTGGGGATCTCTGTTCTAAAGACAGGGGTGAAAGCTAATACTCAGGCCATGAAAGTCCCGCGCCGTTTATTTTTTGGACGTTTTGCAAAAACGATCACAGCTGGTTGAGTCAAGCCCATGAATATCTTGCATCAGTACGCAACGTTCTACTTTCCCCTCAGATAGGATAAGAGAACCAAATTTGTTAAAGGTCAACACAATATTGGAGCCAAAAGTGTGGTGAAAAAAACCCTCGACACCCAACCCGCAAAGTTTTATTCGAGGGGTGCTTGCCGAAGGGACTATTTGCTTTGCACTAGCCCTGAAAAAACGATTTGAAATATTGTGATCAAAGAAAAAAAATAGTATCAAGATGACATAAATTTTATTCCAAACATAAAATTTTAAGTCAGTCAAATTTTATTTCCGATGGAATTGAATAAGAATGATTTGCTTTTTTTTATCAAGCCCCGTCTAAAAACAAATTCCTTAATGATAACGAAAAAACAATATTCTTTTCCATTAAATTCAACATATATAAAAAAAGGGAAAAATTTAAAGAAAAAAATTTAAAAATTTCAAATTAAACCCCATAGCATATAACACACACAAATATACCACCTCGCAGTGCCCGCTCACTTTTACACACACACTTAAATAAAAAATGTTTTTAAAAAATAAAAAAAGAAAATCAAAAAAGTCAGAAAAAACAAATTAACTTAACCACGTTTCACCAATTTTCAGTTTTACTTAAGAAAATAAAAAAGGGACAAAAATTACGTTGAAATGATTTTTAAAAATTTAAAAATTAGGCATTTGTTTCATCATTACTGAAAATTTCCTCAATGCCTCCCTCCTCTCCTCCTCCCCCAGCAAAAAGTCTGCTTTTTTCCTCATACTCTTTAAATAGCGCTTTTTTAAAAATATTCCCCAAATAACTATCAAAAAAAGCAAGATAAGTCAAAAAGACAATAAAAAGGTTATTATAATAGAGATCAACAATGACAACAAACAAACCCCCCACCATGAAAAAAAATAAAAAAATATTTTCCATCACCATGAGACAAAACATAATGAGAAACAGAAAAGCATTTGGGAAAAGGGTAAGGGGTTGGGGGAGGATATCAAGGGGAAGGGGGAAAAACACATTAAATTTTAAAAAGAAAAAAACAATAAAAGAACAATTTTTCAAACAAGTAAAAACCCCTTTTAAATATACAAAATTAAAAAGCCCAAATCAATAACATCAAAATAAAACAAAATTTAAACTAAACAATATTTCTTATAATGGTACTAATAATTTATCTCAAATGCAATAAAAACAATATCCCTGATAAGATCTATTGAATTTGGGCAAGAAAAAGACATGAGGAGAGGAGGGGGAAAGGAGAGAGAGGGAGAGAGAGAAGAGAGGAGAGAGAGAAGAAAGAGAGAAGAGAGAGAGAGGAGAGGACACACTATCAAGCTATCAGGTTTTCCATTTAAAAAAAAAACTCTTTTTTACCTGTTTTAAAATTGTAAATTTTTACTACTTTTATAATTACCTAATTCTTTGCATAATAAGCGTCCTCTTTCCTGCCTCCCCCTCCCCCACACAAAATACAGCATGTGACGTAGAAATTTTTATCAGGGTAAGACAACTAATTGTTTTAATAAAAGAAATGCAGTAGGCTGATAAACGAGGGTGCTGCCAGAAGGTCAGGCTTTGCAGCTGTTCCTGAGAAAACGCATTTCAAAATTGTGATAAAAAAAAATAGTTATCACGATTACAAAATCGAATTCCTAACAAAATTAGCTTGTTATGTTGATTTAGGGAAAAAAATTGTGGTTGGCGAAACGTTTTATTTAAAAAAATAAAGGGTTTTTGGGGTGCTTTTTTGACCCACTGGCATTTTTCCCCAAACCCTTTTTTTCTTCTTATATGGGCAAAAAAAAAAACTTTAGCCAATACACAGACCCCCCGGGGGGGCTTCCCGGGGCCCCCGGGTTTTCTTCCCAAACCCACCCCCAAGCTGGCAGCTTGAGGTAAACAAACAGGGGTCGTTTTTTGGGTTAGGAAAGGCCCACACCATTTTTGGGAAAAAGTTAGGCAGCAGCGCATTTCATAGATACTTAAAAACAAGCCAAATTTTTTCATACACTTTTTTCTCCTCCTCTCCTCTCTCCCTTTCCCCTCTTCCTCATCTCTCTTCTCTCCCTTCTCTCTCTTCCTCTCTCCCCCTCCTCTCCTTCCTCCTCTCTTTTCCTCCCTCTCCCCTACTCTCTCTCCCCCCCCACACACACACAACAAACAAAACACAAGCACACACATGCTTACACACAAGTTAAAATCAAGCAAAAACCTTTTATCGTACCGAAGGGAAAATTCAACACTGAAAGGCAGATTAAAATAATTATCTTGGAAGACACACCAAAAAACTACATTTTTTCAATTAAGACTTCTAAGAAGCTTAAAGTAAAATTTTACCCAAGACACCGTGTACATGAAGGCTTATTCCATTATCCTTGTAATTAAAAAAAATACACGCGCACACACACGCATGAGTGCGATGCTCTCTTCTGTCACATACACACATACACACACACACACACACACACACACACACACGCACACACATACACTCAACTCTCTCTCATACACACACCACAAACACACACTGCACGAACGCCACACACACACACACACACACAAAGTTTGACATTGACACACCACTAACCAATGTAGAAACAATGTTATAAAGACCTTTGTCTAGAGCAAACATTTAAAAACATAGCATTTACGCAGCAAATAAGCACCCGCACACTCGCTCGTGTGCACGAATGCACACACTCTCTCTCTCTTCTTTCTCTCTCTCTCTCTCTCTCTCTCTCTCTCTCTCTCTCTCTCTCTCTCTCTCTCTCTCTCTCTCTCTCTCTTCTCTCTCTCTTCCTCTCCTCTCGCTCTCTCTCTCTCTCTTTCTCTCTCTCTCTCGCTCTCTCTCTCTTCTCTCCCCCTCTCTCTCTCTCTCTCTCTCTCTCTCTCTCTCTTTCTCTCTCTCTCTATCACACAACACCACACACACACACACGCAACACACACAATGTAGGAATTACAATGTTATGTAGAGGGGGGAGCATATGTGTTAACAAGCGCTTGCTCATGAAAATAAGTGTCTTATTTTGGCTTCCAAATGATTTTTTGAATTGTTAATATGTATGCATAATTATAGTTATGTCTTGTCGGGTCAATGGTCTGTATAACATTGTATTCCTATATTCGTGTGCACACGTGCGTGTGTGTGTATGTGTGTGTGTTTGAGAGAGAGAGTGTGTGTGTGTGTGTGAGAGAGAGAGAGAGAGAGTGCTCGCATGCACACACAAACACACACACACACTCACACACACCAATGTAGGAATACAATGTTATATAAACCTTTGTCTAGAACAGTAATTTAAACTTAGTATTTGCGCATGCACATAAGCACCGCATGCACGCGCTCGTGCGCACGCATGCACTCTCTCTCTAGCTTATAAAAGGTAATAGTCTTTGGGTTATATAAGCCTCGTATTTTGCATCTTTATTACATGTATACATTATTATTCTATAGTAGATAAAATGTTTATAACACTAAACAACATCCAGTCAGGCGTACCTATTAAACTAACCATTCCTATTGACAACCGCTGTCAACATAAAACAGTTGCTTTGCACGAGGTCTTCTACACGTATCATGGACAAACATCAGCAGATACAACGGCTGGATTCATGTAGAAGATCATAGAACTGAACAACGAATACAATTACTGTGCAAGAGGGCTTATTATGATTTCTGCACACTGGAAAAAAAGCTCTTTGCCCAGCTGGCTATCACCAGCAAACTCAACCAAGCTAGTCTCAAGTCTCTTTACAGCCACCTGCACCTAACAAAAATAATGATGCACGATCAACTGCATACATGCTTGGGTTTGGACATGGCACATTTCCTGGTGGTATTGATTGATGATGTGCTTTGAAAATAACCTATGTTGTAGAAAGCCCATTGGACATGGCAGTAAACTTTTGCTTTTTGTTACACTTGTCTCAGTAACACAACAACAAAACCAAGTGTTGATGAAGGCTTCTTCCCCATCAGTCCTTTCTGATCTACTGAGAATCCTCACCCAGCAGGAGCAATGTACAGTGAAAAACCGCAGCACAAAGCTTTTACTACACTCAATTCAAAGACCTAGAAGAAGGCTTCCATGAAAACACTCTTGTATAACATACAAAGACATACTACAAAGAAACAAGTAGACTGTTAAAAAAATGACATATTAATTAGAAATAAAAATTAAACATAAATACTAATATACATACAATAAACATGTCACGCGGCGTCCCGTAATAAGAGCACCTGAAACATGCCCAACTATGAGCTTTAAGATCTTGGTGAGGTAACAAGAGTTGAGAAGGATGGGGAGATTGGTGGAAGTTTATGCTTTTGAGTACACACATGATGGATACTACAATAACACAGCAATAGAAGAAGCCTAAGAAACCTCGGTTTCCTAACTTGAAAAACAGTTGCGTAATGTTGAAGCTGAAGCATTAGAAGATGATTTTAACTTACAAAGTAACACATAAAGCAAATAAAAGGCACTTCAAACCATGCATCAACTGGCACATTAAGTTTGAGTTTATTAGGCCATACACTCTCTATACATCAGACAGAAATTCATAAAGCAAAATGCAGGACCAGTAAAACATAGCACTAGCTATCAATCAGCCAGCAGAAATGAAGTAGAGGATAATAGCATTACAGAATAAGACAGTCACTTGCTTCATAGAAAATACTCGTGACTAAACCTTCAACCACATTGTACGATTCCTTCCATACTTTACTCTGGATGGATCAGTTACACATTGGTATTTGTTCTGGGTTGCAAGAGAAGACAGAGCTTACTTTCTTGTTCAGGATGGGATTACTATTAACGGAAAGGGACCTCGACATTGATGCCCTCAGATTTGCTATTACTATTCGGAACAGTGGCGGTGACAATGACATTGAAAGGGTACATTTCCAGTAATTAAGTCAACTTTCTCCTAGACCCACCACGCTGAACAATTAGCATCCCTTCAATCTACACCACATTGACCTTGTTGCGTCTATTACTACAGATGTTGTACAGTCCGACAATCAATTACAAGTCTTAATGAATGAATAAAATGACACACGTTGTTTTTTGTAAAAACAGTATAAGAGAAGATGGACGACCGCTAAATATCCTAAGTTCCAGTGCACTAGATCCTGAATCTTAATGATAATGCTAATGCTTTTGTTTGACTAAAATTACACAGATGCAGCATGACAGTGAGCAACAAACTAGCAATGTATACCAAAATGCAGGCGTAGGTAAGATCAGCATTTACTGTGTTGAGCTCTATTACTACAGGTGCAGCAACTCTGTCTACAGTTACAGCAGGAACAGGCATTGGTCTCTTGGCTACTAGACGTGGCTCTCCTGCATCAATTGCATTGGGCTCTATTTCAAAAACAGCAGGAGCCTGTCATTTGTCACATCAGTCTTTTCAAAGAAGGTTGTGCATAAACTAGAAAAACATGATGCTGTGGTTGCCTTGACATTAGCCAAGCTAAGCTCGATCAGGCTCATTATTAGCAAAGCTCTAACAGAATATCAGAAGAGGAGTTCAAACGTCTTCAGAATGACTACGATGACTACAAGTGCCAAAAGTTTGACCTCCAGAACAAACAACACAAAGCTATGCCTGTGGACATTGACTCAATAAAAAAGGAATATATAAAATAGGGGTATCTGCTTGGCCAAGACAATGCTTTAAATGATCAGCTGAGTACTCTATTAAGGAGCTAAGACTTACCTGTGGTAGATTCACTGCTTCATACCATAGCAAAACAAAAAACAAGAAGCAATTAATTATATAAATTGTTTTTCTTACTATATGAGTTAGAGATTTTAGTTGAGGCTTAATATTGACAAAGTGTTTCAGACAATAGAGCTATATGTTACGCATGCACAAAACGTGGAACAAAGCATTCAAGATGCAATCGCACAAATACCAAACAACTTAAACATAGATCACCAGTAAAAGTGCAGTTGGTTGCTAAAATTCTATACAACACGACAAATAAGAGGAAGAATTAACCGTTCATGTGACAACAACACAACAGCACTGAACTCTGTTTGGAAGAGCTCAAACACAACATGGGAGATGAGATGATGCGCAACTTTGTGCATTCTGCAGAAACAGCAAGAATGAGGGGATCAGGATGGACAGTTTGTAAAGTTCTTCGCATAGAACTAAAGCAAACAAAATTTCATCCCATTGTTATTAGAAGTTACATTCCCTTGCCTCCTGATGTTGTAGCAAAACGAGCTGTGCTGAACATTCAGAACAAAGATGATAAGTGTTTTATGTGGTGTGTGCTGGCTAAACTGTTTCATGTGGCAAAGAATGCAGAGAGAGTTTCAAACTATCATGAACATTGTGGCAAGCTTGTCTTTACAGACATTGATTTTCCTGTGACTGTTAGTAACATTGACAGGTTTGAAGAATTAAACCCACCCCTCAGTGTGAATGTATACACCTGGAAAGATGCAGCCCTATGCCCGCTACGCATCTCAAGAAATTCTCCTACTGTTGGTGATCCTGACAAAAACCATGTAGACTTATTGTTGATGAATGATCATTATACACTTATTAGAACAATGACTAGACTTATTGCACAAACAACAAAACATCAGCACAAACAAGACTTTTGCAGACAATGCTTGGTTCGTTTACCATCTTTGCAAGGAGCTGGACGGAACACAGAAACCTTGTAGATATGAGACTGAAGCAATCACCTCAATTGTAAACACCAAGGCCAGGAAGCCAGGTTTACTTCAAGGATATAAAAAAGCTACAAAAGTCCCTATGTAGTGTTTCTATGCTGACTGTGAGTCTTTCGCATTGTGCCTTATGAAGGACTGGCACCGGACATATTCCTAATACAGTCTTACTCAGTAATCATCAGGTCTGTTCTTTGATTTTTTTTTGTTGTTGTTAGATCAGATGGTGCACACTCGAGGCCGTATGGGATAGAGGACCAGGACGGGCTAAGCTTTTTCTTAACACATGAAAGCGAATTATAAACACTACCTCTCAACAGCTAAAACCTACCAAGAGACCATTATGTCTGAGTAGACCAGGAACGTTATGCTTCTGCACACATTGCTGGATTTGTGGTTATAATTTATGTATAACCGCAGGTGGCTGACAATCAACACAGTCAGTGTTCATGACCACATCAGTGGTAAGGTTTCGTGGAGCAGCACATAGTAAGTGTAATCCACAACTAAAAGTAGATCCAAACATGGAAGCTGCCAGCCCTTTTTCCACAATAAGAGGTTACAACTCACACCTAGATATGCTGGCAGTAACTGATGAGTATAAGGCTACTGCATTGCACAGTCATAGAGGAAGTTCTGACTTTACATAAATGTTTGTCTTCTTTGATTCTTGCCACAACATCTGATGGGATCTCTAGAGTCCTTGTCTTCATGGACTGAGTACTTGCTCAATACAGTAAAAATACTTCAACAAAAGTATGCAAGAAAGCTTCTATCCGTATGAGTACATGGGGACTCATGGGAAAGGTTTGGATGAAGAATAAGTGCCACCAAAAGAAAGCATTCTTCAAACAGATAACGGGCAAAGGAATCCAGTGATGATGACTATCAGCACTCAGTGGGATGGCAAGAGATGTACTGTCGGATGATGGGCGATTACCATGTTCAGTATCTAATTGCTGAGGCTTGTTTGCGTGCTCTGTTGTCATTCAGAACTACAGAAAGACTGGCATGAAAACATTTTGGACTAGACCCATCAACACTATATGACAGCACCGGGAGTGTCTTGGGATGCTTTCTTGAAGTTTACTGGGGTGCAGATTGATTTGTTGTCTGACCTGCATTGTCCAGATGATTGAGGATGGTCTGCGTGGTGGCATCAGTATGGCATCACACAATTACTGTAAGGCCAACAACAAATATTTAGAAGACTATGATCCTAGCAAAGCTTCTAACTACATCATGTACTTGGACGCAAACAATCTGTATGGATTGGTGATGTGTCAGTCACTACCACTAAAAAAGTTTCAGTTGTCTAATGGTCCTTTTGCTGTTGATGAGACTCTAAAAATGCTATCACAAATGTCTCTTGATCAAGCAATGGGCTGGATCTTAGAAGTAGATTTAGTCTAGCCCCATGAACTACATGATACGCACAATGACTACCCGATGGCTGCAGAAAGCTCAAAACAACTCCAAAAGAACTGCCAAAGCTTGTACTAAACTTAAATGACAAGAGCAAGTATGTTTGTCACTACAGACTGCTACAGTTCTACCTAAGGAATGGGTTAATTCTTACTGCTGTTCATCGCATCATTGTGTTTGACCAAGAGCAATTCATAAAAAGCCATACATCATGAAGACATGATCTGAGAAAAAGGCAACCAATGCATCAGAAAAAGATTTCATCAAGGGGTCATGAACAAAACAGCTGCTTTGTTAAACAATGGGAACCCACACAAAAGAAAATATGTTAGATTAGTCATAAAAGAAAATGAAGCCATAAAGCTAACATCACAGCCAAGCTATTTCAAGACTACAGGCTATTCCATGACAGTCTGTATGGCATCATGATAAAGAAGTTGCAGGTTAAACTAGACAGCCATTATTATTGTGTTAAGTGTGCTGGAGCTGTCAAAGTTGTTGATGTTGGAGTTCTTGTATGATTACTTCAAGTAAACATCCGTGCTGGAAGGGTCTTGTACACAGCCACAACTCTTTCATCCTAAACATTAACCACAGAAGATATATACAAAGACCTTGTAGAGAACGTAGCGCTGGAAATCAGAGTCATGGTATGACACCAGTCATTATCCCAAAAGACAGTCCTTGCATTAATCAGTAAATAAAAAAGTTATTGGTAAGATGATGGGGGATGAGATTGAACGGCACTATTAATCAAAAATATGTTGAGGCTGAGGGCAAGCTGTATAGCGTTGCAAGGCCAGACAGGTGTTATAAAAAAGGCAAAAGGTGTTGGCAAACAGGTGGTCAAAGCAAGCATCAGTCATGATAACTACAAAGAGGCTCTGTTTGAAGGTAGAGTATTTTATCACGACAACCCAAGGCTCTGCTCAACCTTGCACCAAATCAATACAACTGTGGTTAGAAAAAAGACATTGATTGTGCAGGATACGAAACGAGTATATTCTTCACCAGAACACTCATACGCACTTGGTCACTGGAAAACAAAGTAGTTAATTAATTAATTAATTAATTACTTTTGTTCACATTTATATACGAGTTAAAAATTTTGATGGAGACTCACAATGGATTGTTTACTCTTTATTAAGACCTATGGTAGTGGTACTTCCTGATTCTTTTGTTGACTGCCCTATATTGTTCTGCTCTTTCTTTTGTTTCATTTTTCTTTTTCTTCAACTCTCTACGCTTGTCGCATAGTTGTAGGATGTTAGGTGTGACCCATGGTTTTTTGACAGGTCGGCGTTTGCCAAGAAGTCGTTCGTTTGCTGTTTCAGTCACTGCTGTATTGAAAACTATTCGTCAGTCAGTGTGTCTATGTCTGGAGTCTAACACAGTGAGAGCTGCAAACTTTCCACCTATCCTTGCTTGAAAAATTTCTAATACCCTTATAGGGCAGTCAACAAATGAATCAGGGAAGTTCCATGACGGAGGGCAAGAGAATGGTCAGTGAACAGTGCCAAGACATGAAGAGAACATCAGAAAAAACAATAGCAAGAAAGCATATCAGCTGGTGAAAGACTGAACTAGACGAACAGAGAAAAGGTTTTAACAAATCCAAGACAAAAATGGAAGTGTCTCACTGACGAACAAGGATATTCTGAACAGATGGACAGAACACTGCTCCGATCCTGTATAACTATAGACGCATGGAGACCAGAAGTCCTTATGTACCGAAAGCAAAGTCCACAGACGTCACCCTTATCCTCCGTGGAAGAAGTGGAAACAAGCCAGTCAGTATCGCTGAATAAGGGAAGTCAGCTGGGGCTGACAAACATTCCAGCTGAGTTGGTCCAAGCTGGAAGGGGAAGCCATGATTAGCGCTCCTACTAAGAATCTGCAAACAGATTGCAGACAGGAAAATGGCCAACACCATGGACGCAGTTCACTCATCATCACCCTCCCCAAGAAAGGAAATCTACAAACAATGCCATAATTACCGCACAATCAGCCTCATATGTCACCCAAGCAAGGTTCATGCTGCAGATATATTGAATAGAACTGAAAGCCACAGCAGAGAACCATCTTGCGGAGGAAACAGCGGTTTCAGAGCAGGGCGCACAGCACAACAGAACAGATATTTCACTCAGGAATACTATGTGAGCGGTACCTTCAACATCAACAAGAACCTATACCACGTATTATCGGATTTTAGAAGGCATTTGACAGGGTGTGGCATGCAGGCTTTGTGGGCAACATGACTTGTACAGCATCCATGCAAAACCGATCAGAGTCATCAAACAGCTGTACAGCGAGGCCACAGTGCAGTGTACTACAAACAACAACATGGAGGGAAAGAATGGTTCCGAACAACCAGTTTGGAGTAAGGCAGGGCTGTCTACTCTACCCACTCTTTTCAACTTCTTCCTTGAGAGAATATGCTGATGCACTGGGAACATCATGAAGGATCTGTCAGCATTGGTGGCATGATCGGATCACAAACTCCGCTTCGCAGATGACATGATGGAATAGCAGGATCAGAAAAAAGAGCTTGCCCAGCCTAACAGAACACTTGGATAAGGCTCCACAAACATACGGCATGGAAATCAGTGCAGAGAGACCAAACTGATGACTATTAACACAACGGCGTTAGCACTGATATCAGGGTTAATGACCAGAAGCTGGAAAACAGTTCAAAGCTTCAAGTACAGGGAGCATTGTATCCGACCAGGGATTCCAAGCCAGAAGTAGTATGCAGGACTGCACAGACAATAACAGCTTTGTCAAAACTAACGCCATCTGAGAGATAAGACTATCTCACTTGATCTCCAAGACAGATAATGCGTCACCTTGTCATTCCATATTTCTGTATGCTGTGAATCATGGACCCTGATGCAGATTTGGAAGAGAGAGTACAGGGAGTGGAGATGAGATGCTTCGGGAAGATCTTGGCATCCTACAATGACTCACATAAGCAACGAAGCGTGCATAACAGAATCCAGCAAACCATTGGGACCCTATGAGATCCTTCTAACGATCGTGAAAAGCCGTAACTTTAAGTGGTATGGGCATGTCACAAGATCCCAAGGAATTACAAAGACAGTTTTGCAAGGCACTGTCCAAGGAGGAAGAAGAAGAGGCAGACCAAGGAAGAGCTGGGAGGATAACATCAGTGAATGGACAGGCCTAGAACTCAACAAAACCCTGAGAAAGGCAGAACAGAGAGAAGAATGGAAGGAACTGGTTGCTGAGTCTTTGAGGGTGTCCCCACGGTCGTCAGACTACGGGACAGATAGAGATAGATAGGTAGTGGTACAAGACCTCGTCTCTGCTTTTATAGCCATGACAAAATAGACGACTTTGGTGAGCAAGTAGAAATAAAACTTGATTATGGCACAAAAGAAGAGGTGCTAAATAATATTCTAGGAGTTGTTAGTGGGATAAGAGAGTGTCCAACCCACTTCAGTTATATCAAAAATGTTCCCATAAATTATAGTAACAAAGAACAAATAAAAGAAACCATGCTGTCACTTACTTCTGATAAAATAGTGACCTACCTTACTGAAGCGGGACAGTATTAGGTGGCACTAGCTGCAGTCCCTCTCTAACAAAAGCTCGCTGTGGTGCAGGTAATGACAAATAATAAATAAGAGGATCCATATCGAAAACTTTTTTAGTTCATAAGTGTCTATGCTCCGGATCTGTTACTTGTTTGTGACTGTCGCTGGCTTCAGCTTCTCCAAGAGCATACATATATCTCAGTTTCTTCCCAAAGGGTATTAGTGGTTGCTTAGAAGGTGTTGTTTGGTTGTGCTGCTGTATTGTTTTGGGTTTGATGGCGTCCACAGGTTTTAAACCCTGTGGCTTTAGTTATCGCAGTGCGAGTTCATTGCTCGCAAAACTGCGGCAGTCTTCTTACCCACTCTGTTTTGTGATGCCTGGGATCATGATTTCTTGGTGGTATGATATGCAAACAGTATTTTCTGCTACAGCTTGTTAGAGCTTTCAACAGTGCTTGAGATTCTGTGGTTGCCTGGTATACCTCTTTTTATTGCTACCTCCTGCTTAGAAACAGCGATAATGTTCTTTAAACTGTTTACCATCATCACACTGAATAAGACTGGGAATATTTTATGGGCCGACTATAGATTTCCTGCGAAGCAAACTGCAGTGTGGTGAGCACTTCTTTTCAGTAAGGGGCTCTGCATCTTTATACTAGAAGCTTACGTCCACCACAGTAAAGTGATACTTATACCCTCTTTCTTCTGATTGTGTCCAAGGGATAAGTATAAAAGGTTCTTTTTGATGAGGATCATTTGGCTTTATGTGGATGAAGGAGGGTCTATTAATGTGTCTTGGTGAAGGGTAATTGATCTACCAGATTGCTTGTTTAGACAGCCACTTCTGGTATTCAGAACTTACTCCTGCTGCAATGCTCAGTTTATTATAGCTGCCTGTGCTTTCCGTACCCTTTTGGTGGTGTAGTAGATCTTAGAGAGTTTGGCATCCATTGTTCTAACATAATAAATATAAAAAAATTATGTTGGTTAACCAACCTTCTGTGCTAAGAAATAAACTATTGTCATGCCCACCACAATAAAAGCAATCTCGCCTGTCTTCTGGGTTTCAGTTGGTTGATAATAATCACAAAGCTGTGGCTTAGTAATAGGAGATATTTGTTTGCCTGTCACGCGTCAACATCAGAAAATGTTTTTGCAGCATGTCCTTGTTCACAAGTTTTTCATTAATAAAGTCTAACTGAGCAATTCTTTGTCTTTCATATTCTGCCTGTGTTCTGTTCAGTTGTTCTATTGCTTTATCATGCCTCTTCCTTTCTTCGTCTCTATGAAGTTTAAAAAACAAGTAGTTGCTGCCTTGTAAACGCGAAAGTGCATTAACTACAGCACCACAACATCTCACTAAAAAAAGCCATTTTTTATTATGGATACTATTTTCTTGAATAATCTCTGCTATCCAGGAAGTTCTTATGTAGCAAGGTGTTTTTTATACTGTTACAAACCGCAAACTAGCTTGGCGCAGGTCTTCAAAGTCTAGTTGTCCTAAATCAGCAGGCTTCATTTTTAGAGACTCTTTCCTACAATAGTTTAGCGGGTCCATAAGACTTCAATAACAGCCAGCGTGGTAGACCAAAGTGACTGCAGGTTCTTTTCTGAACTCTGTTCTACCTATATGTATAATTTAAATATTTATAACTATTAATACATCTTGGAAAAAAAAAAAAAATGGATCATTGTAGGTGTTTGACATGGCATTGGTTGCGGTTGTGGTTGTGGTTTGGTTTTGATCATGTTGTGGTTCTTGTCTTGCTGGTTTTCTTGTTGCTCCATACTCTATAGGCTGTATAACCAATTTCCATGTTGTTATACCATATATAAGTAAGACTGATGTTTGTTTTTGGTGGTGCTGTTGTCTTTTTTCTGTGTTTCTATAGGAACTGATTTCCTAATGTTTCTACAGATAAGATTATTTTGCTTTGCTTGATTGCTAAGTTTATTTCTGTCGATCTATTCTGCGAACCTCTTGGGGGGGGCCCCCGCTTCAACTCTCAGAATTTCTTGTGACAGTTGTCACTTGTGGAAGGGGAGGGTTGCTCTTGGTTCTTGGCATTCTCTGTGTTCCTGTTGAGTTCGATACTGTAGTTCTGGGCTACCAACTTTCTCTATGTAGTTAATTTTATATGTTTTAAAGTTATCTACTAGCAACTACTGGTTGCTAACGGAGAGCCAAAACGGTAATTACATTTTTCACAGGCAAGTGTCTCCAGTGTCTTAGACAAAAACAGGATCTTGTGCTAAATCATAGCCAAGTCAGTTCTGAGTCCACATAAATGACCCTACTTGTTGCTTTAGACATATGGACCAATAAACAGGTTTGCCCTAGGCTTTTTCACCATTTTTGCCTTTCCAAGAGAGATTTCATACCTATTAAAATACTTAATATGTCTTGTGGTGATAACTGCTGCACCTGTTCAACTGTTAGTTGTGTTCGTATAGTAATGCTTTGTTTTACAACGCAGCAAGAGAGTACCAACTTCTCCTTTCTTATCCAGTAGACTCTTTCATATCTGTTATTTCTTCTTGACTAGAACCAGTAGATGTCATCAGAAAAGGTTCGTTGCAATTCATGTTGTCTATCTTTATCAATATTTTTATATTAAAACAATTTAAAATTTAGTGTTAGATTCTTTGTTTGTTCTTGTTAGATTCTTGTTCAGGTTTCATTGTTTTAGTTCTTATTAAGTTCTTGCTTTAGTTCTTCGTAGTTTCTTGCTAGGTTCTTGTTTAGTCCTTATTTTGTTCTTGTTAGGTTCTTGTTTTTAATTTTGTTATGTTCTAAATAGTATTTGTTAACTTCTTAAATAAGTATTTATTAAGTTCTTGTCAGGTTCTATGTCAGGTTTTTTGTTAAGGTTCTTGTGTGGGTTCATGTTTGGTTCTTGTTTTAGTTCGTGTTAGGTTCTTGTTAGTGTTTCTTAAATAAGTATCTGGTAGTTCTATAAAATAAGTTTTATTAGGTTCTTGTCAAAATTCTTAATATTTTTATTTCAAATAAAAATTGTTTTATCATCAATTTCCAATATTTTATTTGTTGGCACATTACAAATAATTAAGTATTATTTCAGTTTTAGTAGAGAGATAGGAATAAAGCCAATTCAAGGGTAAAACTGCTTAGTTTTTAAAATAAAACTATGCAGAGTCTTTTGGTCCGATGAAGCGAAGCCGAAATTGGACCAAAAGTATGCGTGGTTTTGGATAAAAAGTAAGTAGTTGAGCTTGATTCGGTTTTTCCCTATCTCTAACCACCAGCACTGAGGAGGAATTAGATCATCGGCGCCAGGCTGCAGCTGTTGTACACCTGCTTGATTGCAAGAGACTCACAGACAGGATTGATGGACAGGATGTGCCAAAAAGTGATCACCGGATGTTGTTCCATCCATGAGGACTTGTTCTGTTTCCCCTCTCTCTGCAACTTCGAGTGTTCCCTACAGTATGGTTTTTGCAGAGTGTTGTGGCGGGTGACGTGGCCGTACCATGTCAGCTTTTTCTTCTTGACGATGGTGAGAAGGGGTTCCTGTGGACCTGACAGCCATGTTATTTGACTCTTGACAAATTCATTGGTCTTTCGTTCTCTCCAGGATATGCCCAGTAGATATATATATATATATATATATATATATATAATTAGATATATATATATATATATATATATTGATATAGAATATATATTGTTTTAGATATTTAGTATAGAAAAGAGATACTATAAAATATATTAGATTATAGATATAGATATAGCCCGCAACTAATGTGTGTGTGTGTTGGAATGTTGCATCTTGAATTGCACTAATACACCGTAATTGATAGTAGCACGACTGGCAGTTCTGGGTGATGAATTTTTGCATAGAAAGTGTTTTGTAAATAATGACCCCTAGATAGTTCACAGCAGTGGATAGAGGGACTGATACATTGCCAAGTTGTATTGAAGCTGTTGTAATGGTAGAGAGTTTGTGTTTGGTCCCTACAAGCATGATTTCCGTTTTATCTGCATTTAGCTGTAACTTGTTATGTATCATCCAATTTTGGATATCTTGAAAGCAGTGGGCCATATTTGTAAAGAGAGAAGGCAGATTTTCAGGAGAGTCACTGCTTAGAATCTGTTAGTCATCTGCATAAAAAAGATGGTTGATCTGATGGCGGTTAATTATATGTGACAGTGGAGCAGTGTAGAGTGTGAAAAGAACAGGGCTCAGACGCAGGTACTGACTGAATCTTGTTTACTGGGACTGTCTGGAATCGCTCAGCAAGGTATGATCTAAACCAGGTAAGGGCTGTACTATTAACACCAAATGTTTTTTGAAGACGGAGGAGAAGAATAGAGTAGTCAATAGTGTCAAAGGCTGCAGATAAGTCAAGTAGAGTAAGAAGTGAGATTTTCCCGGAGTTGGAAGCGAGTAAAAGTGGGTTTAAGGTGTAAACAAGGGTAGTTTCATTGCTGTGGTTGACATGATAGGCAGACTGAATCGCACGTAGGAGACTGTTGGAGAGAAGGTGGTGGTTTAGCTGTTTTAGAACTAATTTTCAAGGACTTTAGAGATAAAAGGTAGGTTGGAAACAGGTCTATATATCGTCTCTTGAAGTTGGTGTGACAGAGGAAAGTGTATACGTGTCCCCTATGAGCATGGCGTCGTTTTTATCAGCATGAAGGTGTAACTTTTTCTGAGTCATCCAGTTTTGAATGTCTTGAAGGCAGTTGGAGATAAATGTCAGTAGGGAAGGCAAGTTTTTAACAGCATCACTGCATTGAACCTGAGTATCAGCGTAGAAATGATGATCAATATGGTGGTGGTTTAATATATGTGGGAGTGGAGCAGTATAGAGATTGAAGAGAACAGGGCCCAGAACTGATCCCTGTGGGACTCCACATTCCAGTTTGACAGGTTCTGATTGATGTTGTTACAATAACTTTCGGGAATCAATCTGTTGGGTAAAAACAAAACCAGGTGGGGAATTTGTGTAAAAATCCCCAAACAAATTTGGAGGGAGAAAGAAAATTTGAGTGATCAAAATGCCCGAAGGCTCCCAATAAGTCAAGAAAAAGGGGGGATTTAGTTTTTTTTCCTTTTGCGTCAGAAGGGGAGTAGAGGTCCCCTAAAGTGTAGACTAGGTGGTTTACAGTGCTAGGGTTTTGAAGGATGGGACATTAAAAAAAAGGGGGAAAAGGAAATAAATTTTGGAAGAAGGTGACTTTTAAATTTTTTTTGAAACAAATTTTCTATTTATCTTCAAGAAAAAGTAATTTTTGAGGACGGGTTTAAAATTTCTTCAAAAGTTTTTTGGTTCAAGGTGGTGTTTTTTCAAAAGGGGTTTTAAACTATTGCATTTTTAAGACCTTTTGGAAAATTTAAACTGAAAGAAGATAAAGTTTACTAATTAGTGTAACAGATAAAAAAAGTTTTTTAAAAGGCAATGGGGAAAAAAACAGGGGGCAGGTTTTGGGATAAAGGGTCGAAAGAAAATTATAGCCCGTTTTTTTCCGAATTAAAAAAATAAAAAATAATAAAAATTAAATGGAAATTTAAATATAGGCTATAATCTTCCCAAACGAAAAAACAAAGCACATGAAAACCCGCCCAAAAAACTTACACATCCATAAAACCAATGACAAATAATAAATAATTCAAAAAATTTATTACAAAAAGGGACGCTGCAAACCAAAATCAAATGAAATAAAATTGAAATAGTAAAATTTTTTTAAAAGGGCCCCAACACAAAAAACCCAAAAGGGCCAAAACATAGCAAGGTGATGGGAAAAAATAATAATAAAAATAATAATAATAAAAATTAAAAATAAAAAATAAAAACAATAACAGAAACAAAAATTTAAAAAAATAATCATAAATCTTTAATCTCACCCTCAAAAACAATCATCACCCACATCATCATCATAAAATCATAAAAATAAAAATAATAAAAATTTAAAATAACGAAAAAAACGATAATAACGGAAAAAATAATAATAATAAAAAAAAAATCCTTTGGAACTTAAATCCCCACAATTCTTGCAAAGACAAATCAAATTTGCTTTGAATTTCAACCTAAATTTAACAGTAAATAAAATAAATGATAAATAATAATAGTTTAAACAAACAAAAATTTTAAAACCCGGGGTCCCCAATGAACCTAACCCAATGAAAAAAAATTTCAAATAGTCAAAGGGTTTTAAAAAAGGGCACAAACACACACCACACAGGTCTTTAAAATTTAAACAGATTTTATGGAAAAAGGTTATTTAAAAAGGGTGGGAAAGTTATGATTGAACAGGAGGGGGAAATCTTGGGTTTTGAAATAAAAAGTCATGAGGTTGTTTTAAAAAAAGTTTCAAAGCTGGGCACGGGCAAAGAGGGAGGGGGACTAAAACCCGGGACTTTTTAACCCCAAAAAATAGAAAAGAGCAACAGCCAACAGAGTTTGGTTTTGAACTGGGTAAATTGTTAGGCACAAGGAATTTTAAAGCAGAGCAAAGGGGAAACTTTAAGGGTTTTTTTACAAGTTAAACCCTTCAAAAGGGGAAGAAGGGTCAGTTTTGTGGAGACATTTTAACAAGGAAACGATCTTATATTCAACTCCAGGGGGCAAAAGGAAGGCCATGAAGAGATCGCAAAGGGGGGAAATTTTCCCCCAAATTTTTTTCTTTCTGAGAACCAATGGGACTGCGGGGTTTTGTATACTTTTAAAAGGGAAAAGGGGATAAAAGATGCGGCAAACCAAAACAAAAGAAAATTGAAATTTTTTTCCCAAACGTAAAAGAATGGGGGTTTTTGACAAGTTTGGCTTTGAAAATTCAGTGGACAGGTACTTTCGAATTGCACAAATACCCCGTTACCCGATAGTAGCACAACTGACAGTCTGGGTGATGAATTTGTGCATAGAGAGTGGTTGTCGATAAGAAAACCTAGGGACTTAACGGCAGTAGATAGAAGGCACTGATGCATTGCCAATTCTATTGAAGCTATTGTAAAAGGAAGAGAGTTTGTGTTTTGTCCCTACAAGCATGGCTTCGGTTTTATCTGCATTTAGCTGTAATTTGTTCTGTGTCATCCAATTGTGAATATCTTAAAGCAGTGGACATATTGCCAAGAGAGAAAACAGATTTTGTAGTAACACTGCTTTGAATCTGAGAGTCATCGCGTAAAAATGATGGTTGATTTGATGCCCTTTTTATTATATGTGACATTGGAGCAAAAACTCCTAGAGTTTGCCAGTAACAACCACCTCCCGCAAGGAATACCCTTGGGCCCCCACAAGAAACTCCAGAAATGACAAAGGCATAGCCCAAATAGAGAACACCACAACCAAATGGATTACATCATGGTGAAAAGGCGGGTTTTAGTCTAGCGTTAACAATGCACAGACACGAAGATTTCCAGGAGCAGACATAGGGAGATGATTTATGATCTGTGATGAGACTTTCCGACTACCCTCTAAAGAAAATCCACAAGGAAAACAAAATTTAGGGTCAAATTTGACCTCGAGAAGCTGAAGGACCCAGAGGTAAATAATTTTTTTAAGAAGGATAAGTGGAAAGTTTGCAGCACTCACTGTGATAGACTCAGACATAGATACACTGACAAGCGTAGAGAGTTGAAGGCAGAACAATATAGGGGGTCAACAAAAGAATCCGGGAAATCCATGACAGAGGCAAAAGAGAAATGGATCGGTGAACAGTTGGGCCCGACAATTTAAGAGAACATCAAAAAAAACAATAGCAAACAAAGCATATCAGCTGGTGAAAGACCTGACTAGCACAAAACAGGAAAAGGTTAAAAAAACCAAAAAAAAAGGGGAAAAGTTTTAAAACGGCCAATATTCTAAAAAAGGGGAAAAAAAGGAAATTAAAGCTTTTATGACATCCCTTGAAATACAAAAAAAGGGGTTTTTTAATTTTGAAGGTGATAAAAATTAAAAAAAATTTAAAATATATATCGAATAAAAAGAAAAAAATTTTTTTAATATTTAAAAACAATTAATAAAGGAAAAGGGGAATGATTTTTAAAAAAAAACCCTTTTTTTAAAGTTTTTTAATTTTTTTTTCAAAAAATTTTTGGATAAAAAAATTTAAAAAAGGGCCCTTTGAGGGGAAAGAATTTTATTTTGGGAAAGGTTCAATCTAAAAGGGGGGAATTTTTAAAAGTGTTTTATTTTTATTTGTTTTAAAACGGGGGAATTTTTTTTTCCTTTTGAAAAAGGAGTTTTAATTTTTAGGGAGGATTATTTTAAATTTAATAACTCAAAGAAAGAAATAAATTTATAAATTTTTTTAAAAAATTTAATTTTTTCCAAATTTTAAATATGGGTTTAGGGAAACCTTCCCGGGGAAAAATTTACAAGTTTTGTTTAAAGGGAAAAAAATTTTTTTTGTTTACCCTTGTTAAAACAAAAAAAAATTTAAAATTTATTTTAAAAAAATTTTTTTTTAAATCAAAAATTTAAACAAAAAGGTAATTTTCAAACCAAAAAAATTTCCCAAAAATCTTACCTTTTAACAAGATTTAAATAAGGGTATCCCAGCCCCAAACCCAATTTTTTTTTTGCAAAAAAAAAAAATTTTTTCAAAAGCAAAATTTATTCAAAAAAGGGTTAGCATTTAATAAAAAATTTATAATATAAAAATTTTATTTTTAAAAAAAATTTTAAAAAATTTTTTAAAAAAAAATTTTTAATTTAAAAAATTTTTAAATTTGAAAAATTTTTTTTTATATTAAAAATGTAATTATCTTTTTACGCAACAAAAGAAAATAAATTTTAAAAACCCTTTTAACACCAATTCTTATTTAAAGAACCTTTTTTCATTTTTTCCAATCCCCCCCTTTCCAAAACAAACTTAGTTTTGTTTTTTTTTTAATTAATTTCTTTTATCAAAAAAAACCAAGGAAAACAAAAAATTTCTTAAGAGACAAAAATAAAATTTTAAAAACAAAAATATGGAAAAAAGTTTGCAGAAATTTTTTATTTCAAAGTTTGAAATGATTAAAAAAAAAAAAAAAAGGGGTTTTTAAAAATTTCCCCAAGGGGGGGGTTTTAAAAACAAATTTTAAAAAAAATTTGCCGAAACAGTGAAGACTTAAAACCCCCAAAGGGGCAAAAAAAATTTTCCTTTAATTGCTGTTTGAAAAAAGGAAAGGGGGGAAAAAGAAAAGGAAGGAGAGGGGAAGAGAGGGGAAAAGGGGGGGAAGGGGGGAAAAGGGGGGGGGGGAAAAAGGAGAGAAAAAATAAAAAAAAATTAAAAATTTTTAAAATTTAAAAAGGTTTTTTGTCTGATTTTTTTTTGGGTGAAAATTTTTTTTTTTAAAAAAAATTTTTTCTGGCTGTCATAAAAATTTTGCCAATCCCATGCAATACAAATCGTAATACTGTGTTTCAATAAATTACTTTTTTTTTTGGTACAAAAAATTTTGTTTTAAAATTAATTGCTCAAAAGGTTACAACGTTTTCATTGTTGTTTTTTTTTTTCGTTAAAGAATTCACAAAATAATGTTTGTTTACTTTGATCTCATGCCCTTATTTTGATTTTCCCCTTTTTCTTTCTTAGAGACTATTCTTTTTCGTTTGCGTGGCCTTCAAGTTTTTCTTTTTGTTTTTTGGGTTTTTCTAAATCCCCTTCCCCGGAGGTGATTATAAACAAACCCAAATCGTGGGTTTAGGCTCAAAAGCAACCCTTGTGTTCCGTTTGGACAAGAAAGTTTAAACCCCAAAGCACAATGCACCAAGGCCGCCCTTTTTTTTTAAGCAGCCCGATGGAAACCATTACATACAAAACTGCCTTTACCAAGACATCAAATGACTGTTCCCTTTCCCCGCAGCCCTGCTTTGGTGTGTGAAAGAAAAAATAAGGCTTCTACCTCATTTAGTACAATTTTTATTGCTGCCCCCGACTTTGCAATGGTGGGGGGCAATATCCTTTTTATAAACGAAAATTTTGACAAACTTTGGGCTTTTCAGACTCAACGTAAAAATATAACTGGGGTAAGTTTCCCCTGTTTGTGCTGATATTTTTATAATGAAGATTTTTTGTTAAGGGAATGTTTAAACTATTTTAAACTAAATTTGTGTGCATGCACCAAAGCCATTTTTATGGGGCATAGAAAAAAATAACAAAACTTTAAAAAATGTGTTATTGTGTGCACTTTGGGCACTATAACATTTAAATACAACACCCCTCCCCCCTTTCCTTCCCCCCCCCCCCCCCCCCCTTTTTAGAAGAATTGCTTTTTTGGTTAACTTCTGATTTTGCTTAGTTCGCAATTTTGAAAGACAGATTTGTTTTTTTGACAACCTCTAAGTTTCGGTTGGTCAAACAAACAACTTCTCATCTGTTGGATACCCATGGTTGAGGGTAGATTTTGTAAAGAAATTTAACTTTAGGGTAGGGGGGGCCCCCTTTAGGGCTGTTTTGCGACCTTTTTCTTTGTTTGGGGTTTCCCGCCCGTCTCAATGAGTTTTAAGATTGACAAAAATCCATTGTGGTATCCTCTTTAGCTTACGTGTTGAGTTCTTTGGGCTGGGAAACCTGTTCCAAAAAGAAAAACCTAGTACTGGAAAACCCTCTCTCACCTAATGTTCAACATTTCCCCGAGCTAGAATATTCAACTTTGTGTAAGCATAGGATTTTTATTTTCACATGACCTAAGTCTAGCAGTCAGATTTATCTTTTTAAACAGTCCCCTTTTCACTACTCGAGTCCTCTCTATTTTATTTCCTGAGGCATTTTTGTCATTAAATACCCTTGCCCCAGGAAATATGTGGTAAACCCTAAGTTTCTAAGCTGGGCTATTCTCAGGGTTGGGGGGGCCTTTTTTTTGTTGAATACAACCCCCCTTCCCCCCTCTCCCCCCCCCCCCTCTATTTATGATGAGCATATTTTGTCATTAAAAACCCAATTGCCTGGTTTTTTGGTTTTGGGAAAAAATTTTTAAACATCTATTTTATGTATGGTTAGGATTTGTTAGTCCTTTTTCAATGCCATTTGGGCATTGGGAAAAATTAAATTCCCAACTTAACCAAAATAAAAGGTGCGTATGGAATTTTTTAAAGTCTTTTTTCTGGGGACGAGGCAAAAGTTCTTCCGGGTTTGGCTGTCTGCGTAAATA
>CM054154.1:3060969-3081307 GCA_028751875.1 Rapana venosa
GAATCGGGCCAACGACTATAATGCACAATAAAGACAACTTATGCTATAACTGACACAGAAAAAAGGGTTTTATTAACAAAAAAAAAAATCCCCACCATCATTTTTAGCTAAAAATACACTAAAGCGAACTAAGGTTTTTCTATGCAAAAAAACTTGTAAAAGTGAGCACAAAATCACTACAACGAGTGCCTACACAAGCTTTTGCACAACTACAAAATCGAAAAAACCCTACCAACAAACATTGAAAGTTTACCACTTGAAGACCTTGCCAGTCGGCAAACAAACAACTAAACTATTCAAGTTGGGAAAAACTACTTCACACAAGCAGACAAAACACCACTAAAAACAAAAAAGACAACCCCACCCATGCAGAAATAATGGGCCAATCAAAGACAAACAATATTAAGGCAACTGAAAAATACTTTAGCAAAGCTGGGCATTAACTCACGCATAAAACAGAAAAAAGAAGCTAGCAGAAGCAAACGATGCAAATCTTGACGGGAAAAAAAAGAAAAATCACAAAGCATCAAAAAATCTCAAATGAACCCCAAGCAAGATTAGAGTCTTAAACAAAAACAACAAAAACTACATTTCCGGGTTTATCAGAATAAAAAAACAATCCCCGCATTCTTTATAAAAAACAAAAACACTGGGGGGAAAGAACCTACACGTTCCAGCAGGCATAACAGTTGCATAAATTTAACAGCAGGGGTTTCGCTATAACACACTTGTTATCACGACGGGAAGCACCTACCCCCCCCCACACCACCTTCTGCCCCACGGGGCACAGCGGGGTTAAAAAGAACTCGTCACTTACAGCCCCTTTTTTAAAAATTACCCAAAGTTGGCAACGCCTTCCTGGTAAAATTTGGGGCTCAGTGTTACTGGCTCTAAAACTGCAGGAAAAAGTTTGGGATTTTTTGCTGAAAATGTTTGGATCTACTTTATTATTTTTATTTTTTTTACTTCAAAAAAAGAAAGCTGGCCGCTTAAAACAAGTATAGTTGTTAAAGCAATCATCCCATCGGAGTGATTGTCTTTTGCAAGGGGACAAACTTTTTTTTAATTTGCTCTGAGGTGGCAGGATTTCTTTCCCTTGTTGCTGTTGTTGTTGGTGCTGTTGGTGTTGTTACTACACTTTTTGCTGCTGGTGCTACTGATACTACTGCTGCTGGTGTATTGTTTACACATTCATTTTTTTCCAAGCTGCACATCACCTCGAGCTATAATAGTATTGTTCTTGTAGTTTGTAATTGCTCTGATTTGTAACTGCATGTTGGAAGGCAGCATATATAACCCATGCCCTATAGCAAAGTCTACATTAGACCATGCATAGTGAAGAACATCTTTATAATGCTTGATGCTTGATGGTAGGTCAACAGCCGAGTTAATACTGTCTTCAAAATTTGCTAGAAACTGCTTCTGTGCATCAAACCCAGTACCACCAATAATACTTGATGTTGTCTGTGCCTGTGCACCAAGCAAGCACCGCACATAGGCCCAAACAGAGTCATTAATCCTCTCTAATCCTCGTCTTGTTAACCCCTCACTCTTATCAAGACAAAAAGTCGTCCATGCATTCATGTGCATTTGCTCTATTGAATCAAGAACAACTCTTGCTCTGCTTGAGAAAGATGTATTTTGAGGCCACCAGTCGTAGTTATACCTCCTGTGCTCACCCCACAAGTACATGATTTTTGTCTTGTGTTTGTCTGAATGCAGTCTTAGAATCAATATTAAACTCATTGCACAGTCTCTCTTACGCCTTCATGTTAATTCTATTACTAAAGATATTGAAGTTTTTTTTGTTTTTTTGTTTTTGTTTTTTTGCTGCCTCATCTTCTGTGACGTCCCCCGCCCTGCTCACCCACTCTCCCTGCCACAACCATACCCAGATTTTTATGTCTCATCCTCAGAGTCGGAGGTCCACATGGAGCCATCACTATCAGGCCGCCGTGGGGCCACCAGCCAAGGGGCCCTGCACTGCTGCTGGGTCACTTTGGTGGTGTTCATGGTGCCTGTTCTGAGCTAACATACGCAGACACCCCCTACTAAGCCCCTACTAACGACAGTATTAGCTCAGTCCGTGGAGCCAGACTGATGAGTTGCCCACCCGAGGTGGCAACCACCACAACGTCCCTCCAATGACCGTTCCCTTGAACCCCCAAACCCCCAAAAGCTTTGACACAAACTCACCACAGGCACAGAATTGTATGGGCAAACCGAATGTGAGGTAAACCATGGACCAGAGAAACTGGACCACCGAATCAAGGCAATTTTAAATTTGGGCATGATAAATCATGGACAATGAGGATGACGTAATTATGCTGCTGTGGAAGTGCATATGCTTTGGGACTACTTGACAGGGCTGAAACTCTACGCTTACTATCATAATATATCCCGGCGTAAAACCAGGCCCGAAAGATACAGACACCTGCAGTGTTGGTCAGGTAATTTGAGCAACACTCTCAAATTCGCATCCTTTTAAGTGGATGAAGCTCGACTGTGTGGTCCCAGTCTTCCCACTGACCACAGCACACTCACTCGGGGTAGGAGGCCGGCGAGTCCCGAAAAATCCCTAGACTCTTATGGAATCGAACCCGCGACCTTCCATCCGAAACCCCAAAGGGCGCAAACCACTGCGCCAGGGCGGTTGGCAAAAAATAATGAAGTGCAAATCAGTGGCAGGGGGGCTTGCAGCTCAGTTTACCACACACCTAAACTGATAGTACAACATGAACCTGTATACAGAATTTACTAACTGGTTTGGATGGTTCATCTGGTCAGCATATGACACACCACACCCTGTAGTTGCACAGGGAATAGCAATTTTAAGTGGTTTGATAGAACTGTATAGTTTAGACAACCATGTTTTTGCAGTGGCATCATCCTTAATTGGGGGTTTAAGTACGATTTCAGTGGTTGAAAAATTTTTACTCAAAGATCAATGTCTCTAATACAGCAACATCTAGCTTATTAAAGGTAATAGACTTTGGTTATAGTGAGATCCAGCCTCGTATTTTGCATCTTTATTACATGTAAAACATTATTATTTTATAGTAGATAAAATGTTTATAACACTAGACAACATCCATCAGTGTACCTATTAAACTAACCATTCCTATTGACAACCCGCTGTCAACATAAAACAGTTGTTTTGCACGAGTCTTCTACACGGTATAATGGACAACATCAGCAGATACAATGGCTGGATTCATGTAGAAGATCATAGAACGGGAACAACGAATACATTTACTGTGCAAAAAGGGCTATTATGATTTCTGCACACTGGAAAAGGGTTCGAGCAGCTGGCACACAGAAAAACTCAACCAAGCTAGTCTACAAGTCTCTTTACAGCCACCTTCACCTAACATAAAATAATGATGCTACAAACAACTGCATACATGTTTGGGGTTTGACATGGCCACATTTCCTGGTGGTATTGATGATGATGGCTTTGAAATAACCTATGTTGTATCAAGCCCATTGACTGGCAGTAAACCCCTTGACTTTTGTACACCTTCCATTTTAAACAAACACAAAACCAAGTGCTGATAAAAAAGCTTCTTCCTCATCAGCCCCTTTCTGATCTACTGAAATCCTTCCACCCAGCAGAGCAATGTACTGTGAAACACTGCAAAAAATAGCTTTACTACACTTCTTTCAAAGACCAAAAGAAGGCTTCCATGAAAACACTCTGTAAATTATCAAAGATGCAGCACAAAGAACAGTTGCCTTAAAAATTTTACATATTACAATAAAAAATAAAATAATATAAATACTAATTATATATACATAACCATGTCATGCTGTCCCGTAATTAGAGCACCTGAAACATTGCCGACAAATTGAGCTTAAAGATTTTGGGTGATGTACAAGATTTTTAAGAAGGATGGGAGATTGGTGAAGTTTTTATGCTTTTTGAGTAAAACAAATGATGGTACTACAAGTGCACAGAAATAGAAGAAGCTAAGAAACCTCGGTTTCCTAAACTTGAACAGTTGCGTAATGTTGGAGCTGAAGCATTAGCAGATGATTTTACTTACAAATTAACACATAAAGCTAATAAATGGCACTTCAAACCAAGCATCAACTGGCAGATCAAGTTTGAGTTTATTAGTCCATACACTCTCTATACATCAGACAGATTATTCCGTAAAGCCATAAATGCTGGACCAGTAAACATAGCACTAGCATATCAATCAGCCAGCTGAAATGAAGTAGAGATAATAGCATTACAGATTAAGACACATCACTTGCTTCATAGAAAAGACTTAGTGACTAAACCATCAACCACATTGCTACGATTCCTTCCAAACTTTCCTCTGGATGATCAGTACACATTGGTGTTTGTTCTGGTTGCAAGAGAAGAAAGAGCTTCTTTCTTGTTCATGGATGGGATTACTATTAACTGCAAAGACCTTGACGTTGATCCCCTCAGATTTGCTATTGCTATTCGGAACAGCGCGGTGACAATGACATTGAAGGGAACATTTCCAGTAATAAAGTCAACTTGCTCCAGACCAACCACAGCTGACAAAATTTAGCATCCTCAATCTACACCCACATTGACCTCGCTGCAGTCGATTACACAGATGTTGTACTGTCTGCAATCAATTAAAAGACTTAATGAATGAATAAAAATGACACACGTTGTTTTTTTTGAAAAACATATAAGAAGAAAAATGATGACCGCTATATATCCTAAAGTCCCATTGCCCAGATCTTGAACTTCTTAATGAAATGCAATGCCTTTTGTTTTGACAAACATTACACAGATGCGCATGACATTGACAACAACTAGCAAAGTATACAAAAATGCAGGCGTAGGTACAGATCAGCTTTTAAACTCTGTTTGAGCTCTATTACAACAGGTACGCAACTCTGTCTACAGTCACATCGGGAACAGGCTTTGGGTCTCTTGGCTACTAAAATTTGGGCTCCCTGCATTAATTGAAAGGGCTCTGTTTCAAAAACACAGTAGCCTGTTCATTTGTCACATCAGTCTTTTCAAAGAAGGTTGTGCATAAACTAGAAAAACATGATGCTGTGGTTGCCTTGACATTAGCCAAGCTAAGCTCATTCAGGCTCATTATTAGCAAAGCTCTAACAGATTCCACAATATCAGAAGAGGAGTTCAAACGTCTTCAGAATGACTATTATGACTACAAGCGCCAAAAGTTTGACCTCCAGAACAAACAACACAAAGCTATGCCTGTGGATATTGACTCAATAAAAAAGGAATATATAAAAAAGGGGTATCTGCTTAGCCAAGACAGTGCTTTAAATGATCAGCTGAGTACTCTATTAAGGAGCTAAGAATTACCTGGGGTAGATTCACAACTTCATACCGTAGCAAAACAAAAAGACAAGAAGCAATTAATTAATTAATTAAATTTTTTTTCTTACAATATGAGTTAGAGATTTTAGTTGAGTCTTAGTATTGACAAAGTGTTTCAGACAATAGAGCTAAATGTTACACAAGCACAAAACGTGGAGCAAAGCATTCAAGATGCAATCGCACAAATACCAAACAACTTAAACATAGATCACCAGTAAAAGTGGAGTTGGTTGCTGAAATTCTATACTACACGACAAATAAAGATGAAGAATTAACTGTTCATGTGTCAACAACACAACAAGCACTGAACGCGTTTGAAGAGCTCAACACAACATGGGCAGATGAGATGATGCGCAACTTTGTTCATTCTGCAGAAACAGCAAGAATGAGGGGATCAGGATGGACAGTTGGTAAAGTTCTTTGCATAGAACTAAAGCAAACAAAGTTTCATCCCATTGTTGTTAGAAGTTACATTCCCTTGCCCCCTGATGTTGTAGCAAAACAAGCTGTGCTGAACGTTATGAAACAAAGATGATAAGTGTTTTATGTGGTGTGTGCTGGCTAAACTGTTTCATGTGGCAAAGAATGCAGAGAGAGTTTCAAACTATCATGAACATTGTGGCAAGCTTGTCTTTACAGACATTGATTTTCCTGTGACAGGTTTGAAGAATTAAACCCACCCCTTAGTGTGAATGTGTACACCTTGAAAGATGCAGCTCTATGCCCGCTACGCATCTTAAGAAATTTTCCTACTGTAGGTGATCCTGACAAAAACCATGTAGACTTATTGTTGATAAATGGTCATTATACACTTATTAGAACAATGACTAGACTTATTGCACAAACAACAAAACATCAGCACAAACAAGACTTTTGCAGGCGATGCTTGGTTCATTTACCATCTTTGCAAGCAGCTGACGAACACAGAAAACATTGTAAGAGTGAGACTGAAGCAATCACTCAACTTGTAACACCAAGGCCAGGAAGCAAGGTTTATTTCAAGAATATAAAAAAGCTACAAAAAAGTCCCTATGTAGTGTATGCTGACTTTGAGTCTATCATTGTGCCATATGAAGAACTGGCTTCTTCTTCTTCTTTCATCTGCCGCTGGTGCCCTTCGGCGTCGCGGGGAGACACAGACGTCTGTCTGCAGCTAGGCGGGGGGCTTGATGTAGTGACAGGTCATGGGCTCGCAGGGTGTCAGCCACGGAGTCGCTCCATCGTCTCCTTGGTCTTCCTCTGGCTTTCCAGCCATTGTATTTGGTGGTGTATGCCCGTAGGGCTGGTTGGTTGGGCGGCATTCTAGTGAGGTGACCAAACCCCCTGATCCTTTGTTGTTTTGGGTATGGTGGGAAATTTGGGGTTAGTCCAACCATGTCTCTGATCACCTCATTTTTGATCTTGTCGCGTCGGTCTTGTTGACAGCTTTCTCAGGCAGCGCATTTCACATGTGACCAGTTTCTCTCTAAGGCTTTGTTAGGGCCCATGTCTGACATGGTATGTGAGTGTTTGAACGAAGATGGCGTTGATGAGTTTTGCCTTGGTGCTCATTGGTATGCTGGGATGTTTTAGAAGGGGGGCGAGTTTGGGAACTGACTGCATTCGCTTTCTGGCATCTTGTTTCTATCTCTCTGTCCAATTTTCCATCTTCAGTGAAGAGGCTGCCAAGGTATTTAAATTCTTTGGTCTGTTTCAAACTGGGTGCCGTTGATGTTGATGTCTAGCTTTCCTGGATTTCTGCTGAAAACATAACTTCTGTTTGGTGATACTGAACTTCATGTCATACCCCTTGCACTTGTTTGAGTTGGTCTTTTGTGTTTCTTGAAGAGCTGCTTTGTTCTGATTCATCAGGGGCCCGGTCGTAGCAAATAATAGTTCGTTCAGGGCCTCAGGATCTGGGTTGGCTTCCTTTGTAATCGGTCCAAAGTAGATCATGAAGAGAAGGGGGGAGAGTACGCAGCCTTGCCTGACCCCCGATGTAACCAGGAACCAATCGGATGTTCCACTGGCTGTTCGGACTGCGCTCATACTGTTGGCATAGATTGCTCTGATGTTATCAAGCAACTGCCCCTTCACTTCGTAACTGCTCCAGATCTTCCCGAGCTTGTCTCTGTTGACTCGGTCGAAAGCTTTTCTTGATCAACGAATACTGTAAAGCAGGTCTTGGTTGTATTCGATGCTCTTTCACACAGCTGTCGGAGTGCGAAAAGGCATCTGTGCACCCTCTTCCTTTCCGAAAGCCAAACTGGGCATTGCCCCAGTAGGGGTTCTGCTTTGGCTCTTGTGTGCTGTTCCAGAATCTTTGCATACATTTTCCTACATGGCTCAGAAGTGAAATGCCTCTGTAGGTGCTGCAGTCTCTCTTGCTGCCCTTCTTCTTTCCCAAAATTGGGACCACTAATTTCATTTTGCCAGTCCTTGGTACTTTCCTCTCTTCCCATGCTTCTGGAAGATGATGGTGAGCCACTTAACTCCCGTTTCTCCGCATGCAAGGATGGCTTCAGTTGTTTTGCCGTCATCACCTGCCGCTTGCCCTTGGGCTGGTTTTAATTGCTTTTCTTGTTTTAGCTTCAAGGATTTGGGGCTCTAACTGGCTTGTAGCGTGGGAGAACTGCGATCTGGAAGCTTGTACTCCAGATGGTTTAAAAGATCTTTAAAATAGTCTTCCCATCGTTTCAGAATTTCCTCTTCTTTGTGCAGTGCCTCTCCATTTGCATCATTCACTACTGTTGTTGGATTGAATGGCTCATCTCTTACTCTCATCGTCTTCACACTTTCGAAAAATTCTCTTGGGGAGTTCTTGCAAATTTCGCTTAACTTCTCTCCATAAGTCGCCCAAGATTGTTCTTTGGAGGCTTTCACAACACGATTACTATGTCTTCTTGCGATTCTGTACTTTACGTACCCTCTTCGTCTTGTCTTGACCCAAGCTTATATACTGCTTTTTTTTCTTGATGGCTTCCTTCACCTCTTGGTTCCACCAAGCTGAAATTTCCTGGGTTTTTACCTCCACAATTCTTGTCCCGCAAACTTTCCTTAAGGTGTTCAAGGAAAAAGCTGGCTTGAAGGTGTCCCAGACTTGCTCCAAAGTTGAGAGGTGTTGTGTCAATGGGGGCAAGTTTCACCTTGATAGCACTGTGAATCTTTTCTTGCACTTCTTTTCTCTTCCAGTTTGAGGAGGTTGACTTTTCAGGGTGGGTTTTTCCTAAAGTTTTTGTTTTTTCTTCTGAGTTTCTGGAGGCTAGAATGACAGGCCTGTGGTCAGTGTCAAGTTGCATTGGGATGGCTTTTGAGTCTTTGATGGCGTAACGTGTTCTAGATCTTGCAAGTATAAAGTCGATTTGAGACGAGATGTTGAGATCGTTCCATTTGTACCAGGTGTAAATTTGGGAGGCTCGATGTTGGAAAAAGGTGTTGGTGATGATCAGATCATGCTCTGCACATAGTTTTCCCAAAGTCCAACCCCTCGTCCACGTCGTGGGAAACGGAAACAGGTCAAGCTGGCTAACGGGGCTCTGGTGAAGCTGTGACTGGCCTAGCAAGCCGACAGTGGATTTTTAACAACGCTAAGAAAACTGAAAAGAAGAACTGGCACCGGAACATATCCTAAAACAGTCTTACTCAGTAATCATCAAGTCTGTTCCTTTGCTTATGTTGTTGTTAGATCAGATGGTGCACACTCAGAGCCAGTTTGGTATAGAGGACCAGACGTGGGCTAAGCTTTTTCTTAAACACATGAAAGCGAATCATAACCACTACTCTCAACAGCTAAACCTACAAGAGATCATTATGTCTGATGAAGACCAGGAACAGTATGCTTCTGCCACACATTGCTGGGTTGTGGTAATTTATTATCACCACAGGTGGCAGACAATCACACAGTCACAGATCATGACCACATCAGTGGTAAGTTTCGTGGAGCAGCACATAGTAAGTGTAATCCACAACTAAAAGTAGATCCCAAAACATGGAAGCTGCCAGTCTTTTTCCACAATCTAAGAGGTTACAACTCACACCTAGATATGCAGGCAGTAACTGATGAGTATAAGGCCTACTGCATTGCACAGTCATCAGAGAAGTACCTGACCTTTACACTAAATAGTTTGTCCTTCTTTGATTCTGCACAACATCTGATGGGATCTCTAGAGTCCTTGTCTTCATGACTGAGTACTTTGCTCAATTACAGAAAAATACTTCGACACAAAGCTTGCAAGAAAAGGCGTCTATCTTTATGAGTACATGGACTCCTAGGAAAGGTTTGATGAAGAAAAGCTGCCACCAAAAGAAGCATTCTTCAACAGATTAACGGGTAAAGGAATCAGTGATGATGACTATCAGCATGCTCAGTGGGCATGGCAAGAGATGTACTGTTGTATGATGGGCGAATACCATGATAAGTATCTACTTGCTGATGCATGTTTGCTTGCTGATGTCTTTGAGAACTACAGGAAGACTGGCATGAAACATTATGGACTAGACCCATCACACTATATTACAGCACCGGGAATGTCTTGGGATGCTTTTTTGAAGTTTACTGGGGTGCAGATTGATTTGTTGTCTGACCTGCCAATGCTCCAAATGATTGAGGATGTCTGTGTGGTGGCATCAGTATGACATCGCACAATTACTGTAAGGCCAACAACAAATAATTTAGAAGACTATGATCCTAGGAAACCTTCAAACTACATCATGTACTTGGACGCAAACAATCTGTATGGATGGGCGATGTGTCAGTCACTACCACTAAAAAAGTTCCAGTTGTTTAATGGTCCTTTTGCTGTTGATGAGACTCTAAAAAGGCTATTACAAATGTCTCCTGATCAAGCAATGGGCTGGATCTTAGAAGTAGATTTAGTCTAGCCCCAAGAACTACATGATACGCACAATGACTACCCAATGGCTGCAGAAAGGCTCAATACAACTCCAAAAGAACTGCCAAATCTTGTACCAAACTTAAATAACAAGAGCAAGTATGTGTGTCACTACAGACTGCTACAGTTCTACCTAAGGCATGGGTTAATTCTTACTGCTGTTCATCACATCATTGTGTTTGACCAAGAGCAATTCATAAAACCATACATCATGAAGAACACTGATCTGAGAACGAAGGCAACCGATTGCATCAGAAAAAGATTTCCTCAAGCTCAGGAACAACAGCTGCTTTGGTAAAACAATGGAGAACCCACACAAAAGAAAAGATGTTAGATTAGTCATAAAAGAAAATAAAGCCATAAAGCTAACATCAAAGCCAAGCTATCAAGACTACAGGCAATTCCATGACAGTCTGTATGGCATCATGATAAAGAAGTTGCAGGTTAAACTAGACATACCAGTATTCATTGGGTTAAGTGTGCTAGAGCTGTCAAAGCTGTTGATGCTGGAGTTCTTGTATGATTACTTCAAGCCTAAACATCCTGCTGTAAGGGTCTTGTACACAGACACAGACTCTTTCATCCTAAACATACCCACAGAAAATATATACAAATACCGTGTAGAGGACGTAGCGCTGGAATCAGAGTCATGGTATGACACCAGTCATTATCCAAAAGACAGTCCCTTGCATTCATCAGTAAACAAAAAAGTTATTGGTAAGTTGATGGATGAGATGAACAGCACTATTATCAAAGAATATGTTAGGCTGAGGGCCAAGATGTATAGCGTTGCAAGCCAGACAGGTGTTATAAAAAAGGCAAAAGGTGTTAGCAAACAGGTGGTCAAAGCAAGCATCAGTCATGATAACTACAAAGAGGCTCTGTTTGAAGGTAGAGTATTTTATCATGACAACCCAAGGCTCTGCTCAACCCTGCACCAAATCAACACAACTGTGGTTAGAAAAAAGACATTGATTGTGCAGGATACAAAAAGAATATATTCTTCACCAGTGCACTCATACACACTTGGTCACTGGAAAACAAAATAATTAATTAATTAGCTAATTAATTACTTTTTTCACATTTATATACGAGTTAAAAATTTTGATTGAGACTTACAATGGATTGTTTACTCTTTATTAAAACCTATGGTAGTGGTACAAGACCTCGTCTCTGCTTTTATAGCCGTGACATAATAGACGACTTTGGTGAGCGAGTAGAAATAAAACTTGATTATGGCACAAAAGAAGAGGTGCTAAATAATATTCTAGGAGTTGTTAGTGGGATAAGAGAGTGTCCAACCCACTTCAGTTATATTAAAAATGTTCCCATAAATTATAGTAACAAAGAACAAAAAGAAGAAACCATGTTGTCACTTACTTCTGATGAAATAGTAGTCTTCCTTACTGAAGCAGGACAGTATTAGGTGGCACTAGCTGCAGTTCCTCTCTAACAAAAGCCCGCTCTGGTGCATGTAATGACAAATAATAAATAGGAGGAACCATCTCCACAACTTTTTTGGTTCATAAGTGTCTATGCTCCGGATCTGTTGCTTGTTTGTTAACCTCGCTGGCTTCAGCTTCTCCAGGTAAGGTAAAGGTAAAGGTGTCCCATAACCTTTAAGGTCGTAGGGGAGCGAGGCGTCAGAGACCTCACTTCTCTAGGGCCAGCATATTGAGGGCGGCGCCCATCTCCTCTCCCTCGCTGCTTTACCTTCCCTGACCCTAAAGAGGGCAGGTACCCATTTACAGCTGGGTGAACTGGGGGAACTGTACTGAAGCCAAGGCGCGCAAACGGTCACCCATCAAACTGGTAACCACGCTCGATGCTGCTTAACTTGGCTGGGGGAAAGCGAGTGCTCCGACCACTGAGCTATCCCGTCCCCGTCAGCTTCTCCAGGAGCATACAGATATCTCAGTTTCTTCCCAAAGGGTATTAGTGGTTGCTTAGAAGGTGTTGTTTGGTTGTGCTGCTGTATTGTTTTGGATTTGATGGCGTCCACAGGTTTTAACCCTGTGGCTTTAGTTATTGCAGAGTTCATTGCTCTCAAAACTGCAGGCAGTCTTCTTACCCACTCTGTATTTTGTGTGCTTGGGATCATGATTTCTTGGTGGTACTGATATGCAAACAGTATTTCTGCTAATACTCAAAGTCTAGTTTTCCTAAATCAGCAGGCTTCATTTTTAGAAGGCTCTTTCCTAATATAGTTTAGCGGACACTAAGACTTCCAATAACAGCAGCGTGGTAGACCAAATTGACTGCAGTCTTTTCTGTACTCATATTTCTACTATATGTATAAATTAAATATTTATAACTATTAATACATCTCGAATGGATCGTTGTCAGGCTGTTTGCATGGCAGTGGTTGCGGTTGTGGTTGTGGTTTTGGCTTTTGTTCATGTTGTGGTCCTTGTCTTGCTGGTTTCTTGTTGCTCCATACTCTATAGGCTGTATAACCAATTCCCATAGCTGTTATACCATATATTAAGTAAGACTGAATGTTTGTTTTTGGTGGTGCTGTGTCTTTTTTCTGTGTTTCTATAGGCATCTGTTTTTCTAATGTTTCTACAGATAAGATCTTTTGCTTTGCTTGATTGCTAAGTTTTTTTCTGTCAATTCCATTCTGCTAACCTCTTGCCAGCTTCAACTCACCCAGGCTTCTTGGTGACAGTTGTCACTTGTCACTTGTGAAAGGGAGGGTTGCTCTTGGTTCTTGGCATTCTTCTGTGCTTCCGGTTTGTTCGATACTGTGTTCTGGGCTTCCATCTTTCTCTATGTGGTTAAATTTTATAGTTTTAATGTTATCATACTAAATAGGTTAACGAGAGCCAAAAGGTAAACATATCACAGGCAATGTCCCCAGTGTTTAAAAAAAACAGGTTTTGAAATCGAAAACCAAGTAGTTTGAGCCCCAAAAAAAGCCCCTATTGTTGCTTTACCAAAAAAAAACCCCCTAACATTTCCCCATTTTTCCCTTTTTTGCTCCAAAAAGATTATCCCTATTCAAATATTATTAAAGTTTTTGGTGAAAAATGTGCCCCCTTTTTAAAGTTTTGTTTCCTAAGAAATTTTTGTTTTCCCAAAAAGCACAAAGAGTAAAAAATTTCCCTTCTTATCATAGATCTTTCATCTTTTTTTCTTTTGTAAACCAGTAGATTCATCAACAAAAGTTCGTCGCAAATTTTGTTTTCTTCTTATCAATATATTTTATATTAAAAAAATTAAAAGTTTTTTAGATTCTTTTTTTATGTTTGTTAGATTTTGCAGGGTTTTGTTTGAGTTCTTATTAAGTTCTTGTTTTGTTCTTCGAGTTTTTGCTAGGTCCCTTTTTTTATTTTTTTTTTTGTTGTTTTTTTTTTTAATTTTTGTTAGGTTCTTTAAAAAAGTATTTTTAACTTCTTTAAAAAAGTATTTATTAATTCTTGTAGGTTCTTGCAGGTTTTTGTTGGTTTTGTTAGATTCCGTTGGTTTTGGGGTTTTTGTTCGTGTTATTATTGTTTGGTTTTAAAAAAATGTTTTTAATTCTTAAAAAAGCATTTATTAGGGGAAAAAAAAATGAGGAAAAAAAAAGGTGAAAGGGGGCGCAGCGCTAAGTGGGGAGCGTTTTCCCCCTTCCCCCGGGGGAGCAGCCCAATTTTTCCCGGGGAGAAAAGCCGTACTTAAAGTAAAAGCTGAGCACTTTGATTTGTTTCTTAAAAGATTCAGCGCTATATAAAATTCCCTAATTTTATTTATTTTTATTCTTGTCAAGTTCTTACATAATTTTTATTTCAAAAAAAGTTTTTATCATTAATATTTTTTAATTGTTTGCCTTAAAAAAATTAGTATTTCTTTCAGTTTTTAGTAGAGAGTTTAGGGAAAAGCTTTTCAAAGTAATCTGTTTGTTTTATTAATAAACTATGCAAGTCTTTGGTCCGATGAGTGAAACATGATGATCAATGCAATGAGGATACGTAATTGCAGTGTGGGAAGTGCATATGCTTTGAACTACTGACAGGGTTTGTACTCTACGCTTACTATCATAATATATCCCGGCGTCAACCGGGCCCGAGAGATACAGACACCTGCAGTGCTGGTCAGGTAATTTGAGCAACACTCTCAAACTTGCATCCGTTAAGTGGCGAAGCCTAATCGGACCAAAAGTTGCGTGGTTTTGGATAAAAAGTAAGTAGTTGAGATTGATTCGGCTTTTGCCCTATCTCTAAACACCAAGCACTGAGAAGGAATAGATCATCGGCGCCAGGCTGCAGCTGTTGACACCTGCTGATTGCAAGAGACTCAAAGACAGGATTGACTCTGGACTGGATGTGCCAAAAGTGATCACCTGATGTTGTCCATCCATGACTTGTTCTGTCTTCCCCTCTCTCTGCCAACTTCGAGTGTTCCCTACAGTATTGTTTTTGGCAGAGTGTTGTGGCGGGTGACGTGGCCGTACCATGTCAGCTTTTTCTTCTTGACGATGGTGAGAAGGGGTTCCTGTGGACCTGCCAGCCGTGTTATTTGACTCTTGACAAATTCATTGGTCTTTCGTTCTCTCCAGGATATGCCCAGTAGATATATATATATATATATTGATATAGATATATATAGAGAGAGATATATAAATATATAGATATAGATATAGCCCGCAACTAATGTGTGTGTGTGTTTGTATGTTGCATCTGTGGAAAGGTACTTTTGAATTGCACTAATACACCGTAATTGATAGTAGCACAACTGGCAGTTCTTGTTGATGAATTTTTGCATAGAGAGTGTTTTGTAAATAATGACCCCTAGATAGGTTCACAGCAGTGGATAGAGGGACTGATGCATTGCCAAGTTGTATTGAAGCTGTTGTAATGGAAGAGAGTTTGTGTTTGGTCCCTACAAGCATGATTTCTGTTTTAACTGCATTTAGCTGTAACTTGTTATGTATCATCCAATTTTGGATATCTTGAAAGCAGTGGGCCATACTTGTAAAGAGAGAAGGAAGATTTTCAGGAGAGTCACTGCATAGAATCTGAGAGTCATCTGCATAAAAAAGATGGTTGATCTGATGGCGGTTAATTATATGTGACAGTGGAGTGGTGTAGTGTGTGAAAAGAACAGGGCTCAGAACAGATCTCTGTGGAACTCCACATTCCAGTCTGGCAGGTACTGACTGAATCTTGTTTACTGGGACTGGCTGGAATCACTCAGCAAGGTATGATCTAAACCATGTAAGGGCTGTACTATTAACACCAAATGTTTTTTGAAGATGGGAGAGAAGAATAGAGTAGTCAATAGTGTCAAAGGCTGCAGATAAGTCAAGTAGAGTAAGAAGTGAGATTTTCCCGGAGTTGGAAGCGAGTATAAGTGGGTTTAAGGTGTGAACAAGAGTAGTTTCATTGCTGTGGTTGACATGATAGGCAGACTGAAACGCACGTAGGAGACTGTTGGAGAGAAAGTGGTGGTTGATCTGTTTTAGAACTACATTTTCAAGGACTTTAGAGATAAAAGGTAGGTTGGAAACAGGTCTATATATCGTCTCTTGAAGTTGGTGTGACAGAGGAAAGTGTATACGTGGCCCCTATGAGTATGGCGTCGTTTTTATCAGCATGAAGTTGTAACTTTTTCTGAGTCATCCAGTTTTGAATGTCTTGAAGGCAGTTGGAGATAATTGTCAGAAGGGAAGGCAAGTTTTTAACAGCATCACTGCATTGAACCTGAGTATCAGCGTAGAAATGATGATCAATATGGTGGTGGTTTAATATATGTGAGAGAGGAGCAGTATAGAGATTGAAGAGAACAGGGCCCAGAACTGATCCCTGTGGGACTCCACATTCCAGTTTGACAGGTTCTGATTGAATGTTGTTACAATAACTTTCTGGAATCAATGTGTTGTGTATAAACTAAACCAGGTGAGGAATGTGTCAAAAATGCCAAACGTATTTGGAGATGAGAAAGAAGAATTGAGTTATCTATAGTGTCGAAGGCTGCAGATAAGTCAGGAAGAGTAAGGAGGGAGATTTTTCCTGCGTCAGAAGCGAGTAGAAGTGTACCTAAAGTGTAGACTAGGGTGGTTACAGTGCTATGGTTGAAGCGATAAGACGATTGAAAAAAGGGGAAGGAAATCATTGGAATGAAGGTGACTGTTAAGGTGTTTGAGAACAATTTTTTTCTAGTACTTCAGAGAAAAAAGTAAGTTGAGACAGGTTTATAATTCTTCAGAGTGTTTGGTTCAAGGTGGCGCTTTTTCAGTAGAGGTTTTACTATTGCGGTTTTAAGACCTGATGGAAAACTTTCTGACAGAAGATATAAGTTTACTATATTAGTGATAACAGGTATAAGTTGTGTAAGGCATTGTGAGAAAACAGGAGCAGGTATGGGATCAAGGTCGAAAGATATTATAGCCCTTCCTTCTAAATTAAAATAATATAAAAAAAAAAAGGGAAAATTATATAGCGCTATATCTTGCAAAGCAAAACAAAGCCTCATTCGACCTAATTTTACACAGTCATACAACCAAGCAAATAAAAAAAATTTCAAACAGATAAAAAAAAAACATGGTACGCTGCAGACCAATCTATAAATAAAATTGCAATAGTCAAATGTTTTTAAAAGGAAACACACAGACACAGATATCTTTAGCAAGGTTGGGACATAAAAAAAAATAAAATAAAAAATTAAAGAAAAAAAAGAAGAAAAGAAGGAAAAAAAAAGAAAAAGAAGAAGAAAAAAAGAAAGGGAACTTAAACATTATATCTTGCAAGACAAACAAACCATGCTTAAACCCTAAATTTACACAGCAGCGATCAAAGAAAAATAATCAAAATTTTAAAAAAAAACAGATTTTTACAAAACAGGGTGCACTGCCCATAATCAGAAAAAAAAATTCAATATAAAATTTTTACAAAAGCACACACACTCTCACCCCGGCCGATATTTTAGCAGAGTTAAGGGACAGGGGGTTAGTGAAGGGGGGATGTTAAATATGAACAGGGGGGGGGGAATCTTATTTGAAAAAAAGACTTGGGTTTGATTTAAAAGTGTCAAAGCAAGCATCTGGAAAAGGGGGATGGAGCTCTTTCCGGTCGAGGCACAAAATAAGAAAGGCGGTACCAACAGAATTTGGGTTGAATCCAGGTAATCTAGGCAAAAGGGAAACTGCAGCAAGAAAAGGGAACGTGAAGAGTTTACAAGGAAGACATTCCAGGGGAGGGGGGTGCAGTTTTGTGAGACATTTGTAACAGGGGGACGATTTAATTCTACCTCTGGGGCACGGGCACCAGTAAGAGATCGCAAGAGGGGCAATGTGCCCTTTTTTTTTTTTCTTTCTAAAAACAGCGAGCTGCGGCTTTGTATACATTGAAGGGAATGGGGTAGATAATGCTGGCAAACCAGACAAAAAGGGAAATTGCAATAGTCCCAAAGGAAAGAATGAGAAAGTGACAAGTTTGGCTGTTGCAAAACGGGGGACAGGTACTTTTAAGGCACTAATAAACCCCCTAATATAGAACAAACTGACAGTCTGGGTGATAATTTGTGCATAAAGTGTGTTGTCGAAAGAACCCTAGGAATTCACCAGTGGGTAGAGGGGGTGAGCATTCCAATTCTATTAAGCATTGTAAAAGGAAAATTTTTGTTTGGTCCCTACAAACTGGGGTCGGTTTTATCTGCATTTAGCTGTAATTTGTTCGTGTCATCCAATGTAAAATATCTTTAAAGCAGTGCATATATGCCGGGAGAAAAAACAGATTTCAGTATAACACTGCTTTGAATATGAAGTCATCTGCGTAAAAATGATGGTTGTTTTTGATGACGTTTTTTTATAATGCATTGGAGCAAAAACTCCTAGAGTTTGCCAGTAACAACCACCTCCAGCGAGTGAATACACTTGGCCCACACAAAAATCCAGAAATGGACAGGGCATACCCCCAAATGGAGAAAACCACAACCAAAGGGAAATTACATCATGGGAAAAAAAGGTTCAGACTAGCGTTAACATTGCAAAAGACACGAAGTTTTTCCAGGAGCAACAGGGAGTGATCATGATCTTGTGATATGGCTTTCCGACTACGTCTAAAAAAAATCCACAAGCGGAACAACACAGGATCAAATTTGACCTCGAGAAGCTGAACGACCCAGAGTAGTAAATTTTTTAAAGCAAGGATAGGGGGAAAGTTTGCAGCACTCACGTGATAGACTCAGACATAGATACACTGACAAGCATAGAGAGTTGAAGAAAAAGAAAAATGAAAAAAAAGAAAGAGCAGAACAATATAGGCAGTCAACAAAAGAATCCGGGAAATCCATGACGGAGGCAAAAAGAAATGGATCGGTGAACAGTGCCAAAACATTGAAGAGAACATCAAGAAAACAATAGACAAAAAAGCAATCAGCTGGTGAAAGACCTGACTAAGCACAAAACAGGAAAAGGGTTTTAAAAATCCAAGACAAAAATGGAAGTGTCTCACTGACGACCAGGATATCTGAACAAAGAGAGAGAGAGAGAGAGAGAGAGAAAAGAGAGAGAGAAGAGAGAGAGAGAGGGGAGAGAGAGAGAGGGGAAGAGAGGGGAAAAGAGAGAGAGAAAGAAAGAGAGAGAGAGAGCGAGAGAGAGAGAGAGAGAGAGAAGAGAGAGAGAGAGAGAGAGAGAGAGAGAGAGAGGAGAGAAGAGAGAGAGAAAAGAGAGAGAAGAGAAAGACTTCAGACCTCAGACTCAGACTTCAGATATTTATTCAGATAGGTCAAGCCCCTTCTGAAGGGGTGGAACATACAAAAGCGCTATATACAGTCATTTGCTGTCAAGTTATCGTTGAAAATAAATCATTCAATGAACTTTTGTTAAAACTGAAAAATTTCCCATTAGGCTACTATCCCTTATTCTCTTCAAGATTTATTCAGAAATATTGCTAAATTTTTAACAGTTTGATCATTTTCAGATAAACGTAATTGAGCTACCTGACCAATGATGGGTAGTTCCAATAAGTTTGCAGAATCAATTCTTTCCTCAGACCCTCCAAGAATGGACATTCCAAAACAACATGATTTCATTTTGTGTTCCCAAATTTTACAAAAATTACAAATCAAATTCTCATTTTCATCTTTTTCATATCGTTTCACATGTACAGCAAATCTGAACACCACATTAAATGTTGACAATGCATGGGTTTAACATACTTATTCATTTCTATCAACGTATACTGTTCATACACAGTGACGTTTTAAATGTTTCTGTAAAAAAAATCGATCACTGTTTTGAATGTGGGCGTACCACTCTTGCCATCTACAATCAACAACTCTCTGTTTAAATGATTTTATAAAAGCCTTTACATTTTGAACTCCTTTATTGTCCCAAAACAAATCCAAAGCCAAATCGACACAAACATAAACGATTTTAGATGCCCAAGTAAAGCTTGCCTTTACAATCCAGTAAAGTATAAAACATTTTTTAAGCTTTGGATGGCAATCGCTTATCCTCCATACGAGTTTATCTTAAGCCAATAGCTTACGGGATTTTACCATAGAAATTTTCAAACAATGGATCCCTTCCCATTTCTCCAAGATCATGTCATTTGGAGTGCCCAGTTTACACCAAGGAATCTCTTTAATGCGAATAAATGTAATTTTTCTATTGGGGACAATATATTTCCATTCCCCAGATCTCTGCTCTGTATGTACAATGGGTTTTACCTGTGTAACAAAGAGTTTTGTAAAGACCTTTACAGAATTATTTTCATACTTTTACAAAATACTTAGAGTACTAAAAACCTTTTTTGGCCCTGAAGCTAAATCCTGCACATGTAATTTAGCTAAGTTTTAGTTTTAAAATTGACTCCAAGATATTTATATGAATTCAAAAACAGTTTACTTTTGTGTTACCATAATACCATTTTCATGAGCTTCCAAAAATCCTCCTTTTTCGAAAAACCATTATGTTACTCCCTTTTTCATATTTACTAAAAATTTGGGGATCTCTAGCAGCAGTAAACAAGTTGTGCAGTTGTGTTGCAACCCCACTACAGTTTCAGATAATAAAACAATATCATCAGCCAAAAAGTAATAAAAATAATTTTTCCAAACATTTAGAGAAAAATACACCATGATTTGCCATTATTAATTTTAATTCTGAGCTAACTCATTAATAAAAAAAGAAAATAGCACA
>CM054154.1:3081807-3096807 GCA_028751875.1 Rapana venosa
TGGGGAATGTCTTGGGATGCTTTCTTGAATTTTTACTGGGGTTTGCAGATTGATTTGTTGTCTGACTGCCAATGCTCCAAATGATTGGGATGGTCTGCGTGGTGGCATCAGTATGGCATCGCCAATTACTGTAAGGCCAAAACAATATTTAGAAGGACTTTTATCCTAGCAAACCTTCAACTACATCATGTACTTGGACGCAAACAATCTTATGGATGGGATGTGTCCGTCACTACCACTAAAAATTTCAGTTGTTTAATGGTCCTTTTGTTTTTGATAAACTCAAAAGCTAATCACAAAGGGTCCTTTTGATCAAGCAATGGGTTGGGATCTTAGAAGTAGATTTAGTCTACCCATGAACTACAGATACGCACAATGACTACCCAATGGTGCAGAAAGGCTCAAAACACTCCAAAAAAACGCCAAAGCTTGTACCAAACTTAAATGACAAGGCAAGTATGTTTGTCACTACAAACTGCTACAGTTCTACCTAAGGCATGGGTTAATTCTTACTGCTGTTCATCGCATCATTGTGTTTGACCAAGAGCAATTCATAAAACCATCATGAAGAACACTGATCTGAGAACAAAGGCAACCAATGCATCAGAAAAAGATTTCCTCAAACTCATGAACAACAGCTGCTTTGGTAAAACAATGGAGAACCCACACAAAAGAAAAGATGTTAGATTAGTCATAAAAGAAAATGAAGCCATAAAGCCAACATCAAAGCCAAGCTATCAAGACACGGGAAATTTCCCAGGGACAGTTTGTATGGCATCAAATAAGAAGTTGCGGTTAAACTAGACAAACCAGTATTCTTTGGGGTTTTAGTGTGCTGGAGTGAAAAAAATGTTGATGCTGGAGTTCTTGTATGATTATTCAAGCCTAAAAATCCTGCTGAAAGGGTTTGTACACAGACACAGCTCTTTCATCCTAACATACCCACAGAAGATAAAATACAAAGACCTTGTAGAGGACGTAGCGCTGGATCAGAGTCATGGTATGACCCCAAGTGATTATCCAAAAGACAGTCCCTGCATTCTCAGTAAACAAAAAAGTTATTGGTAAGATGAGGATGAGATGAACGGATATTATCAAAGAATATGTTGGGCTGAGGGCCAAGATGTATAGCGTTGCAAGCCAGACAGGTGTTTATAAAAAGGAAAAGGTGTTGGCAAACAGGTGGTAAAAACAGCTTTAGTCTGATAAACTACAAAGAGGCTCTGTTTGAAGGGAGAGTATTTCATCATGACAACCCAAAGGGTCTGCTCAACCCTGCACCAAATCAACACAACTGTGGTTAGAAATAAGACATTTATTTGCAGGATACAAAACGAGTATTTCTTCACCAGAGCACTCTAGCATGGGTCTTGGAAAACAAAGTATTAATTATATATATTACTTTTTTCCACATTTGTTATAGAGTTATGCACAGATGAAGCCGTAGGAAGAATTTTATGACAGCTTAAGAGGTCTGAATCAACACCAAGAAAGAGACATACTCGTTGTGCAAGGCGACGGAACGCCTAATGTAGTAAGAAGATGCATGGAAAAAAGACGTGAGGGCGTGTGTGGGCCAATTGTAAATAACCAATCAAAATGAAAGAGGCTTGAGATCTGGAGTTTGCCAGAAGTCACAACACCTCCAGTAGTGGAATCACTTGGGCCCACTTCATAAGAAATCCTGAAATGGACATTGGCATAGCCCTATGGAGAACACCACAACCCATATAGAGTAAATAATGGTGGAAAGACGGTTTCGTCTAGCGGTAACATCGCACTGACAAGAAGTTTTCCTGGAGCAGACCTAGGGATTAGGAGTGATCATGATCTTGTGATGATGCTTTACGCTACGTCTAAAGAAATCCACAAGCGGAACAACTCAGGATCAAAATTTGACCTGAGAGTGAAGGACCCAGAGCCACCCCCCACCCCCCCCCCCCCCGAGGTATTAGAAATTTTTAAGGCAAGGATAGGTGGAAACGTTTGCAGCACTCACTGTGATAGATCAGGACATAGATTACTCTGTCGATAGTTTCAATACAGCGGTGACTGAAACTAGCAAACGAGTTCTTGGCAAACGCGACAGTCAAAATAACATGGGTCACACCTAACTTAAAACTATGCGACAAGGTTAGAGAGCTGAAGAAAAAGAGGAATGAAACAAAGAAAGGCAGAACAATATAGGGCAGTCAAACAAAAGAATTCAGGGAAGTCCTTGACGGAGGCAAAGAGAAATGGACGGTGATGAACAGTTCCATGACATTGAGAGAACATCAAGAAAACAATAGCAAGAAGCTATCAGCTCGGTTGTAAGACCTGACTAGCACGAAACAGAGAAAAGGTTTAACTATCCAGACAAAAATGGGATGTGGTTCTCACTGGACGACCTGATTTTTGAACAGAATGTGACGAATACTGCTCGACTGTATAACTATAGAACGCAGGAGATCCAGAATGTCCATAATGTACCGAAAAGCAAAAAAGCAACAGACAGTTACCCTATCTTCTCGAGAAGAAGTGGAAACAGCAGTCGAATCGCCTGGAAAAAGGGGTAAGTCAGCAGGGGTGAAACATTACAGCTGAGTTGGTCAAGTGGAGGGGAAGCATGTTCAGCGCTCCTTTAAGAATCTGCAACACGATCTGGCAGACAGGAAAATGGTCAAGACCAATGGACCGCAGTAACTAATCATCACCTCACCAAGAAAGGAAAATCTAAACAAAGCCATAATTACGCACATTCAGCCTATATGTACCCAAGCAAGGTAGGCTGCAGATTAATATTGAATAGACTGAAGCCACAAGAGAGATCCATCATGCTGAGGAAACAAGCAGGTTTCAGGTAGCAAGGGCGCAGCACAACAGAAAAACCGTATTCAACCTCGAATTACTATTGTGAGCGGTACAGTCAAATCAACAAGACCTTTTACCACGTATTTATCGATGTTAAGAAGGCATTTGACAGGGTGTGGCATGCTGCTTTGTGGGCAACATGATTTGTACAAGCATCAATGCAGACCTGTTCAGAGTATCAATTATACTGTACTGTGAGGCCACCAGTGCAGTGTACTTAACAACAACTTGGAGAATGGTTTCGAACAATCAGTTGGAGTAAGGCAGGGCTGTCTACTCTCACACCCAATTCTGTTATCAACATCTTCCTTGAGAGAATCATGGCTGATGCACTGAACATTCAATGATGTTCAGTCAGAATTGGTGGCTAGAACGTTCACCAAAACCTCGTTTCGCAGATGACATTGATGGAATTGCAGGATCAGAAAAAGAGCTTGCCAGCCTAACAGAAACTTGATAAGGCCTCCAAACATACGGATGGAAATAGTGCAGTGAAGACCAAAACTGAGACTAATAACACCAAACGGCATTAGCACTGTATCAGGGTTAATGACCAGAGGCTGGAAAACAGTTCAAAGCTAAGTACCTGGGAGCCATTGGTATCCAGACAGGATCCAACCAGAAGGGATGCAGGACTGCACAGACCAATAACAGCTTTGTCAAAATCTAAACACCATTGGAGAGACAAGAATATCTCATTATCTCCAAGTTCAGACTATTGCGCTACTTGTCTTTCCTTATTGCTGTATGCTGTATTAATGGACCTGATTGCAGATTTGGATGAGAAGAGTACAGGTGTGGAGAGGATGCTTTCGGAGTCTCCTTGGATCTCTAACAAGACACGTAAGAACGAAAGCGTGCATAACAGATCCAGCAAACAGTGGACCCTTGGAGAACTTTAACGATCGTGAAAAAAAGCGTAAACTTAAGTGGTATGGGATGTACAAGATTCCATGGAATTACAAAGAGTTTTGCAAGGCACTGTCCAAGGAGGAAGAAGAAGAGGAGACCAAGGAAGATCTGGGGAGGATAACATCAGTGAATGGACGGACCTTAGAACTCAACAAAACCCTGAGAAAGCCAGACCAGGTGAAGAATGGAGGGAACTCGGATTGCTGAGTATTTGGAGGTGCCCCACGGTCGTCCAGACTACGGGAAGATAGATAGATACGAATGTTAAATAATTTTGATTGAGACTCCACAATGGGATTGATTCTCTTTATTAAGACCTATGGATTGGTGTAAAAGACCTCGTCTGCTTTTTAGCGTGACATAAATTAGGGGGACTTTGGTGAGCAAGTAGAAATTAAAAACTTGAATTATGGCACAACAGAAGAGGGCTAAATAATATTATAGGAGTTGTTGTGTGGTATAAGAGAGTGTCAACACATCAACTTTTTTTAGTTCTTAAGTGTCTATGCTCTGGATCTGTTGCTTGTGTGTGACTGTCGCTGTCTTCAGCTTCTCAGAATGCATACTAATATCTGCCAGTTTCTTCCCATAGGGTATTAGGTGGTTGCTTAAGAAGTGTTGTTTGGTAGATGTGCTGTAATTGTTTTTGGGTTGGATGGCGTCCGCAGGTTTTAACCTGTGGCTGTAGTTAGGCAGAGTTCAGTGATCTCAAAACTGCAGCAGTCTTCTTACCCACTTTTATTTTGTGTGATGGGATGATGAATTCATGGTGGTACTGGAAGGCAAACAGTATTTTCTGCTAACAGTCTTGTTAAAGCTTTCAACCAGTGCTTGGAGATCTGTGGTTGCTGGTATACCTCTTTTTATTGTACTCAATGCATCGTAAAGTTGATTAAATGACTTCTTTAAACTCTTTACCATATCTCACTGAATAAGTCTGGGATTATTTTTTTGGGCCTGATTTAGATTTCTGCAAACGCAACTGCCGTTGCGGTGGAACTCTTTTCAGTAAGGGGTCTGCATCTATTTACTAGAAGCTATGTCCACACAGTAAAGCATATTAATGCCTCTTTCTTCTGTGTCATGGGGTAAGTATAAAAGGTCTTTTTGATGAGTGTCATTTGGATTTATGTTGATGAAAGAGGGTTTTAATGTTGTCTGGTGAAGTAAATAGATCTGCCATATTGCTTGTTTAGACAGCACTGCTTTGATACTTCCGGAACTTACTCCTGCTGCAATGCTCAGTTATTAATAGCGTCTGTCATTTCCAGTATCTTTTGGCGTGTATTAGATTTAGAGAGTTTGGATCCATTGTTCTAATTTAATAAAAAAAAATTCTTTTGGTTTAACCAACCTTCTGTGTAAGAAATATTCTATTGTCAGGCACCACAATAAAAGCAATCTGCCTGTCTTCTGGTGTTTGTTGGTTGATAATAATTCACAATGCTGGGCTAGTATAGGGAATATTTGTTAGATGTCACAATGTAGGATCTTTTATTGCGCGTCAAACATCAGACATGTTTTGCTGCATGTCCTTGTTACAAGTTTTTCAGTAATAAAGTACTAATCTGAGCAATTCTTGGTGTTCGTATTATGCCTGTGCTTGTTCAGTTGGTCTATTGCTTTATCATTGCCTCTTTCTTTCTTGTCTCTATGAAGTTACAAAACAAGTAGTTGCTGCCTGTAAAAGCAGTGCATTAAACTACTGCACCACCAACCATCATCACTTAAATAAAAGCCATTTTTTTTTTGGATACTATTTTCGGAATACTTCTCTGCTAACAGGAGTCTTTTGTAGCAATGGATGGCTGTTACAACCGCAACAGCTTGGGCTGTTTCATAGTTAGTTTTTCTAATCAGCAGCCTTCATTTTTAGAAAGGTCTTTCCTAACTTAGTATAGCGACACTATGACTTCCAATAACAGCAGCGTGGTAGACCAAATTGGACTGCAGTCTTTTATGTAATCTTATTTCTACTATATGTATAAATTAAATATTTTATAACTATTAATACATCTTGAAGGATCGTTGTAAGCTGTTTGCATGGCAGTGGTTGCGGTTGTGGTTGTGGTTTTTGGCATTTTATTCATGTTGTGGTTTTGTCTTGTGGTTTCTTGTTGTCCATACTTTATAAGCTGCATATCGAATTCACATAGCTGTTATACTTATAATTAAGTTAGACTGTAATGTTTGTTTTTGGTGGTGTCTTGTGTTTGTTTCTGTGTTTCTATGGGTATCATGTTGTTCTAATGTTTTCTACAGATAAGATCTTTGCTTTGGCTGATTGCTAAGTTTTTTTCTGTCGATTCCATTCTGCTAAACCTCTTGCAAGCTTCAACTCTCCAGTTTCTTGGTGACAGTTGTCACTTGTGAAAGGGAGTGTTGCTTGGTTTCTTGGCATTCTCCTGTGGTCTTTCCCGTTGTTCAGATTCCTGTGTTCTGGGCTACCATCGTTTAGTATGTGGTTAAATTTTATGTTTTAAGTTATCCTACTAGCAACACTACTGGTGCTAAACAGAGAGCCAAACGGTAATACATATCACAGGGCAAGTGTCTCCAGTGTCTTGACTAAACAGGATCTTGTGCTAAATCATAAGCCATGTTTTTCAGCTTTCGTGTCCACATAAAAGACCTACTTTTTGCTTTTGCTAAAGACCTCTAACAGTTTGGCCCTAGGTTTTCAATTTTGCTACCAGAAGAGATTCATACCTATTCAAATTCTTATTAAGTCTTGTGGTGCATAACTGCCGCACCTGTTCCATACTGGTTAGTTGTGTGCTAAGATTAAGCTTGTTTTACCGCAAGCAGCAAGAGGTAAACTTTCTCCTTCTTATCAGTAGACTCTTCTCATCTGTTATTTCTTCTTGACTAGAACAGTAGATGTCACACAAAAGTCGTCGCATTCATGTTGTGTATCTTTATCCAATATATTTGTATCTAAACAAATAAATGTTGTGGTAGATTTCTTTGTATCGTTTCTGTTAGTTCTTGTCAGGTTCTTGTTTTAGTTTTATTAAGTTCTTGCTTTGTTCTTCGTAGTTCGTGCTTAGTTTTGTTTTAGTTCTTATTTTGTTTTGTTAGGTTCTTGTGTTAATTCTGTTTGGTTCTTAAATATGTATTTGTTATATTCTTAAATAAGTATTTTTTACGTTTTGTCAGGTTCTTGTCGGGTTTGTTAGGTTCTTGGTAGGTTCTTGTTAGGTTCTTGTTTTAGTTCGTGTTAAGTTCTTGTTTGTTCTTAATAAGTATTTGTTGAGTTCTTAAATACGTTTAATAGGTTCTTGTCAAGTTCTTACATATTTTTATTTCAAATAAAATTGTTTTATCATACATTTCCATAATTTTATTTGTTTGCCCATTACAAATAATTTAGTATTACTTTCAGTTTTAGTAGAGAGATAGGGAAAAGCCAATTCAAGGTAAACTGCTTAGTTTTTATATTAAACTATGCAAGTTTTTGGTCTGATGAGGCGTTTTGGATAAAAAGTAAGTAGTTGTGCTTGATTCGGCTTTTTCCCTATCTCTAAACACCAAGCACTGAGGAGGAATAGATCATCGGCGCCAGGCTGCAGCTGTTGATACCTGCTGATTGCAAGAGAATCAAAGACAGGATTGACTCTGGACTGGATGTGCCAAAAGTGATCACCTGATGTTGTCCATCCATGACTTGTTCTGTCTTCCCCTCTCTCTGCAAACTTCGAGTGTTCCCTACAGTATTGTTTTTGGCAGAGTGTTGTGGCAGGTTGACGTTGCCGTACCATGTAAGCTTTTCTTCTTGACGATGGTGAGAAGGGTGTTCCGGTGGACCTGCCACCTGAGTTATTTGATCTTGAAAATTCATTCGGTCTTTCGTTTCTCTCCAGGATATGACCAGTAGATACAATATGATACAGGTTTTTTATTATAATTTATATTGTTAGTTTTTTATATATGGATATAGTTTTTATAGATTGAGTTATATAAATATTAGATATAGATATAGCCCGCAAACTAATGTGTTGTGGTGTGTTGGATGTTGCATCTGTGGACAGGTACTTGTGAATTGCATAATACACCGTAATGTTAGGAGCATGACTGGCAGGGTCTGGGTGATGAATTTTGCACTAAGAGTGTTTTGTAATAATGACCCCTAGAGATAGTGCAAGCAGTGGATGAGGGTGAATGCATTGCCAAGTTGTATTGAAGCTGTTGTAATGGAAGAGAGTTTGTGTTTGGTCCCTACAAGCATGTTTTCCGTTTATCCGCTATTTTGCTGTAACTTGTTAAGTATCATCAATTTTGGAATATCTTGTGAAAGCTGTGGGCATATTTTGTAAAGGAGAGGGCAGATTTCAGGAGAGTCACTGCTTAGAATCAGTGAGTATATCGGCATAAAAAAGATGGTTGATCTGATGGCGGTTAATTATAGGTGACAGTGGAGCAGGTAGAGTGTGGAAAAGAACAGGGCTCAGAACAGATCTCTTTGAATCTCCACATTCCAGTTGAGTACTGACTGAATTTGTTTATGGGACTGTCTGGATTCGTCAGCAAGATTTGATCTAACCCAGGTAAGGGCTTTGTTACCTGTAACACCAAATGTTTTTTGAAGTCGGTGAGAGAAGATAGAGTGGTTTCAATAGAGTCAAAGGCTGCAGATAAGTCAAGTAGAGTAAAAAAGTGATTGGATTTTTTCCGGCGTTAGGTAAGCGAGTATCGCGCGAAGTGGGTTTTTAAGGTGTAAACAAGGGTAGTTTCGTTGCTGTGGTTGCATGATGGCAGGACTAAAACGAGTAGGGAGATGTTGAGAGAAAGGCAGTGGTTGAGCTGTTTTAGACTAAATTTTCAGGACTTTAGAGATAAAAGGTATGGTTGGTAACAGGTTATATATGTCTCTTGCTGTTGGTGTGATAGAGGAAAAGGGTGTATACCTGGCCCTGTTGAGCATGGCGTCATTTTTATCAGCATGAAGTTGTAACTTTTTGGAGTCATCCAGTTTTTGAAATAAATGTCTTGAAGGCAGTTGGAGAATGTCAGAAGGGAAGGCAAGTTTTAACTGCATCACTGCATTGAACCTGAGTATCAGCGTAGAAATGATGTCAATATGGTTGTGTGGGGATTTTAATATGTGATAGTGGGCAGTATAGAGATTGAAGATGAAACTAGGGCCCAGAACCTGTTCCCTGTGGGACTCCACATTCAGTTTGACTGGTTCTGATGGAATGTTGTTTACAATAACTTTTTGGAATCAATCTGTAGGGTATAAACTACTCCAGGTGCAGGGAATGTGTCAAAAATGCCAAACCGTATTTGGGGGTGAGAAAGAAGTATTGAGTGATCTATAGTGTCAAAGGCTGCAGATAAGTCAAGAGAGATGAGGAGGGAGATTTTTCCGGTCAGAAGCGAAGTAGAAGTGTATCTAAAAGTGTGGACTAGGGTGGTTATGTGATTATGTTGAAGCGATAGGAAGATTGAAAAAAGGGGAAGGAAATCATTGGAATGAAGGTGACTGTTAAGTGGTTTGAGAACAATTTTTTTCTAGTACTTCAGAGAAAAAAGTAAGTTGATACAGGTTTATAATTCTTCGGAGTATTTGGTTCAAGGTTGTGCTTTTTCAGTAGAGGTTTTACTATTGCAGTTTTAAGACCTGTTGGAAAACTTCCTGACAGAAGATATAAGTTTACTATATTAGTGATAACAGGTATAAGTTGTGTAAGGCATTGTGAGAAAACAGGAGCAGGTATGGGATCAAGGTCGAAAGATATTATAGTCAGTTCCTTCCGAATTAATAATAATAATAATAATAAATGGAACTTATATAGCGCTATATCTTGCAAAGACAAAACAAAGCACATGCATTCGACCTAATCTTATACAGTCATACAACCAATGACAAATAATAAATAATTCAAACAGATATTACAAACATGGTACGCTGCAGACCAGATCTATGAAATAAAATTGCAATAGTCAAATGTTTTTCAAAGGCACACACACGACACAGGTCATAAACTTTAGCAAGGTGATAGGACATAATAATAATAATAATAATAATAATAATTAAAATAATAAAATAATAAAATAATAATAATAATAATAATAATAATGACAATAAAATAATAATAATAATAAAATAATAATAAATAAAAAAATAATAATAAAAATAATAATAATAATAATAAAATAATAATAAAAATAATAATAATAATAATAATAAAATATAAACAACAATACTAAAGAAAGAAGAAGAAAAGAAGAAGAAGAAGAAAAGAAGAAGAAGAAGAAGAAGAAGAAATGGAACTTTATATAGGGCTATATCTTGCAAAGACAAATCAAAGCGCAGGCATTCAACCTAAACTTACACATTCATGCAATCAATGATAAATAATCAATAGTTTAAACAAACAGATATTTACAAACATGGTGCACTGCAGACATAATCTATGAAATAAAATTTCAATAGTCAAATGTTTTACAAAAGCACACACACACACACACACACTCACACAGGTCGTATATTTTAGCAGAGTTATAGGACATGGGTTAGTGAAGGGTGGGATAGTTATGTTATGAGACAGGAGGAGGGGGGAAATCTTAGGTTTGAAATAAAGATGTCTTGAGGCTTGATTTAAAAGTGTCAAAGCTAGGCATCTGGAAAAGAGGGAGAGGGAGCTCATTCCAGGTCGATGGACCCAAAATAGAGAAAGAGTGGCAGCCAACAGTAGATTGGTTGAATCTAGGTAATCGTAGGCACAAGGTATCTGCAGCAGAGCAAAGGGAACGTGAAGGAGTTTACAAGTGAAGACATTCACAGAGATAGGAGGGTGCAGTTTTGTGGAGACATTTGTAACAGAGGGTACTGATCTTATATTCTACTCTCTGTGGCACAGGCAGCCAGTGAAGAGATCGCAAGAGGGGGTAATGTGCTCCAATTTTTTAATTTCTGAGAACTAGTCGAGCTGCGGAGTTTTATATACGTTGCAGGGAATGGATAGATGATGCTTGCAAACCAGACAAAAGAGAATTGCAATAGTCCAGACGTGAAAGAATGAGAGAAGTAAAAAGTTTGGCTGTTGCATCAGTGGACAGGTACTTTCGAATTGCACTAATACCCCGTAACTGATAGTAGCACAACTGACAGGTCTGGGTGATGAATTTGTGCATAGAGAGTGTGTTGTCCATAAGAAAACCTAGGTACTTCACGGCAGTAAATAGAGGGACTGATGCATTGCCAAGTTCTATTGAAGCTATTATAATGGAATAGAGTTTGTGTTTGGTCCCTACAATCATGGCTTCGGTTTTATCTGCATTTAGCTGTATATTGTTCTGTGTCATCCAATTGTGAAAATCTTTAAAGCAGTGGGCCATATATGCCAGGAGAGAAAACAGAATGCAGTAGTAACACTGCTTTGAATCTGAGAGTCATCTGCGTAAAAATGAAGGTTGATTTGATGACGTTTTTATTATATGTGACATTGGAGCAAAAACTCCTGGAGTTTGCCAGTAACAACCACCCCCCAGCGAGTGAATACACTTTGGGCCCCCACAAGAAGTTCCAGAAAATGTTACATGGCATAGCCCAAATGGAGAACACCACAACCAAATGGATTACATCATGGTGCAAAGATGGTTTCAGTCTAGTGTTAACATTGCACAGACATGAAGTTTTCCAGGAGCAGACATAGGGAGTGATCATGATCTTGTGATGATGACTTTCCGACTACGTCTAAAGAAAATCCACAAGCGGAACAACATCAGGATCAAATTTGACCTCGAGACGCTGAAGGACTTAGAGGTAGTACAACTTTTTTAAGCAAGGATAGGTGGAAAGTTTGCAGCACTCACTGTGATAGACTCAGACATAGATACACTAACAAGCGTAGAGAGTTGAAGAAAACGAAAAATGAAACAAAAGAAAGAGCAGAACAATATAGGGCACTCAACAAAAGAATCCGGAAGTCTATGACGGAGGCAAACGAGAAATGGATTGGTGAACAGTGCCAAGACATTGAAGAAAACATCAAGAAAAACAATAGCAAGAAAGCATATCAGCTGGTGAAAGACCTTACTAGCACAAAACAGGGAAAAAGTTTAACAATCCAAGACAAAAATGGGAAGTGTCTCACTGACGACCGGGATATTCTGAACAGAGAGAGAGAGAGAGAGAGAGAGAGAGAGAGAAGAGAGAGAGGAGAGAGAGAAGAGAGAGAGAGATAGATAGATAGATAGAGAGAGAAAAAATAGATATAGATATAGACATACATGTACAAATATACATGGTTGATTTTGTCTGAACTTTTTTTTACAGAGTGTCCGACTCAAGGTCTATTTGCTTAGTTGTAAACAGCTTGAGTTTTCTGGCTGTCTATATAAACTATAGCTCAATCCACACTGCAATACACATCGTAATACTGTGCTAGCAATAACTATCCTGTTTCATTTTTGGTACAAAAAGTTATTGTTGTTAAACCTTAAGTTGCGCCCAGGTGCTTACAACGTTTAACATTGTTGTTGTTTTTCTGTTATAAGAATTCACAAAATAATGTTTGTTTACTTTGATCCATCAGTGCCCTGTATTTTGTATTTTCCCCTTTTGCTTGTCTTAGAGACTAGTTCATTTACAGTTTGCTGGGCCTTCAAGCTTATTCTTGTTTTTTTTGTTTGGGTGTTTTCAGTACTCACCGCTGTACCTGGAGGTGATATGAATTGCAAACCCAATCGTGGGGTTTACGGGTCAAAAGTAAACCCTTTTGTTCCGTTTGGACAAGAATAAGTTTGAAAAACCCAATGCACAGATCGCACCAATGGCCTGCCTTTTTTCTAAGCAGTCCAGATGGTACAGGCACTTACATACAAAACTGCACAGTGACCACAGACATCAGAACTGACTGTTCCTTCCCTGCTGGTGCCTTGGGCTGTGGCTGTGTGAACAGTAACGATAATGGCTTCTACCTCATTGAGTACAACTTCATTGCCGCCCCTAACTACAACAGATGGTGGAGGGCAGATATCGCTTGTGTTGACGACAATGGTGACCAAATCTTCGACTTTTCAGGCACCAACTGTAAAAATATAACTGGAGGTAAGTTTCCATGTTGTGTGCTGGTATTTTTATAATGAAGATACTTTTGTTCAAGGGAATGTTTACAACTATTATATCTAAGTGTGTGTTACATGCACACGAAAGCACATATTATGGGCGCATAGAAACAGATAACAAAACTTACAAAACTGCTGTTATTGTGTGCACTTTGGGCACTATAACATTTAAACTACAACACCTTCCCCTTTTCTTCCCCCCCCCCCACCTTTTAGAAAGAATTGCTTTAAATTTGGTTAGACTTCATGATTTTCTTAGTTCAGCAATTCTGAAAGACAGAGTTATGATTCTTTGACAACCTCTAATTACAGTGTTGTGCCAAACAAACAACTTCCAGTCGTTTGGATACCCAGGGTTTTGCAGGCTGTAGATTGTTGTAATCGACTTGAGACTTTAGCTAGGGAGGCCCATGTAGGTCTGTGTTGGCGACCTTTTTCTTTGCTTTGGTGTCCAGCCTGTCTCAATGAGTTTGAAGCATTGACAACAAATCCATGTGTGGATAGTCACTCTCTTAGCTTACGTGTCCTGAGTGTCTTAGTGGACTGGGAAGCCTGTTCAACAAGAACATCCTATGTATTGTTGCATCATCTCTCACCTGAAGTGTTCAACATGTATCCCTGAGCTAGAAAATTAGAACTTTAGTGTAATGCTATAGGTACGTGTTATTACACATAGACCTATAGTCTAGCAGCTCAGATGTCATCTTTTTAAACAGTCCCTTTGTCAGCTACATCAGAGTCCTCTCTATTCATTGCCTGAGGCATTGTTGTACAGTTAAATACCCTTGCCCACCAGGAACAGTATGTGGTAAACACCTAGAGCTTACTACAGCTGGTCTTATTCATCAGGCTTGGGGGCCTTTTTCTTGTTGAATACCAACCCCCCTTCCCCCTCTCTAACCCCCCTCCCCCCTCTCATCTATTGAGTGAGCATATTTGTCATGTAAAGACTACATTGGCTGGTTTTAGGTTGTTAATAAATTTGTTAGTCACCTGATTTGATGTATGGTTAGGATTTGTTAGTATCAGTTGCCAAATGCATTCATTGGTCAGTTGGAATAAGTAGTTCAGCAACTTAACCAATATAACAGGGTGTGTATGGCATTTTAAAGTCTTTCTCTTGCTGGCTGACTGAGGCAACGTTCTTCCTGAGTTAGGCTGTCGTGCTGTAAATACCTGACAGAATGACTTAGAAGGAAAACAGCAGTTTTGTTCTCCTGCTTGAGCGTAAGTGAACATTTATCTTTGTGATAGCAAGTGTTCATTAAAGAAAATTTTAATTAATTAAGAGCTGATTTAATAAGTGAATTTTCATTTGTGTGTAAAACCGAATTTAGCTAATGATTAAATATTGTGACTGGTACAGTGAAAGTGTGTGTAGTTGCTTTACACATAAACGTTAGTTAAAGCCCATGAACTTTCAATATTTAATTGTGTATCTTGAATTTATTCCAAAATTTGGGATGCTCAGTTAAACGTGGAATTTAAAGAGTAAGTAATCACCATTTAAATGTGTGCATCATATTGAGATGAAGTTTGAAAAATCGCGTTGATCACTGGTAAAATAATGTGGATTGGTAACAAAGCTTTTGGATAGACTACTATGGCAAAGTTCAATTGAGATAAAGACTTGATTACTCAAAGAGTTGATGACTTGAAGGTTAATTTGAATGCATTTAAAATGACTAAAAGGCCTGGGCAAGGGCCCTTGTAGTAATTGCTCTGGTGAAAGTAGGCAAAAATCAACAGTAGGTTTTGACTTGGGTATGGTTAGTCATTTGTGTCAAAAGGGGTTAACTTGTATGTGGTTTTGTGACACAGATTGTGCCTGCCTCTCTCCTCTCCTCTCTCCTCTCTCTCTCTCTCTCTCTCTCATCTCTCTCTCTCTCTCTCTCTCTCTCTCTCCTCTCTCACTCTCTCTCTCTCTCTCTCTCTCTCTCTCTCTCTGCATCCAAACTACAAGCCATCAATTATGGAGTACCACAATGATCCATACTAGGACCTATTCTCTTCTTACTATAGATAAACGACCTTTTTATCCACATCAAATCCAAATGCAAACTATTTGCTGATGACACAACTATCCATACAGCCACAATAACCTTATCTCTCTAGCAAACGCATTACAAAAAGTGTTGATCAGCTTTTTGAATGGACCGA
>CM054154.1:3109307-3118724 GCA_028751875.1 Rapana venosa
CATAGTGATATTTTATATGTATGTGCATATGTACCTCCTGAGAGGTCACCCTATTATACTGTGTTTGATATTGATAACGGCATTGCTCAGGTTGAAGAGTGTTTGTTTGAATATCTTTGTTTACATAATGATGTTTCAGTACTAATGTGTGGAGACTTTAATGGAAGGACAGCTGATATATTTCCAGACAGCAGTGACGATTCTCAACAATTTTCATTGTTCGACAAATTTAACCAGGAAAAATTAAACAGATGTTCTGAGGACAAGGTATTGAATTCATATGGAAAACTGATGTTAAATATGTGTGCTGCACTTGAGTTATTTATTTTAAATGGTGTTTGTCATAATGATACTGATGGTCGTTTTACCTTTGTCAGTGACTCTGGGTACAGTGTCAATGATTATTTTGTTGCTTCATGTAATCTGTTTGATTTTGTTGAATCCTGTTGTTCATTTTGTGTGAAAGAAAGAATGGAATCTGACCACATGCCTTTAGAGTTTCACATAAACATGCAAAACATATCAGGATGCACAAGGAAAAACAAAGAGAAAAAGGAATGGATTGAAAAATTTGTGTGGAATGATGACTTTGCTGGTGATTATTGTAATGAAATGAACTCAAATAGTGTGCAACAAATATTGTCTTATGCATTGGAGATGCTTGATGTAAATGTGAATGATGCACTTGATATATTTAATGAAACTATGAAACATGCTGCTGAAGGCATGAAACAAAAGGTTAGTGCTACAGGGAGTAAAATAAAAAAATAACTGGTTTGATACAGAGTGTAAAAATGCAAGAAAAAATATAAGAAAATTATTAAGTAGATGTAAAAAATCATTGGGAGATGATGACCGACATCGATATTGTATAGCTAGGAGAGAATATAAAAACATGTTATTTAGAAAGAAAAAGTATTATAATGATTCTTTGTTTAAACAGGTAACTGATTCAGTTAGTAATCAACAGAAGTTTTGGGAAAATGTTAAAGCCATACTTAAAAAGCGTGTGTATAATCAGAATAATATTGCAATAGATGAATGGCATGAACATTTTAAAAACGTACTGGAAAAGGAAATCACAGCTGATGCTGATGACCAAGAAAGTGAGTTTACACCCGACCATGAGTATACACAATATTTAGATCACCCTATCACAAAACAGGAAGTACTAGGTGCAATAAGAAAATTAAAAAATGGTAAGTCTGCTGGACCTGATGGATTGATAAATGAATTTTTTAAAAACCTAGGAGACAGTGCAGTAGATTTTCTTGTTAAATTGTTCAATGTTTTGTTTGATCAGGGGATCTATCCACAAAAATGGACAGAGTCAATAATTATTCTGCTATACAAAAGAGGCGATAGCAATAACCCAAATAATTATAGAGGAATATCTTTATGTAGCGTAATGAGTAAGCTGTATAGTTCTATTGTTAACAAAAGATTATCAGAATGGGTTGAATTAAATAATATAACAGGGGAATACCAGGCAGGTTTCAAAAAGGGTTACTGTACAGTTGACCATATATTTACTTTGTTTGCTGCTGTTCAGAAACAATTTATAAATAATCGTAAATTGTATGTTGCCTTTGTAGATTTTCAAAAAGCTTTTGATTCGATTTCTAGAAAATTGTTGTGGCCTATTTTAACTAAAAATGGTGTAACAGGGAAACTTTAATCTGTGTGTGAAAAAAATGTATGAAGATGTAAAAGCAAGAATAAGGGTTGGTGCTAAGTTAAGTGATTTTGTATCATGTACTCAAGGCGTTGAAACAAGGGGATGTATGTAGTCCTGTCCTATTTTCTTTATTTATTAATGAATTAGCTCTTGAAATTGTTGGAAAAGGAAAACATGGTGTTACATTTGATTTTATAGAATTATTTACTTTGCTCTTTGCTGATGATACTGTTTTGTTGTCTGAAACTGTTGTTGGTTTGCAGAATCAATTGAATAGCCTGTTTTATGCAGCTCAAAGATTAGAACTTACAGTGAATATGGACAAAACAAATATAATAGTTTTTCGTAAGGGAGGTTATTTGGCAGCAAGGGAAAAATGGTTCTACGGAACTTCCAAAGTTTCAATTGTGAATGCATATAAATACTTGGGTATCTACTTTTCTACCAAACTAAGTTTTTCCCTTGCTTGTCAAGATCTTGTTAGCAAAGGAAAACGTGCTGTCATGAATATTCTGCGTTTGTTATATAAGTTTGAAAATAATTCAGCACGTTTATTTTTTAGGTTATTCGATTCGCAGATTCAGCCAATAGTTCAGTATGGTGCTGAAATCTGGGCCTTTCAAGCAGGGCGGGAAATTGAAAAATTACATTGTTTTGCCATGAAGCGTTTTTTGTTTGTTGATAAAAGAACTCCAAATGATTTACTTTATGGTGACCTTGGAAGATTTCCAATATATTTAAACTCGTATATTAAGTGTATTAAATATTGGTTAAAATTAGTCAGTATGCATGAAGGGAGACTACCTGCCCAAGCTTATAAAACACTAGTTGATCTAGACAGCAGAGGTAAGATAACTTGGGCAACAAATATCCGCAAGTGTTTAGATAGTTATGGGTTTTCATGTGTGTGGAATAATCAGGGCGTAGGGTGTATCAAAAGTTTTCTGATTTGTTTTAAACAGCGCATAATAGATTGCAGGTGGCAAGAATGGACCAGTCATATTGAGAATAGCGATCGATTTTCATTGTATAAGCTTTTGAAAATAAATAACCTTACAGAACCATATATTGAAATGAATGTAAACAAGTTTATTAGATGTGCGCTGACTAAATTTAGATTTGGTGTCTCTGAAATAACAGTTCATAGTCAAAGATATAGAAAAGGTGAGAAAAACTTGATATGTCCTATGTGTAGACTAGATGAAGAGGATGAAGTCCATTTCATTTTTCTCTGTCCAGCACTAGATGACTTAAGAAGAGACTATATTCCTGAGAAATATTATCGCAGACCAGCTCACTTTAGACTGATTTTGCTCCTGTCTTCCAAAAATGAAAATGTCATGAAAAATCTTGCTATGTATATCTACAAGTCTTTGAAAAGGAGAAGTAGTTTGATCTCATAACACAGAAAACACTGTAACATGGTGTGTTTGTACTAACTTGTAGTAAGTTGGATACAGATGTTTGTGTGCTTGACTATAACATTATTATATATGTGTCATTTTGTAAACCCCTTCAAATGGGGCTATGGCCTTTCTTGAATAAAATATCGTTATCGTTATCGTCGTTATCGTTATCGTTATCGTTATCTCTCTCTCTCTCTCTCTCTCTCTCTCTCTCTCTCTCTCTCTCTCTCTCTCTCTCTCTCTCTCTCTCTTCTCTCTCTCTGTCCTTCACTCTTATAGATTTGGCTGGTTGTTGTTTTGTTTTTTCCTTCTTTCTTACCTTCCTTGTTTTTGTGTGAAAGTATGGGTATTGAGGTTTTGTTTTTGTTTTTTTAATTATTTTTATTATCATAACATATTTTTGGTATGAGTAATCAAAATAAGTGTTGAAGGTGAACGTGTACTGTTTTGAGAGTTATCTATTTAGTACTATCTCTGAAAAACACACACATGCACTCTCTCTCTCTCTCTCTCTCTCTCTCTCTCTCTCTATATATATATATATATATATATATATATATATATCTGTATTGTGGCCTAAGGCCGATATGCAATTAAGTCATTCTCATTCTCTCTCTCTCTATTGTTGTTGTGTATTCTAATAAAGGGCATATTCATACTTTCGATTTTCAATATTATTTTGGACTTGTTGACTGTACTTGAGCTCTAGTGAATCTCCTAATTTAATATCTTATTATCACGTGTAACAACTATGTATACTATTCTACAAAATGAAGGTGTTTAATTTTATGATCTATAAGTTTGGCTACTCTCTCTCTCTCTCTCTCTCTCTCTCTCTCTCTCTCTCTCTCTCTTCTCTCTCTCTCTCTCTCTCTCTCTCTCTCTTTTGTTATTGCTGAAGTTGTTACTTTGATTTTTGTTGTTGATTTGTTTGAGTTTTTTGTTTGTTTGTTTTTTGTTTTGGTGTATGTATGTATGTATGTGTGTGTGTGGAGGGGGGACGGTGTTAGGTGGGGTTTTTTTGTTTTTGTTTTTTTAATTTTTCTCATTTGTTTGTTTGTTGTTGTTTTTTCTTTTTTTTGTTTGTTTGTTTGGGAGGGTGCTTTTGTCTGTTTTTATGTTGTTTTTTTAAATTTATTTTTTGTTTTTTCTGTTGTTTTTTTTTGGGGGGGGGAGTTTCTGGGGTTTATATTGTCTTTTGCTCCTCCGGGGTTGTTTTTTTATTTGTTTGTCTGTTTGTTTTTCTATTTCTCTCTTTTTTTAATAAAAAGTTTTTTTTCCTTTGCTTCTACTGTTTGAAAATATGAGTACTGAGTGCATTTTCAAATGTGACCCCACGGGCGGGGACTGGATGTAAAAAAGCACATGTGTACTTATTCATTATCTTGTAAAGAAGATATGTTTCTATTACTTACAATGTGTAGATGTTCTTTTTATGACTTTATTGGCTCCCCCCCCCCCCCTCTTTATTATTTGAGTGTATGGGTATTGCACTTATTTTATTATCATGACATTCAATTTGTATGAGTATAATTAAAAAGTGTTTGTGTTGATCGTATGCTAATGTGAGTATTACATATTTAGTATTATCCCTGAAACATCCCCCCCCCATGCACACACACAAACACACACACACTTACACACACACACACACACACACACACACACACACACACACACACACACACACACACACACACATACATACATACACACACTCACTCACTCACTCACTCACTCATATTATCTCCCTCAATGACTGTATAGGTTTAGATTTCTTCTTTGTTTTGTTTCTTGTTTTTATTGTGTGGATGTATGGGTATTAAATTTATTACATTATCATGACATATAATTTGAAACGAATATAATCTAAAATGAGTGTTGATGGGATCGCATACTGTTTTGGGAATTATATATTGGATATTGTCTCTGAAATACACACACACACACACTCTCTGTCTCTCTGTCTCTGTCTCTCTCTCACCTTTTATCGTCTTTCTTATAGATATAGTGTATCCTGATGAAGGATTCATATTTTATATTTTCAATACTTTTTTGGACTTGCCTCTGTACTTGAGTTTTACTGAGTGCCCTATTTCAATATCTTATAATTATGTGTAACAAGTATGTGTACTATTTGACAATGTGTAGATGTTTATCTTTTTGACTTATTAAGTTTGTTTGTGTTATTTTTCTTGGCTTTGTTGTTGCTCTTGTTCTTGTTGTTGTTGTTTGTCTGTTTTTCTCTTTTTTTATCATCTTTTGTTGGTTTGGTTTTTCCTTCTCTTTTGTTTGTTTGTTTGTTTTTGGTTAGTGTTTTTTGGGGGATGGGGGTAGGGGTGGTGTATTCTTAGGATTTTCTTTTAATTGCTTGCTTTGTGGGGGGGGGGGGGGGTTGTTGGGGGGTGGGAGCTGTTTTGAAAAGGGTTATTCCCCCTTTTTTATTGCGAGACTGTATAAGTACTGGGTTATTATTATTAAGATGTATCCCTAACGGGCGGGGACTGGATGTAAAAAAGCACATGTGTGCTTATTCATTATCCTCGGTATAAAAGAAAAGAATTTGTCAAAGAATTTGTCATTTGTCTCTCTCTCTCTCTCTCTCTCTCTCTCTCTCTCTCTCTCTCTCTCTCTCTCTCTCTCTGTATTGTGGCCTAAGGCCGATATGCAATTAAAACATTCCCTCTCCCTCTCTGTCTCTCTCTCTCTCACTCTCTCTCTCTCTCTCCTTCTCTCTCTTTCTATAGTTGTTGTGTATTCTAATAAAGGGCATTTTCATAGTTCTATTTTCAACATTATTTTGGGCTTGTTGACTTTACTTGAGCTCCAGTGAACGTCCTATTTCAATATCTTATTATTACGTGTAACAACAATGTGTACTATTCTGCAATATGAGGGCTTCAATTTTATGATCTATAAGTTTGGCTTTCTTTCTCTCTCTCTCTCTCTCTCTCTCTCTCTCTCTCTCTCTCTCTCTCTCTCTCTCTCTCTCTCTCTCTCTCTCTCTCTCTCTCTCTCTCTTCTCTTTCTCTCTCTCAAGTGAGTTACAGTCGCAAGTGGAGGACATGTTTTGGATGTGCTCTTCAAAAATAATTAAAAAGTGACAGTTCTTGACCTTTATATGTGGAGATTTTCTGCAGCAGTGCTCTTTGATGGTGTGTGTTACTAAAAGTGATGTGAAATTACTGGAAAGGTCAGTGACTGAAACGATATTAACACTTATATTTTATTATTTAATATACTGCAAAGAAGGACAATGTTCACATAGCAGTGTAGACCCAGCTGAAAAATCAGTGCAGCTAAAATTGTGAGTTGATGCACGTGCAATCTGTTGCAAGAAGACTGTCTTCACGTGGCTGGTGGGTGCATGCATCTTGACAGGAAAGCAAGTCCTGAGATGTATTCACAAGTGGATAATGTTGGCATCAACTCCCTACTTCCTATCTTTGGTGCACCTGTACTGTCATATTTGTAAACAAATCAGTGAACACAGGCACCTGCACAGGAAAGTTTGAAATGTCTTACCAAGAGCTTCCTCCTCCCCCAGCAAACGTTATTCCAATGATGAACTGGCGTTTTATGCAAATCCATCAGGGGCTTTTCCTACAGATGAGTGAGATAAAAAATAGTATTGAAGAAAAGTTCACTTCTTTAGATGCCAGAATTTCATGCTTTATGGAAGAAATACATAAACTGAAAGAAAGTGTAATGTGCAATAAAGAGGTATTACAAGAACTGCAAGAAGACAGTCAGTTGATATTTGACCGCTTGGAAACAGTAGAAAGAAAACTGGAATCCATGGAGCAAAGCACAAAGATGTGCAATGTCAAGTTTATCAACGTCGAAGAACAGGAAGAGGAAAATGACCAGATGACTTCCCAGTGCATTGTGGACATCTTAAACGACCATGGACCTCACCCCAGCTGGTGCCAGGAAGACATCTCCAGAGCCTACCGTGTAGGAAGGCCACGCCCATGGAAGAATGAACCACGCCCCATAATCGTGCACTTTTGCCGCTGGGTGGACAAGATGGCATTGTTGGCTGACAGGGAGCTTAGGGACAACCTCCGGGAGAGTGGCATCCGGGTAGCCTCTGATCTCACTGCCCACCAAAGAGAAATTGTGGATTTCCATCGGGGCCAAGGCCAAATTGCCTACTTCCACCATGGAAAGCTTCATTTAAGAGACAAGCAGCCACCTCCTTGGAGGCAGTTCAATCATGCAGCCTAATCTACAGAGGAAGAATGGCCACCAGTCAGGGAAAACAGCAGAGGGGGACATGGAAGAACAGCAGAACCCAGGTATTTCAATCCCAGGCATCCACGTGAGAAGCAGGGAATTCAGCAGACCTGGAACCGCCCACATCCAGCTGGACTCCACGATCAGCACAACAGACGTTCCTGGTCAACCAGCAGACCTGGCCTGGGGACATCTGGACCTTCTTCTTGGCACAAGTCACGACTACAGAATGTCCAGGACAGAGACAGAAGTGTGCCATCTGAGAAGCACTACAAAGCCACAAGGAAGGTAAGCCAGAATTGCAGAACAGTGCCCTTCACCAAGAGGAGGGAATGAACAGTGCTACACCAATTGTTCCAGGCTTACACTCCTACAGTGAAGTAGTAAGGCAGGAGAGGCAGCCGGGCCCAGATAGAAGACTTGTGTTTCAGAAAAGAAATAACAACAGAATATCCCCTGCTCATTCAAGCCACAGCAGTAACAGAACTGTAGTGGACCTCAGCAGGCACCAGCAGAACAGAGTTTGCAGCATGAATAATCAGCTAGAGCTTGGTCCTACTGGTGAGGATGTACAAGCTGAACACAAGGAAGATGACAAGGTGACTGAGACAGACTTCCATTATAGCCACTCAGGTGAGATTACAAATGAAATGATGACTGATGACGGATCTGAAGATAGGGAAGACAATAAATCTGACAGAGGTGAAGACATCAGTCATTATATGCATGACAAAGCAAACAATGATGAAACAGATTCTGGACACATTGACTGTTATGATAAGACTGTTAATGATGAAAATAAGGATGACAAAAATGCAGACAATGCAATGCCAGTACCGAGTCCTGACAGTGAGAAAAGTAAAGAGACGGAAAACAACAGATCAGGAAATACAAACCTGCCTAAAAACAGTGAAAACTTGCTAGTTTAAAAAAACCTCAGACACAGCATAGTGTAAACACTGACATACAGACGGTCATAGAGACTGTGAACAAGACAGATGGACAAACAGGTAGCCAGGCCCAGTCCATAGCCCGGGCCCCAAGACCTAGGCGTCATACCTCTCACAGTGCGAGGTCCAGACAAAATAGCTGTAATGTTGCTGCAAGGTCTAGCAGTCAGAGCAGCATTACTGACTCCTTTCAAATGTTAGCTTCTGATGACAGTGCAGTGGGTAAAGGCCCTACTCCTCCACCTAAGGCAAAAACCAAAAGAGGACAAACAGGGGCTTCAGAAGTCTAAAGATAGGGATTCGGCCGGGCCACAATTTATAAATGCCAGCGAGGTAACACTTCTATTAGGGTGAATAAGAACATAGCTCCAGAATCACTGCAACACAAGGCATATTCTGTAGATAAAGATAAAAGTTATATCGACTTTCTAAATTACAATGTGCATGGTCTCTTACCAAAACTTGATGATATGTGTTTCATTAGTTTTCTTTTGCCTTATGATATTTGTTTAACATAAACTTTTGTTGCAACTGATTTTGTGTCTTCAATTTTTCATGATTACTTATTATTCACTTCAAAAGCTAGAAAACTATCACATCAAGGGAGATACTCAGGGGGTGGGGGGGGGGGGGGTAATTGTTATGATAAGGAAATCACTGGCATCCTATATTGAACATATTATTGTCGAAAATGATAATACTATAACTATAAAGATGCATACAGATTTGTTTGGCACAGACAAGAACATTATCTTAGTAGGCACATACATTCCTCCATACGATTCACCTTTTTGGAGAACTAAACATGAGGTGTATGGTATGGAAACTCTGGAACAATGTATTCTGGACCTTGACAGTACTTATGATGATTTTTACCTTATCCTAACGGGATATTTCAATGCACGAACAGCATCTGAAAATTATTGTACAACCAATGAAAATGATGATTTTGAGAACCTACAATGGTCTACCAATTCTAAAATACCAAGAAAATCTCATGATGTGCACACAAACATATTTGGTAATCAATTGCTTGAAAATGTGCAACATGTTTGATTGTGTCATTTTAAACGGACTCTGTGACTCAATTTTGATGATAGTTGCACATTTTAATTCCCTTTACGCCAAGCACTGTGGACTATTT
>CM054154.1:3119224-3167593 GCA_028751875.1 Rapana venosa
GTTTTTTTTAACACTTTTTATTTTTATCAGCCAAACAACACATACCTGAAACTAACAAGATTCAGGTAACTACTCTATCCATATTTAACTAGGCGCATCATTGGTGAAAGGCATACACAACAAAAAAGCTATATTGTCGTCTCGCCGAATGTAGGAAACTAAATTTATTTCATTACTCATACCAAAAAAAAAAAAATCTTAGGGAACCAATAGAGGGTGTACAGTTGTCAATCAGGCAATCAAACACTACAAAATAACTAGGAAAATATGTTCCTCAATGCTCTCAACTGATATTAACCTAATAATGTCAACAGAACTTAGTCTATACTACGATCTTTCACAACAATGGCCCCTATCATACCTCATGGATATTGTAGCATGAGAGGGACACAATGAAAAAATTCTTTTATTTCGAGGATAATGAATAAGCACTCATGTGCTTTTTTACATCCAGTCCCCGCCCGTAGGGATACATCTTAATAATAACCCAACACTTAAACAGTCTCACAGTAGAAACATGGGGAAATAACCCTTTTCAAAATAGCCCCCCCGCCCCCAGCAACCCCCCCACCTCCCCAACCCAACCCCCGAAAGCAAACTAATAAAAGAAAAACTAAAAAATACCCCCCCGCGGCCCCCTCCCACCCCCGAAAAAAAACCCACCCCACCACAACCAAAACAAATTAACAAACAAAAGAGAAAAAAAAATCAAACCGACAAAAAAAAAATAAAAGAAAAAAAGAGAAAAAGGAACAACAACAACATCCACAACAAAACCAAGAAGAATAACAACCAAACTAAATAAGTCATAAAGATAAACATCTACACATTGCCAAATGTTACATATACTTGTTACACATAACAATAAGATATTGAAATAGGGCACTCATTAAAACTTAAGTACAGAGGACAAGTCAAATAAGTATTGGAAATACAAAATATGAATCATTTATCAGGATACACCATAACTATAAGCAAAACGATAATAGGTGAGAGAGAGAGAGAGAGAGAGAGAGAGAGAGAGAGAGAGACAGAGACAGAGACAGAGACAGAGAGTATGTGTGTGTATTTCAAAGATAATATCAAATACATAATTCCCAAAACAGTACACGATCGCCATCAACACTCATTTCTGATTATACTCGTTTCAAATTATATGTCATGATAATGAATAAACTAAATACCCATATATTCACACAATAAAAACAAGAAACAAAACAAAGGAAGAAATCTAAACCTATACAGTCATTGAGGGAGAGAATGTGAGTGAGTGTGTGTGTATGTGTGTGTGTGTGTGTGTGTGTGTGTGTGTGTGAGTGTGTGGGTATGTGTGTTTGTGTGTCTCAGGGATAATACTGAATATATATTACTCACAGAGCACACGATCAGCACAAACACTTTTTAATTATATTCATACAAATTGAATGTCATGATAATAAAAATAAGTGCAATACCCATACACTCACACAACAAGTCATAAAAAGAACATCTACACATTGTAAGTAATACAGACAATTTTTTTTTCCAGGATAATGAATAAGTACTCATGTGCTTTTTACATCCAGTCCCCGCCCGTAGGGTCACATATCAATAATGACCTCAGTACTCATACTTTCAACCGTAGAAGCAAAAGAAAAAACTTTTTAAAAAAAGAGAAAAAAAACAACACCAAACAAACAAACAACCCCCAGACAAACAAAAAAACAAAATAAACCCAGAACACCCCCCCCCCCCCTCCCAAAAAAAGGAAAAAAGAAGCACCCCGACCAAACAAACAAACAAAAAAGCACAAAAAAACAACAACAAAAACAGAACACAGTCCCCCCCCCTCGCCACACACACATACACCAAAACAAAAAACAAACAAAAAACCCAAACAAATCAACAACAAACAGCAAAACAACAACTACAGCAATAAACCAGAGAGAGACAGAGAGAGAGAGAGAGAGAGAGAGAGAGAGAGAGAGAGAGAGAGAGAGAGAGAGAGAGAGAGTCAATGACAATGACAAATTCTTTTATTTCGAGGATAATGAATGAGCACTCATGTGCTTTTTTACATCCAGTCCCCGCCCGTAGGGATACATCTTAATGATAACCCAACACTTTGTTTTTTCGGTTTTTTTTGTTTGTTTGTTTGGTCGGGGTGGTTCTCTTTGTTTGCTTTGGGGGTGTTGGTGTTGGGGGGGGGGGTTATTTTGAAAAGGGTTATTTTGCCTTGTTTCTATTGTGAGACTGTATAAGTGTTGTGAAAGAGAGAGAGAGAGAGAGAGAGAGAGAGAGAGAGAGGAAGAGAGGAGAGAGAGAGAGAGAGAGAGAGAGAGAGACTTTCGGGACTTCAGACAGTTTAATCATTAAGCCCATAGCCCCATATGAAAGGGGGCAAAAGTTTGGTGTGAACAGAACGACATGTAAAAGAAAAACATTGCAGGTTTCAATTATATGATAACATAGGAAAATTCATGACAATAGTGTTTCTCGTATCTGGAAAGCTTTATATAAGTACAACGCTAAATTACGCACAATATGTTCGTTATTTGATGTCATTAATAAAGAAAACCGAAATAAGCAAGGCTTCCTCTAGAACTTTGGTGGGATAAACTTTACTCTCAGGTTATAAAACAAAGGGCAAATCAAAACAAAGTGAACTTCATCTTCAGTTGACACTTTGCACAGTGGACACAACAAATCAGCTTCATTCGTACGTCGGTAGCGATAGGCATGAACATTAATATCAGATATACCAAACGGGAATCTGGTTAAAATAAATCGTAAATGTCTGTCCATAGTAATTCACAGATATTTCTTCACAATATGTGTCGAGCTATGAATTCTGTATATATCAAATCTACTACTAGATTGAATATGAGTTTCCCAACTTTGCCATCTGCAGTCTACTAGCCGTTGGCAAAGAGTTTGCACAAATATTTTTTCATCACTTACCCCCTGAAATATCCATGCATACCCCAGCCCCAGTTCAGAGAGAGAGAGAGAGAGAGAGAGAGAGAGAGGAGAGGAGAGAGAGAGAGAGAGAGGAGAGAGAGAGAGAGAGAGAGAGAGAGAGAGAGAGAGAGAGAGAGAGAGAGAGAGAAGAGAGAGAGAGAGAGAGTAAGAGGGAGAGAGAGAGGAGAGAGAGAGAGAGAGAGAGAGAGAGAGAGAACACTGAACACTGAACACTGAAAAGGTTTTATTGTACTTCGGCCTTGGGCCACTATACAAAACATGTTTGGGGAAGGGGGGAGGAAGACATAGCAAAAAACGTTTATATCCATTTCACATTTTCAATTCTGCAGGCATACAGCATTAGTCATCATCATCCCCATCATAATCTTCAGCATTTACATAATCATCACCATCCGCATCTTCATTACCTATAGAAGCAGCTGCAGCCAGTATATCAACATAACCATCATTACTTTCATCCTCTACATCATCATTATCAACATCACCATCTTCATCATCTATGCTATCACCATCTTCTACAACTGTATAGTCATTTTCGTCACGATTATCATCTTCATTCTCTGCATCATGGTCATAATCATCATCTTCATCATCGTTTTCATCGTTATCTTCAATATATACATCATTGTCATCATCTTCATCTTTGACATCTCCATCATAGTTATCACCACCACTATCACCTCAACAACCACGCCATCGTTACCATCACCACCATCGTCACCTTCACATCTACATCAACAGCCCCTCCAACATTTCCATCATCATCGCCATCCTCCTCCCAAACATCTACATCACGACCGTACTTTCGAAAATAAATAGATAAATAATAAAAAGGAAAAAAATCTTTTTTCATTTTCAGTTTTTCCAAAACACACACGCGCGCGCACACACACACACACACACACACACACACACATTCTCGTTTTCCCCATCTGTAATATCATCACCATTTTCATAAACCTTTATCAGCATCAACCCATCAATACTTATTTTATTGTCACCATCATAACCCTTAACCTCTACCTCACCATCTTCAACAACATCCATATCATCATCACTATATTCAACATCTACCTAATCCTCATCAATATCATTGAAATCATCATCATTATCCGTATCATCGTCAGACCACCCTGTAATATTTGCATCATTCTTGAGAGAGAGAACTGTGAAGCAATTTAAAGGTACTTCGGCCTTAGTCTACAATATAACTAGCTGGGGAAATGGGTATAGTACTACAGGAACATGTTGCTAGATTTCAAAACATACAACAATCCAACTTACAAACAGAAAAATTGGCATGTAATATTGAAACCAAAATTACATTGAAAAGGAACTAACATTGTGCAACATAAACCTGTGCTTGAGACAGGATGTAAATTCAAGACATCTCGAGTGCACTATCAAAAGGAAAAAAATAATCAATCAGCCAAGCTCACAAAACAGCCTCAATAATATATGTTAAATTTATATAATACATCTCTTTCTTCTGTTAACTGAGTGGAAGACATATCGGGAGACACTGTGCATCTTGTGAATATTTGATACTTGCAGCAACATATGGATGGGAACTTTAGTTATATTACCCAAGAATTTATTTTTAAGATCCAAATACATGGGGTAATCAAAGAGAAAATGCTGTTCGTCTTCGGTGACTGACATACAAAAAGGACAGTTTTTGTTTTGCAGAGATTCGCTGTGACAATGCACATTTGCATTTAGTGGCAGGACATTAAATCGTACTTGAGGAAAACAGCAACCCCAAAGAGTAGGTATCAATGTCATTTATGTATTTTTCTCTTTCAAAAATGGTTTTAAATGATCTATAGTAATTATATCTATTGCGATCTTCAATTGTGGAAAACCACTCTTGTATGAAGATATCAACAAGTCTCTGCTTAAATAGACGTAAGAAAGCTTTAACATCCCCCACGCCTTGCTGCACCCAGGAAAACTGAAAATCTGTCTGACATAAAATTTCTCTTACTTTTGTTACCCAGCAATTCTTCCCATTTCTATCTAGGTTAAGCAACATCCGATAAGCCTTGTAAGGTAGTCTTTTAGTTTCCATTTGTAACAGCCTAAACCATTATCGCAATGCAGAAACACAAGAATTAACATATAGAGGATATCTTCCCAAATCACCATAAATCATCTTATTTGGAGTTTTTACTGGAACACCAAGGAATCTTTTACAGACTAACATATGTACCTTTTCTAAATGATCTAGCTTGGTTAAACCCCAAATTTTGGATGCATAAAGTAAATCAGATTGTATTTTAGCATCAAATATTTTAAATAACGTAATAGCAGTCATTTCCATATATTTTTGGAAGGCTTTATTCAGTTGCACAGCTGCTTTCTTGCCCTTAGTTGCTAGATGTTCAGTTCCTTTCTTCATGCTGATCATTGTCATAAAATTAAACCCTAAATAACAATAATTATTTACAACATCTAGTTTTTTACCGTCAAAAATCCATTGCTCATGTTGGCCTAAGTAACCCCCTTTTCTAAAAACCATGACTTTTGTTTTTTCAGTATTAACATTTAATTTCATTTCCTTACAACATCTATGTAATACATTTAGTTGATTTTGAAGGCCACCTGGAGTCGTTGATAACAAAGCCACATCATCGGCAAAAAGTAAGATAAACAACTCAAAACCTCTGGAAGCATTTGTATGCCATGCTTACCTTCAGAATTCATGTGGTCAGCCAGCTGATTTATAAAAAATAGAGAATAATGTAGGGCTCAGGATGCAACCTTGCCTTACACCAAGTGGACATTCAAAAATTCTGTAAACTCATTGTTTGCACGCACAATGACAGTAATGCACAATACATTGATTTCAAGCATACCATAAATTTTCCTTTCACACCTTGTTTTTTCATACATTCAAGAGTTACATGGCGAACAGAATCGAATGCTTTCCTAAAGTCAACAAAAGCAACATATAATTTTCTCCCCCTTTTTTGCATGCATTTCTGAACAACTGCATATAGGTTGAATATCTGATCCACAGATGAGTATCCTTTCCTAAATCCTGCCTGACTTTCTGAAATCATATTATTACTTTCTAGCCATTTATAAAGTCTTGAATTTAAGATAGATGTGTAACACTTAGATATAATACTTAAGAGGGAAACTGCCCTGTAATTGTCAACGTTATCGTGTCTCCTTTTTGTGGATTGGTATAATTATGGCCTTGGACCACTCTGTGGGATAAATACCAGATGAAAAGATTTTATTAAATAATCTGACCCAAAACGTTATTACAATTTTGTCACCAGTTTTTAACATCTCAGCTGATATGTCATCTATACCACTTGCCTTTCTCAGTATTAGTTTTCGAATTGCTTCTTTTACTTCATCCTCTGATATTTTCTTTATTTAATGGTGATCGGCATCTTCCATTAGGTCCGCTGAAATATCACTGGGTTTATCAGTTTCATCATGTTTTTTTTTAAAACACCTTTAAAGTGATTAAACCACTTCTCAGTACTTATATATCTTTTCACCTATCCCACGTCCCATTTTTCTAACCTCTTTCCAGAACTGTGATGAACTGTTAACACTCTTAGCTAATGATTCAGCCTTTTGCTTTCTATAATCTTGCTTTTTAGATTTTAATAGCTTTTTGTACAATTTTCTTTTCTCGACATAAACAATCCGATCTTCTTCCTTTCTGGTGGAGCAAAAGCAGTTTAGCATCTTTCTGCTTTGTTTTTTCGCAAGTCCACATTCATTATCAAACCATTTAGATTTCTTTGTACTGTTCACTGAAATCCTTCTAGACATGCATTCGCTTGCATCTTTCAAACACTTGGTAAACATGTCTAGAGCAGTTTCTACATTTTTCTCAAGGGTGTTTGTAATGACAATGACAATAGTTTATTGTGATTTAAGCTGTGAAGCCCATTCACAAGGGGGCAGTGGGAAGGGGACTGGGCACAACACATATATTGATCAATAACAACAACAACAGCAACAAATATGGTTGTAGCCCAACTGATCTTCATGGCATGGATTCCAAGTCATGGTACAGAGATACAGATCCAGAATCAGACACAGCAGTGCAGCAAAGAGTTCAGTCAGGCAGGGCCACTGGCTCCTGCTAGTTTGTTACACAAAACACGTGAGGAAAAAAGAAACTGGCGAGGACACGTATGCGGCAGTCCGTTTAAAGCCCCTCTTCTCTCTCTCTCTCTCTCTCTCTCTCTCTCTCTCTCTCCTCTTCTCTCTCTCTCTCTCTCTCTCTCTCTCTCTTTTCTCACACACACACACACACGCTCGCACACACACACACACACACGCGCGCGCGCGCACGCTCGCACACAAAAGCACACACAAACACACACACGCACACACACACGCACGCGCGCGCGCACGCACATGCACACACCTATTCCAAAATAGGCAGTCACAATCACAAGTATCCAAGCTGATATTGAACAACACCCATGATCACATGCAGAAAAATTTAAGACTGGCATCAATCCCGTTTTTCATTAATTTACGATCTGCCAAAGTCCACAGCTGTAGCCTGGAAAAAATGGCTCGTTCTTCCTCTGTCAGGTGTTTTAATGTCCTTTTTTTATAAACCAAAAGAAATCGGCTGGTTCATCAGAGCTATCTGTCCACTTGAACTGAATGACCAAGTCAACACTTTCACAGATAACAGTGTCTGGTGTACTGTCAGAAACAAACACTTTGCCGAAGTCCTGGTTTCTCTGGGTGTCCCTCAGTCTTCTCTGCAGCGATCTGTCTGTCAGCTCTGCCACATAGTCCCTGATCAGCACCACACTGCAGCCCATCTCTTCCGCCTTCTGCAGAGAAATGTCGCAACTGTTCTGCTCAGTAGTGTCTGATGCACTACACACATCAGCAAGGTCAATTTCGTGTTGCTGATCAGAGACTGTGCCTGCTTCTAGCGTGGTGACATCCCGTGACCTAGGGCGAAATTCACATGCTGAAGACAGCACGTGCAGCGGTGTGTTGTCAGAAGACAGGGGCGTGTTGGTGTGTGAGACAGCGTGGCTTGTTGGGGGAGTTGGCATAAATAAAGTTAGAGAATTTTCATAAGTGAAAGACTCACTTGCTTCATTTTTCTCCTCCCTTATTGCTGTCTGCCTTCTTTCCTCTGTCTGTCTCCTTTCCTCTGTCTGTCTCCTCTCCTGTATCCGTCTCCTGTCCCTGTTCAGTTGACTGGGATTTTATTTTCGGAAATGCTGGCAGGTAGAAGTTTGCTGGCCAGCCATGTTGATGCTGTCACTGTCTGTCCTCAGTCGAAGTATGACTGTCGTATTGCTCCCTTCTCCACAAATTCTCCAGGAAGTCAAGTGACTGTCTTGCAGCAGGGCACCCAGGGTTGTTTCCAGTGCTGTTGGAAGTCCAACAACAGGCATAGTGCTGGATGAATTGGTAAATTTACCAAAACTTAGCAGAGCAATAACAACACCTCCAAGGGTGTTTGTAGCTATCAAGTCTGTCGTGAATGTCCCTGCTTTTTAGCGCATTTAGATATTTGTCTTCTTTTGTTTGGCTCCACACTAATTTATAAAAAGATTCCCTTTCATTCTGGAGTTCCTGTGGTTTTGAAATACAATCTGTAACCTCTAATTTCATGCTAACTGGTAAGTGGTTAGATTCTGTTAAGCTTTTGACTATCAAAAAGGGTACTTTAACAGACATGAATAAATCAAAAGACATTATGAAATAGTCCACAGTGCATGAGCCTAAAGGAGATATGAATAGGCAACTATCATCAAAATCTGAGTCACAAAGTCCGTTTAAGATGACACATTCAAACATGTTGCACAGTTCAAGCAATTGATTACCAAATATGTTTGTGTGCACATCATGAGATTTTCTTGGTATTTTAGAATTGGAAAACCATTGTAGTTCTAAAAAATCATCATTTTCATTGGTTGTACAAAAAATTTTCCCAGATGCTGTTTCGTGAAATTTGAAATCTCCCGTTAGGATAAGGTAAAAATCATCAAAGTATTTTTAAAGGGCCCATAATACTTTGTTCCAGAGTTTCCATCCCATACACCTCATGTTTTATTTTCTCCAAAACGTAAAATCTTATGGAGGAATTTTATGTCCCTACTAAATAATGTCCTTGTCTTTTCCCAAAAACAAATCTTAGCTTTCTTTTATTTTATAGTTTATCTTTTTTCACAACAATATTTCAATAAGGATGCCATTGATTTCCTTATCATAAAAATTTTACCCCCCTAAAAGTATTCCCTTTGATGTAAAGTTTTCTAGCTTTTTAATGGGAAAAAAAGTAACATGAAAAATTGAAAAACACAAAATCAGTTTTCAACAAAAGTTTCTTTTAAAAAAATACATAAAACCAAAAGAAAAACCAAAAGAAACACCCTATCATCAAAAAGGGTTTTGGGAAAAAACCCGGGGACATTGGGAATTTTGAAAGTCAAAATTTTTATCCTTTTTCAAAAGAATAAGCCTTGTGTTGCAGTGATTTTGGAGCATGTTCTTATTCACCCTAATAGAAGTTTAAACCCCGCTGGCATTTATAAATTGTGGGCCCCTGAATCCCTATCTTTTTGGGTTCAAAGCCCCTGTTTGTCCTCTTTTTGGGTTTTTGGGTTAGGGGGAGGGAGGGCCTTTACCCAAATGCACGGGCATTTAGAACTAAATTTTTAAAGGAGCAGTAATGTGCTCTGACTGGCTAAACCTTGGGAACTCTTTTGGGGAGACATTTCCCGGCTTCATGTGCAGGGAAACCCTTTAACCGATTTTTACAAAAAAGAAAAGTAAAAAGGGGCAAACCACAATAGGGAAAAGGGGGGTTGGTGCCCCAAAATTATCCCTTGTGAATACATCTCAGGGCTTGCTTTCCGTCAAGAAGCCAAAAAAAGCACCCACTAGCCACGTGAAGACAGTCTTCTTGCAACAGATTCGCGTGCATCAACTCACAATTTTACTGCAATTTTTTCAGCTGGTCTACATTCAATTAAACATTGTCCTTCTTTCAGTAATTTAAAAAATAAAAAATAATGTTAATACGTTTTAGTCAAATAACCCTTTTCCCGTAATTAAAAATCACTTTTTAAATAACACACACAATCAAAGAGCACTGCTGCAGAAAATCTCCACATATAAAGGTCAAGAACTGTCACTTTTTAAACATTTTTGAAGAGCACATCAAAAACACGTCCTCCACTTGTGACTGTAACTCACCCAAGAGAGAGAGAGAGAGCCAAACTTATAGATCATAAAATTGAAGCCGTCATATTGCGTTATAGTACACATTGTTGTTACACGTAATATAAAGATATGACATTCCCTGGAGCTCAAGTAAAGTCAACAAGCCCAAAATAATGTTGAAAATAGAACGTATGAAAATGCCCTTTATTAGAATACACAACAACTATAGAAAGAGAGAGAGAGAGAGAGAGAGAGAGAGAGAGAGAGAGAGAGAGAGAGAGAGAGGTAAGAGAGACAGAGAGAGAATGATTTAATTGCATATCGGCCCTTTGGCCACAATACAGAGAGAGAGAGAGAGGGAGAGAGAGAGAGTAGAGAGAGAGAGAGAGAGAGAGAGACAGAGAGAGACAGAGAGAGACAGAGAGAGAATGATTTAATTGCATATCGGCCTTAGGCCACAATACAGAGAGAGAGAGAGAGAGAGAGAGAGAGAGAGAGAGAGAGAGAGAAAGAAAGAGAGAGAGATATATATATATATAATAGAGAGTGTATGTGTTGCATGTGTTTGTGTGTGTGTATGTGTGTTTCAGAGATGGTACTAAATATATAATTCTCAAAACAGTACAGATCACCTTCAACATTTATTTTGATTACTCATACAAATTATATGTTTTGATAATCAAATAAATTCAATACCCATACTCTCACACAATAAAAGCAAGGAGGAAAAGAAAGAAAGAAAAAAACCCAAAAAAGCCAAATCTATTAGGTCATTGTGAGAGAAAGAGAGAGAGAGAGAGAGAGAGAGAGAGAGAGAGAGAGTGAGAGAGAGAGAGTGAGAGAGAGATAGAAGAGTGTGTGTGTTCAGGGTTAACACTATATATATATATAATATATAATATATATAATATATATATATATATATAATATATAATATATAATATCTATATATAATTCTCAAGACAGTGCACGATCACCGTCAACCCTTATTTTGATTATACTCATGCAGGTTATATGTCATGATAATGAAATAAACTTAATACCCATATACTCACACAATAAAAACAAGGAAGTAGAGAAAGGGGGGATAAAAGCCAATCTATAAGGTCACAGAGAGAGAATATGACAATGACAATGACAATTTTTTTTTTATTTTGAGGCTAATGAATAAGCACACATGTGCTTTTTTACATCAAGTACCTGGCCGTAGGGATGCATATTAATAATAATAACCTAACAATTATCATCATCATCATCAGACCCGTGACCTTGGCGGTCGGGGGGGAGACATGAAAGACGATGCCGTGGTAAGCCTCCTCCATCCATCTCGGTCCTCGGCTCTGCGTAGTAGTGCCGAGCCCATTCACCTGTCCATTCTCTGATGTTGTCCATCCAGACTTGTTCTGTCTTCCCCTCCTTCTGAACCTTCGAGTTTTCCCTGCAGTACGTTTTGGGCAGAGTGTTGTGGCGGTGACGTGGCCGAACCATGTCAGCTTTTTCTTCTTGACGATGGTGAAGGGGTTTTCCTGTGGACCTGCCAGCCGTTTTTATTTGACTCTTGACAAATTCCTTTGGGTCTTTCGTTCTCTCCAGGATATGCCCAGTAGTTTTCTATGGCGTTTTGTTTCAAATGACTGGATTCGCTTTGCTGTTTCAGCAGTCAATGTCCAGGTTTCACTTCCGTACAGCAGGATCAAATTGAATTAGGTTTTGGAGAGCTTTATTTGATTGGAAACTGATCTCTTTACTTTTCCTTATGGTGGTGATTTTTTGTCATGGAAGATGTTGCCATGGCTATTCTGACTTTGATTTCTGTCGCCCGATCGCCCTCCTTTGTGAGTGTAGCACCGAGGTATTTAAAAGCGTCTTCCTCCTCAGTTGTTGGCCGTTCATGTAAATTTTAGCAGTGGCATTGCTCGTGCGTTCACAATACTTTACTTTCTCCGACCTCACCTCCATCCCAAAATGTCCAGCTCTGTTCTCAAGTCTGGTCGTAAGATCTTGCAGCTCTGGTTACTTTCCGCCCATGGGGTCAATGTCATTGGCAAACCGTAAGTTGTTTAAGGGTCTGCTGCCAATGGGAGATGGTGGGGTGTAAGTCAGGGAGGGTCTCTCTCATAAATGTTTTCCAAGAACAGATTGAACAGAACTGGAGATAACAGGAAATCCTGTCGGACCCCAACTGTGGTTTTGAAGTAGTCTCCGACTGATTGTTCAGAAGGACTGCACTGCTTGCAGTGTTGTATATGCTTGAATGGTTTGCATTTAGTCCTTCTTAAATGCCAAACATTCTGAGGACCTGCCACAGGCCTTCGTGCCATACTCTGTCAAAAGCCTTCTTGAAGTCTGATGAAGTGTGGAACAGGTTCTCTCTGATGTTGAAGATGTTTTTCATCATGATATGGCATTTTAAAAATCTGTTCAATTGTGCTCCTGCCTGCCCTGAACCCCTTGTTCCTCTGCAAGGTGTTTTTTCTCCCTCCTTCTTGAGTCGATTCAAAATAACTTTGAGCATTGAATTCTTGCTGGCGGGGCTGATGGGGCTGATTGTTCTATAGTTTTGACATTGGCGAAAATTCCCCTTCTTGGGCAGGGTAGATCAGTGATTGTGTCCAGTCCTTTTGGGCCACTGTTTTGTCTCCCAAATCTTCTGACGGGTAGCTGTAACATATTGATGACTGTTTTTTTCCCCATGCTTGAGCAGCTCTGCTGGTAATTGTCTGCTCCTGGGGAACTTTCCTAAATGGGAAGCTGCGATGGCTTCTTCCCACTTCTTTTCCCCCAGTATAGGTAATGGCGAGGGTGCTCTTGATGTTGCTGCTTTTCTTCTATTATGCTCTTGTCGTTGTATTGGGTAGTTGTACAGTTCTTGACAATATTCAGACTACCCGTTCAATGCAGCTGAGCTTTCTGTGGAGGTTTCCGGGGCTGTCTTCAATGACGATGATTTTGGTTTGAAGTGGGTTTGGGAATTTTTTAGGGGGGGCGTATGCCTTTTTACTGTTTCCCACTTTCATGTTTTTTTTCGATCTCTCACAATTTTATCACTGATCCACTTTTCTCTTGGGCCCTTTTAAAATTGACTTCTTCACAAGATTGTTGGGCCTCCCTATTCTTAGGTTGGAAGACCGTTGGTTTCAGTCTCTTCTTGTAAACGTAGAGGTCCAATATGTCATTGATAGTCCATGGCTGGTGTTTATTCCTCTGCGACCAAATACCCCCCACTGCTGTTTCTCGGACTGCCTCATTTAAGTTGTTGGTGAGGTCATTGATGTCATTGTCCAGGAGGTTAATGCCCCAAAACGTTCCCGCCAAGCTTAGCTTGGAAGATCTCCTCGACATCTGGATCTTTTAGTTTGTCCACGTCAAATTTGATACGTGGGTTTGCAGGGTTTGTTTTTTTTTCTCAGCTTCATTTTGAATACCACAGCACAAGGTCGTGGGCACTGCCTATGTTTAGCTCCAGGTAGGGGTTTTTGTCTGGCTCTGGTTGATGCTGGATTTGAAGCGCCGTGGGGTTAAGATAAAAAACTATTTGTTATGGATCTTGCCGTTTGGCGCATGCCAGTTTGTCCTCCTTGACTGCTTGTGGGGTAAGGTATTGGCAATGGTAAGTTCTGTGGGTGCAGGCAAACTCCAGCAGACGTAGTCCCCTGTCGTTGGTCTCCCCAGTTCCAAAATGACCAACTGTTCCAGCCCATTGGTTGTAAGAGTCAGGACCTACTTTGCGTTAAAATCCCCTTGGATGATGATGGGTGTCCTTCTGGGTGATTTTCTTAATGGTCACTTCAAGATCTTCATAAAATTCTTCTACTTCTTCATCTGTATGGTCAGATGATGGTGCATAGATTTGTATGATGGTGATGTTGTTGGGCTTGGCAGACACCGGATGCTGATAATCCTGCTGGAACCCGGGTGTACAACTGATAATGCACCCCACTACTTCCTTTCTGACAATAAATGCCACTCCATGTTGGTGATGTTTCTCTTGGCCACTGTACCAGATCTTGTTGCCTTCTTCAGTCAATGTCTCACCACAATCCTGTCCATCTCACTTCTCCTAGTCCAATAATGTCCCATTTATATCGGCTAAGCTCATACTCTAGTTCTTTGATTTTTCCGCACTGGTAGAGTGTATGGACGTTCCATGTACCAATGGTGATTTGTTCTCTAGGGAGCTTAAGTAATGTTTTAACTCCAGTAGCTGACTTGTCACTTCCACCCTGGTGTTGATCAATGGAAAGCGCGGTCGTTGGTAGCCCGGGCCTTTACCGATTCGGTATCATTTCGGCTTTGCATTTGTCTTTCATGTTTTTTCTGTGGGCTTAGGATATTCCTTGGTGGCGCCTATCTCCTCTCCAAGTCTCCATATGTTTTGGGTTTTTTCTATTGGGGTTTCCTCCCCCACATGCGACAGGTTGTACTGGGTTACATGGATACCAGTAGCAGTAGCAGAGAACTTCTCTGACTGACCTGACCTGACTAACAATTATACAGTCTCACCTAATCTTTGATTAGGTGGGGTTTTTTTTGTTTTTGTTTTTTTTTCTTAGGTGGGGGTGAGGTGGGTTTTTTTTTTTAGGGTTTTCTTTTATTTGTTTGCTTTGGGGGTGGTGGTCTTTGGGGGGGGGGGTGGCTGTTTTGAAAAGGGTTATTTTCGCCTTGTTTCTATTGTGCGACTAACAATTATACAGTCTCACAATAGAAACAAGGCGAAATAACCCTTTTCAAAACAGCCAACCCCCCCCCCCCCCCCAAGACCACCAACCCCAAAGCAAACAAATAAAAGAAAACCTTAAAAACACACCTCACCCCCATCTAAGAAAAAAACATCTAATCAAAACAAACAACCAAAAGAGAAAGATAAAACCAAACCAACAAAAAAAGAAAACAAGAGAGAAAGAAGCAAACAACAACAACAAGAACAACAACAGAGCCAAGAACAATAACACAACCAAACTTAAGTGATAAAGATAAACATCTACACATTGTCAAATGGTACAAATATTTGTTACACATAACTATAAGATATTGAAATAGGGCACTCATTAAAACTTAAGTACAAAGGGAAGTCCAATAAAGTATTGAAAATATAAAATATGAATCCTTCATCAGGATACACTATAAATATAAACAAGACCATAAAAGGTGAGAGAGAGACAGGGAGACAGAGAGTGTGTGTGTGTGTATTTCAGAGATAATATCTAATATATAATTCCCAAAACAATATGCGATCAAATCAACACTCATGTTTGACTATACTCGTTTCAAATTATATGTCATGATAATGAAATAAATTTAATACCCATACATTCACACAATAAAAAACAAGAAAAAAAACAAAGAGGAAATTTAAACCTATACAGTCATTGAGGGAGATAATGTGAGTGAGTGAGTGTGTGTGTGTGTGTGTGTGAGTGTGTGTGTTTGGGGGGGGGTGTTTCAGGGATAATACTAAATATATAATACTCACATAGCACACGACCAACACAAACACTTTTTAATTATACTCATACAAATTGAATATCATGATAATAAAATAAGTGTTATACCCATACACTCACACAATAAAGAGGGGGGAGAAGCCAATAAAGTCATAAAAAGATCATCTACCAATTGTAAGTAGTAGAGACAAATTCTCTTTGTCAAGGATAATGAATAAGTAGTCATGTGCTTTTTTACATCCAGTCCCCGCCCGTAGGGTCACGTTTAAAAATGCACTCAGTACTCATATTTTCAAACAGAAGAAGCCAAGGGAAAACACTTTTAGGAAAAAAAGAAAAAGAGAGAAAAAGAAAAAAACAAACAAACAACCCCAGACAAGCAAAAGACAAAATAAACCCCAGAACGGACCGCCCCCAAAAAAGCAACCAGAAAAAACCCACTCTCCCAAACAAACAAACAAACAACAAGAAAAAACAACAAACAAACAGATGATAATAAAAAACCACCGTCCACCCCCCCCCCCCACCCCCCCCCCCCCACACACACACACACATACACACGAATACATACAACAAAATAAAAAACAAACAAACAAAATCCCAAACAAATCAACAACAACAAAACAAAGTAACAACTAAAGCAATAACAACAGAGAGAGAGAGAGAGAGAGAGAGAGAGAGAGAGAGAGAGAGAGAGAGAAAAGAGAGGAGAGAGACAATGACAATGACAATGACAATTTTTTTTTATTTCGAGGATAATGAATAAGCACACATGTGCTTTTTTACATCCAGTCCCCGCCCGTTAGGGATATATCTTAATAATAATAACTTAATACTTATACAGTCTCACAATAAAAACACAAAAAATAACCCTTTTCAAAACAGCGCCCCCAACACCCCCCCCCCCCCTCCCCAAAGCAAGCAAATAAAAGAAAACCCTAAAATACTTCCCCACCCCACAGAAAACAACCTAACCAAAACAAACAAACAAGCAAAAGAGAAAGAAAAACCAAACCAACAGAAAACGATAAAAAAGAGAAAAAACAGATAAACAACAACAACAAGAACAACAACAGAGCCAAGAAAAAAATAACACAACCAAACTTAATAAGTCATAAAGATAAACATCTACACAATGTTAAATGGTACACATACTTGTTACACATAACTATAAGATATTGAAATAGGGCACTCATTAAAACTTAAATACAGAGGCAAGTCAAATAAAGTATTGACAATATCAAATATGAATCCTTCATCAGGATACACTATAACTATACGCAAGACGATAAAAGGTGAGAGAGAGACAGAGACAGAGAGACAGAGAGTGTGTGTGTGTGTGTATTTCAGAGACAATATCCAATATATAATTCCCAAAACAGTATGCGATCCCATCAACACTCATTTTAGATTATATTCGTTTCAAGTTATATGTCATGATAATGTAATAAATTTAATACCCCTACATCCACACAATAAAAACAAGAAACAAAACAAAGAAGAAATCTAAACCTATACAGGCATTGAGGGAGATAATATGAGTGAGTGAGTGAGTGAGCGTGTGTATGTATGTATGTGTGTGTGTGTGTGTGTGTGTGTGTGTGTGTGTGTGTGTGTGTGTGTGTGTGTGTAAGTGTGTGTGTGTGTGTGTGTGTGTGTGTGTGTGTGGGTGGAGGTGTTCTAGGGATAATACTAAATATGTAATACTCACATTAGCCTACGATCAACACAAACACTTTTTAATTATACTCATACAAATTGAACGCATGATAATAAAATAAGTGCAAAACCCATACACTCAAATAATAAAGAGGGGGGAAAAAGCCAATAAAGTCATAAAAAAACCATCTACACATTGTAAGTAATAGAAACATTTTTTTTTCAGGATAATGAATAAATACACATGTGCTTTTTTACATCCAGTCCCCGCCCGTGGGGTCACATTTGGAAATGCACTCAGTACTCATATTTTCAAACAGTAGAAGCAAAGGGAAAAAACTTTTTTTATAAAAAGAAAAAAAAGAAATAGAAAACAAACAAACAAACAAACAGACAAACAAACAAAAAAACAACCCCGGACGAGCAAAAGACAATATAACCCCCAGAAACTCCCCCCCCCAAAAAAAAACCAACAGAAAAAACAAAAAAATAAATTAAAAAAAACAACATAAAAACAGACAAAAGCACCCTCCCAAACAAACAAAAAAAGAAAAAAAAACAACAAACAAACAAATGAGAAAAATTTAAAACAAAAAACAAAAAAAAACCACCTAATACCGTTTCCCCTCCACACACACACACATACATACACCAAAACAAAAAAAAAAACTCAAACAAATCAACAACAAAAATCAAAGTAACAACTTCAGCAATAACAAAAGAGAGAGAGAGAAGAGAGAGAGAGGAGAGAGAGAGAGAGAGAGAGAGAGAGGAAGAGGAGAGAGAGAGAAGAGAGAGAGAGAGAGAGAGCCAAACTTATAGATCATAAAATGAAACACCTTCATTTTGTAGAATAGTATACATAGTTGTTACACGTGATAATAAGATATTAAATTAGGAGATTCACTGGAGCTCAGGTACAGTCAACAAGTCCAAAAAAATATTGAAAATCGAAAGTATGAATATGCCCTTTATTTGAATACACAACAACAATAGAGAGAGAGAATGAGAATGACTTAATTGCATATTGGCCTTAGGCCACAATACAGAGAGAGAAGAGAGAGAGAGAGAGAGAGAGAGAGAGGAGAGAGAGAGAGAGAGAGAGAGAGAGAGAGAGAGACAATGACAAATGACAATGACAATGACAATGACAAATTCTTTTATTTCGAGGATAATGAATAAGCACACATGTGCTTTTTTACATCCAGTCCCCGCCCGTTAGGGATACATCTTAATAATAATAACCCAATACTTATACAGTCTCGCAATAAAAACAAGGGAAATAACCCTTTTCAAAACAGCTCCCCCCCAACAACCCTCCCCCCAAAAAAAAGCAAGTAATTAAAAGAAAATCCTAAGAATACCCCACCCCTACCCCCACCCCCCCAAAAACCCTAACCAAAACAAACAAACAAACAAAAGAGAAGGAAAAACCAAACCAACATAAGATGATAAAAAAGAAAAAAACAGACAAACAACAACAACAAGAACAAGAGCAACAACAAAGCCAAGAAAAATAACACAACCAAACTTAATAAGTCATAAAGATAAACATCTACACATTGTCAAATGGTACACATACTTGTTACACATAATTATAAGATATTGAAATAGGGCACTCATTAAAACTTAAGTACAGAGGCAAGTCCAATAAAGTATTGAAAATATAAAAATATGAATCCTTCATCAGGATATACTATGACTATAAGCAGGACGATAAAAGGTGAGAGAGACAGAGACAGAGAGTGTGTGTGTGTGTATTTCAGAGATAATATCCAATATATAAATCCCTAAACAGTATGCAATCCCATCAACACTCATTTTAGATTATACTCGTTTCAAATTATATGTCATGATAATGAAATAAATTTAATACCCATACATCCACACAATAAAAACAAGAAACAAACCAAGAAGAAATTAAAAACTATACAGTCGTTTAGGGAGAGAATATGGGTGGGTGAGTGAGTGAGTATGTGTGTGTGTGTGTGTGTGTGTATGTGTTTGAGCGCGCGCGCGTGTGTGTGTGTGTGTGTGTGTGTGTGTGTGTGTGTTTGAGGTGTGTGTGTGTGTGTGGGGGGGGGGGGGGGGGGTTTCAGGGATAATACTAAATATGTAATACTCACATAGCACACGATCAACACAAACACTTTTTAATTATGTTCATGCAAATTGAATGTCATGGTAATAAAATAAGAGCAATACCCATACACTCTCATAATAAAGAGGGGGAAAAGCCAATAAAGTCATAAAAAGAACATCTACACATTGTAAGTAATAGAAACAAATTCTTTTTTTCCAGGATAATGAATAAGTATTCATGTTCTTTTTTACATCCAGTCCCCGCCCATGGGGTCACATTTAAAAATGCACTCAGTACTCTACTTTCAAGCAGAAGAAGCAAAGGGAAAAAAAAGAGAGAGAGAGAGAGAGAGAGAGAGAGAGAGAGAGAGAGAGAGAGGAGAGAGAGAGAAGAAAGAGAGAGAGAGAGAGAGAGAGAGAGAGAGAGAGAGAGTGCGTGTGTGTGTTTTTCAGAGATAGTACTAAATATATAATTCTCAAAACAGTACACGATCACCTTTAACACTTATTTTGATTACTCATACAAAAAATATGTTATGATAATAAAAATAATTAAAAAAAACAAAAAAAGCTCACTACCCATACTCTCACACAAAAACAAGGAAGGAAAGAAAGAAGGAAAAAACAAAACAACAACCAGCCAAATCTATAAGAGTGAGAGAGAAAGAGAGAAAGAGAGAGGAGAGAGAGAGAGAGAGGAGAGAGAGAGAGAGAGAGAGAGAGAGAGAGAGAGAGTGAGAGTGTGTGTGCGTGTGTGTTTGCGTGCGCGCGCGTGTGTGTGTGTGTGTGTGTGTGTGTGTGTGTGTGTGTGTGTGTGTTTCAGAGACGATGCCAAAGATATAATTCTCAAAACAGTATACGATCACCCTCAACACTTATTTTGATTACTCATACCAAAAATATGTCGTGATAATGAAAAAACAACAACTCAATACCCATACTCTCACAAAAAAACCCAAGGAAGACAAGAAAGAAAAAAAACAACAACAACCAGCCAGAGAGAGAGAGAGAGAGAGAGAGAGAGGAGAGAGAGAGAGAGAGAGAGAGAGAGAGAGAGAGAGAGAGAGAGTATGTGTGTTTGTGTGTGTGCGTGTGTATGTGTGTCTTTCAAGGATAATACTAAATATATGATTCTCAAGACAGCACATGATCACCATCAAAATTGTTTTCGAATATAATCGTACAAATTGAATGTCAGGAAAAAAAAAAATAAGCCCACTACTAATACACTCTTACAATAAGTAGAAAAAAAGTCATAAAATGAACATCTATACATTGTAAGTAAGAAAAGAGAGAGGGGGAGGAAAGAAATAAGAGAGAGATGGAGAGAGAGGGAGGGGGAAGTGTGTGTGTGTGTGTGTGTGTGTGTGTGTGTTTGTGTGTGTGTGTGTGTGTATGTGTGTGTGTGTTTTTGTGTGTGTGTGTGTGTGTGTGTGTGTGTGTGTGTGTGTGTGTGTGTGTGAAAGATAATGCTTTTTGTTTGAAAACAAACAAAACAAAAAAGACATATAAAAAATACTGAATATAATTCTCAACAGCACATCATTACTGTCAACACTCTTTTTCATTATACTGGTACAGATTAATACATATTATTGTTATGGTAGATATATTTCTTATAACTATAGTGTAATAAAAAAACAAGAAGAAGAAGAAAAGAAAAAGAAAGAAAAAAAACAAAGTAAAATTGTTTTCACTTTGGAAAACTCAACAACAATGAAAATTTGAAAGGGGAGAGAGAGAGAGAGAGAGAGGAGAGAGAGAGAGAGAGAGAGAGAGAAGAGAGAGGAGAGAGAGAGAGAGAGAGGATGACGGTCTGACAGACAGACAGGTGAAGGGAAAGGGCGAGGCAGATAGGTGAGATGGAAAGGGCAGATAGGTAAGGGAGGATATGCAACTTTCTTTTTAAGGCTATGGACTATGGTTTGTTATTGTTGATGTATTAAGTGAGTTTTGTAGATTGTTATTGATTGATGTTGTTTAACTGAATCAAGAAGGGAGTTCCACAGCAAAGGGCCTGAATAAAGTAGACTAGATTTGAATAAGTCTATTCTCGGAATTGGGACACTAGGCTTTATAGTATTTCTGGATTGGATTAGGAAAAATTTGTCTTCTAAGTATTATGGAACAGTTCCTGTCATGGTCTTGAACATCATGACTCCTTTGTTATATTTTAATCGTTTGTGTAAGGGGAGAATACTTAATTGAGTATAGTCAGCTTCTAATAAGCTTGTCTTTTTTAAAAGGACCAGTTTGAGAGCACGTTTATACAGACTCAGTAACGGTTTAATAGTGTTTGCACTTACAGAATGTCACAGGTTAGAAGCATAGTCTAATGAGAGTTGTATGTAAGATTGGAAGAAAAGTTTCCTTGAATGAAAGTCAAGAAAGTGCTTGATTTTAGAAAGTTAGTATACACAGTCACTCATCATCACCCTCCCCAAGAAAGGAAATCTACAACAATGCCATAATTACCGCACAATCGGCCTCATATGTCACCCAAGCAAGGTCATGCTGCAGATAATATTGAATAGACTGAAGCCACAAGCAGAGACCATCATTGCTGAGGAACAAGCAGGTTTCAGAGCAGGGCGCAGCACAACGGAACAGATATTCAACCTCAGAATACTATGTGAGCGGTACCTTCAACATCAACAAGACCTTTACCACGTATTTATCGATTTTAAGAAGGCATTTGACAGGGTATGGCATGCAGCTTTGTGGGAAACCATGAATTCGTACAGCATCAATGCAAACCTGATCAGAGTCATCAAACAGCTGTACAGCGAGGCCACCAGTGCAGTGTACTACAACAACAACATTGGAGAATGGTTTCGAACAACAGTTGGAGTAAGGCAGGGCTGTCTACTCTCACCCACTCTTTTCAACATCTTCCTTGAGAGAATCATGGCTGATGCACTGGAACATCATGAAGGATCAGTCAGCATTGGTGGCAGAACGATCAAAAACCTCCGCTTCGCAGATGACATTGATGGAATAGCAGGATCAGAAAAAGAGCTTGCCAGCCTAACAGAACACTTGGATAAGGCCTCCAAAACATACGGCATGGAAATCAGTGCAGAGAAGACCAAACTGATGACTAATACACCAACGGCATTAGCACTGATATCAGGTTAATGACCAGAAGCTGGAAACAGTTCAAGCTTCAAGTACTGGGAGCCATTGTATCAGACCAGGGATCCAAGCAGAAGTAGTATGCAGGATGCACAGACAATAACAGCTTTGTCAAAACTAAACACCATCTGGAGAGATAAGAATATCTCACTTATCTCCAAGATCAGACTAATGCGCTCCTTGTCATATCCATATTTCTGTATGCCTGTGAATACATGGACCCTGACTGCAGATTTGGAGAGAAGAGTACAGGCAGTGGAGATGAGATGCTTTCGGAGACTCCTTGGCATCTCCTACAAAGACCACATAAGCAACGAAAGCGTGCATAACAGAATCCAGCAAACCATTGGACCCTATGAGAACCTTTCTAACGATCGTGAAAAAGCGTATGTAACTTAAATGGTATGGGCATGTCACAAGATCCCAAGGAATTACAAAGACAGTTTTGCAAGGCACTGTCCAAGGAGGAAGAAGAAGAGGCAGACCAAGGAAGAGCTGGGAGGATAACATCAGCAAATGGACAGGCCTAGAACTCAACAAAACCCTGAGAAAGGCAGAACAGAGAGAGAAATGGAGGGAACTGGTGGTTGAGTCTTTGAGGGTGCCCCCACGGTCGTCAGACTACGGGACAGATAGATAGATAGATAGTATACTCTTTGGGACATGTATTTGCATAGTTGAGATATGTGGTAGAACCAACTGAGATTTTCATGAATTGTTAACCCCAAAAATCTTGTGGTGATAGGTTTGTTCAATTACTTCCTTTTTAATTTTTATGGGGGTAAGTTTATGGGTTAAGTTTTGACGCTTTTCTCTAGCAGTAATAAGCATGTCTTTTGTTTTTTGGGGGTGTATAGACATATGGTTTAGTTCGGTCCATTCAAAAAGCTGATCAACACTTTTTATAATGCGTTTGCTAGAGAGATAAGGTTATTGTGGCTGTATGAATAGTTGTGTCATCAGCAAATAGTTTGCATTTGGATTTGATGTGGATAAAAAGGTCGTTTATCTTTAGTGAGAAGAGAATAGGTCCTAGTATGGATCATTGTGGTACTCCATAATTGATGGCTTTGATGCAGACAGGGGAGAGAGAGAGAGAGAGAGGGAGAGAGAGAGAGAGGAGAGAGGGAGAGAGAGAGAGAGAGAGAGAGAGAGAGAATGAGAGAGAGAGAGAGAGAGAGAGAGAGAGAGAGGAGAGAGAGCAGGCACAATCTAGTGTCACAAAACCACATACAAATTAACCACTTTTGACACAAATGACTAACCATACACCAAGTCAAACCTACATGTTGATTTTTGCCTACTTTCACCACAGCAATTACTACAAGGGCCTTGCTAGGCCTATAGTCATGTACTGCAATCAAGTCTAACCTTCAAGTCATCAACTCTTTGAATAGTCAAGTCTTTATCTCAAATCAACTTTGCCATAGTAGTCTATCCCAATAGCTTTGTTACCAATCCACATTATTTTACCAGTGATCAACGCGATTTACAAACTTCATATCAATATGATGCACACATCAAATGATGATTACTTACTCTTGAAATTCCACGTTTAACATGAGCATCCAATTATGGAATAAATTCAAGATCACACAATTAAATAGTAAAAGTCTCATGACTTTAACTAACGTTCATGTGTAAAGCAACTACACACACTTTCACTGTACCAGTCACAATATTTAATCATTAGCTAAGTCGGTTATTACACACAAATGAAATTCACTTATTAAATCAGCTCTTACATTAATAAATCTCTTTAATGAACACTTGCTATCACAAAGATAAATGTTCACTTACAGCTCAAGCAGGAGAACAAAACTGCTGTTTTCCTTCTAAGTCATTCTGTCAGGTATTTACAGCACGACAGCCTAACTCAGGAAGAACGTTGCCTCAGTCAGCCAGCAAGAGAAAGACTTTAAAATGCCATACACACCCTGCTATATTAGTTAAGTTGCTGAACTACTTATTCCAACTGACCAATGAATGCATTTGGCAACTGAGACTAACAAATCCTAACCATACATCAAATCAGATGACTAACAAATTTATTCACAACCTAAAACCAGCCAATGTAGTCTTTACATGACAAATATGCTCACTCAATAGATGAGAGGGGGTTAGAGAGGGGTTAGGGGGTTTGGTATTCAACAAGAAAAAGGCCCCAAAGCCTGATGAATAAGACCAGTTGTAGTAAGCTCTAGGTGTTTACCACATACTGTTCCTGGTGGGCAAGGGTATTTAACTGTACAACAATGCCTCAGGCAATGAATAGAGAGGACTCTGATGTAGCTGACAAAGGGACTGTTTAAAAAGATGAAATCTGAGCTGCTAGACTATAGGTCTATGTGTAATAACACTTACCTATAGCATTACACTAAAGTTGTAATATTCTAGCTCAGGGAGACATGTTGGACACTTCAGGTGAGAGATGGTGCAACAGTACATAGGATTTTCTTGTTGAACAGGCTTCCCAGTCCACTAAGACACTCAGGACACGTAAGCTAAGAGAGTGACTATCCACACATGGATTTGTTGTCAATGCTTCAAACTCATTGAGACAGGCTGGACACCAAAGCAAAGAAAAAGGTCGCCAACACAGACCTAAATTGGCCTCCCTAGCTAAAGTCTCAAGTCGATTACAACAATCTACAGCCTGCAACCATGGGTATCCAAACAGACTGAGAAGTTGTTTGTTTGAGCACAACACTGTAACTTAGAGGTTGTCAAAGAAACATAACTCTGTCTTTCAGAATTGCTGAACTAAGCAAATCATGAAGTCTAACCAAATAAAGCAATTCTTTCTAAAAAGGTGGGGGGGAAGGAAAGGGGGAGGGTGTTGTAGTTTAAATGTTATAGTGCCCAAAGTGCACACAATAGCAGCAGTTTTGTAAGTTTTGTTATCTGTTTCTATGCGCCCATAATATGTGCTTTCGTGTGCATGTCACACACACTTAGATATAATAGTTGTAAACATTCCCTTAAACAAAAGTATCTTCATTATAAAAAATACCAGCACACAACATGGAAACTTACCTCCAGTTATATTTTTACAGTTGGTGCCTGAAAAGTCGAAGATTTGATCACCATTGTCGTCAATACAAGCGATATCTACCCTCCACCATCTGTCATAGTCAGGGGCAGCAATGAAGTTGTACTCAATGAGGTAGAAGCCATTATCGTTACTCTTCACACATCCACAGCCCAGGGCATCAGCAGGGAAGGAACAGTTGGTTCTGATGTCTGTGATCAGTGTGCAGTTAGGTTTGTAAATGCGTTTACCATCTGGACTGCTTCGAAAAATAGGCAGGCCATTGGTGCGACCTGTGCATTGGGTATCAAGCTTATTCTTGTCCAAATGGAACACAATGGTTGCTTTTGAGCCGTAAATCCATGATTTGGGTTTGCATTCATAATCACCTCCAGGTATAGCGGTGACTACTGAAAAAACCCAAACAAACAAACAAGCATAAGCTTGAAGGCCACAGCAAACTGTAAATGAACTAGTCTCTAAGACAAGCAAAAGGGGAAAATACAAAATACAGGGCACTGATGGATCAAAGTAAACAAACATTATTTTGTGAATTCTTGTAACAGAAAAACAACAACAATGTTAAACGTTGTAAGCACCTTGACGCAACTTAAGGTTTAACAACAATAACTTTTTGTACCAAAAATGAAACAGGATAGTTATTGCTAGCACAGTATTACGATGTGTATTGCAGTGTGGATTGAGCTATAGTTTATATAGACAGCCAGAAAGCTCAAGCTGTTTACAACTAAGCAAATAGCATCTTGAGTCGGACACTCTAAAAAAAAGTCAGACAATATCAACCATGTATATTTGTACATGTATGTCTATATCTATATCTATATTTCTCTCTCTCTCTCTCTCTCTCTCTCTCTCTCTCTCTCTCTCTCTCTCTCTCTCTCTCTCTCTCTCTCTCTCTCTCTCTCTGGGATGAACAAAAATTCAAACCCAGTGGACGCAGTATACCAAGCTCTGTCAAATTTTGCAAAATTGTGTAGGTTAAAGACAGTGTTGTGCCTTGAGAAGTGCACAGTCTACAGTTAAGGACCATGCCAGCGGTACCACTGAGTTTCAGGGCTGTCTGTGGTGGATTTATACCAGTGTTTTTGGCCTTCATGGGTCGTCGTGTAAAAGAAAAGGTAGACATGAGACTGGGGACATTGAAACTTGTCAACATACAAGGTGGTGTAGTGGTAGGCGTGCTCCTCTCCTACCTGTATTTTGCCACCCTCCTATACAGGTGTGGGGATATCGAGTTGAACCCGGGGCCTCCCCTAAGTCATCAAGACAGACACACCTGACAAGTACAAGCTCCAGTCGCAAAAGCAGTGGAAGCAGCTTGTTGGCTGAAGAGGGCGCCCAGGCATCAAAACAGGCAAGTGCAGGTGTGGGTGGAGAAACAGACCTTGCCTTGAGGGACATCATGGCCACGTTGGGCAGTCTGGATGCCAAGTTTGAAAACATGGACAGCAAATTTGATACTATGCGAAAGGACATGACGGATTTGCGTGCTTCTTTCTCTGGCTTTGTAGAAGAGGTAGCAGGGCTGAAAGAACTATCCACCCTCAAGAAAGAAAACGAGCAGCTGCAAAATGCAAACAAAGACCTCCAGGACAGGGTGGAGGCTCTGGAAAGAAAAACGGACGATTTGGAAGGCCGATCCAGAAGAAATAACGTCCTTGTCTATGGCCTCCCGAAGAAAGACAACGAAAGCTGGAAGGACTGTGAAGACTCCTTGCGCAGCCTGGTCAAGGACAAACTGCAGCTGAAGGAGGACGTGTCTTTCGACAGAGTGCATCGTGTCAGCAACAAGCCCAACGCCCCAGTGATGGCCAGGTGCACCTTCTACAGGGACAAGGAGAGGATCCTGAAGGCCAAACGGAAACTTCAGGGCAGCAACATCTTCCTGGGGGAGGACTTTTCGCAATGTGTGCGAGAAGTCCGCAGAAAACTGACTCCATTCCTGAAGGCAGCAAGAAAGGAAGGGAAGAAGGCCATTATGATCTTTGACCACCTGGTGATCCAGGGAACAAAGTACGTCTTGGACAACGACCAGATCCGTGAGGCAGCCTAGCAATTTGGTCAGCCCTGTCACGTTGGAAAACAGCCACCACTCAAATTGTCCACCCACCCTTTTTCACATGGTAGCAAAGACAAGAAAACACTGGACAGAAATCCAGTGGCAGGCGATGACAGTGCCGTGACGATGTGCATTCGTGCACGTGAAAACTGTGAAGAAAAACCCAGCTGGGCCAGTGTTCACGTGGAAGAGGGTAACTTGACACAATGTGACCTTAGCAATCGTGATGCTGTACCAGAGTGTGTTGACAGTGGTGAAGTGAGTGCATGTGCACCAAAGGTGTGTGTTTATGATCAGGAATCATTGAAGGACAATAATTCAAAATTTACTTCTTTCGCTAAAAATGTTGATACCTTGTATAATGAAACACATGAACTGTTGTCTGATGTGTGTGGTTTTAAAAGTAGTACTAATGAAAAGGTTGACACTGTATTATATGAAGATGCAAGTGAAGTAAGGACTGATTTGTTTGTAGATGCAAATATGTCTCAGGATATTGCTCTTACTAATGATGATGGTGATGGTGATGATGCTGATGCTGACGGTCTATTGTACAATGATGAAAGTGAAGTGTGGTATAATACGTCTGATAATAATGTGTTTGTTGATAATGATGGTTATGCTTTGATGTATGGGGACTTGAGCGAAGTGAGACTTGGTACCTTAGAGGAAAATGTTTCTCCGTATGATGCTGATGCTTTTTTGTATGACGTAACAAGCGAATTGAGGTCCGATATGTCTGACGATTTTTTGCTTACTGAAAATTATGTTGAGACATTGTATAATAGCATAAACAATGTGAAATTTGAGGAGCTAAACAATGAAAATAATTCCAGTATACGTAGTGCTCATTCTAACATTTCTTTGCTTGATAATGTCGAAAATGGGGAACATTCACTAAAAGACTGCTCAAATAATAACAGGCAGATTTCTTTTCTTCACTGGAACATTTGTGGCCTTATTTGTAAATTAAATGATTCAGACTGTGTAGCATATATTTCAGGTTTTGATGTTATCTGTTTAGTAGAAACTTTTGTTGAAGAGCTGAAGACTACTTTGTTTAACAGTTACACAGCGTTTGTTAAGCCCAGCAGTGAAATTATCAGCTCGAGGTCGACGTTCAGGGGGGAGTAATCTGTCTCATTAAAAATGATTTGATGCCATACGTACGTAATCTCCCTTGTGATTGTGGATAGTATTTATCCTTTGTGCTCAGCAAAAACTTGTTTAATGTTGATAAAGATGTATTATTTGTGTGTGCATATGTACATCCAGAAAATTCACCCTATTACACTTTGTTAAACATTAGAAACGGTGTAAGTTCTCTTGAGGAATGCCTTGTTTTGAATCAAATTATAAAAAATCTGTCGATATCATGTAATAATCAACTACACTGTTACCAATTTCAGACACATATGTACATCTTCCATCAGGGTCACCTTTACAAATCCCATTTAAAATGCAAAGACTCAATCTACTGCACATGTTTAACACAGAGTTCCCATGTGTGTTCAGTGTTTCATCTTCAGAAGAACGGGTGATCTCATCACATGACAACACCCCTCTATTTGCAAAATCATACACTGTTTCTTCTGCATCTCTGGGAACACAGTCAGCAGTTCGACCATTCATGTCACCAGATATAAGCATATAGATGTCACCCAGAGATAAAATATTGTCAACAAGGCATTCCTCAAGAGAACTTACACCGTTTCTAATGTTTAACAAAGTGTAATAGGGTGAATTTTCTGGATGTACATATGCACACACAAATAATACATCTTTATCAGTAGAATTTTTTACGAAATTATTTAATAATTTGTTTGAAAGGGGGGTGTATCCAGAATGTTGGACAGAGTCTGTTTTGTTACCATTGTACAAGAAAGGTGATGTTAACGAAACTAATAACCATAAGGGAAAATTTCTTTATCTAAACATACGTGGGAAAAATGTTATAGCTCTACTTATAAAATAGCAGACTGCAAGAATGGATGGAATTCCATGATTATTGCGGGAGAACACCCAAGCCAGGCTTTAAAACTACGACCATTCTACAGTCGATATATTTTTATTTTGTGCAGTTATAGAACAACAATTTGGCATATAATCAACTCTATACGTGGCTTTCATTGATTTTGAAAAGCGTTCGAACATGTAAGAAAAACTATTGTGTCCAATATTAGGAAATGAGAGTACCGGTAAATTGTTTTGTTGTATTAAAAAGTAGTCTGGCTGTCGTCAGAACACAAAAGGTCAGATGCGGAGCAAAATTAGTTCTTCTCTAATTGTTACACAGGCGTTTTTAACAGGGAGAGGTCTGCAGCCTGTGTATTTTCTATTTTATTACATGAGTTAGTAGAAGTATAATTATATAATGGCAACATGGTGATTTTTCTTAAATGTTTGGAAGAAATTATTTTTATTAATTTTTGCTGATGATATTGTTTTATTATCTGAAATGTTCGTGGGGTTTGCAAACAAACTGCCACACTTGTATACTGCTGTAGAGATCGGCAATTAAAGTAAATATGAATAAGAGTACCCATAAATGGGTTTTTTTCACAAGGGGGATTTTTGGCACAGCTCATGAAAAATGGTAATATGGAAACACATAAGTCATGTTGTTTATTCATATAAATATCTTGGAGTCAATTTACAAACTAAACTTAGCTTAAATTAATGTGTCAGGATTAGCTTTCACGGGCAAAAAGCTGTTTATAGTACTCTAAGTATTTTGGACAAGTATGAAATAAATTCTGTAAAGGTCTTTACACAACTCTTTGATAACAGGTAAACCCATTGTCATACAGCGCATAGATCTGGGGAATGGAAAATATTGTACCCAATAGAAAAATTACATATATCGCATTAAGAGATTCTTGGTGTGTAAAATGGCGCACTCCAATGACTGATTATGGAGAACTGGAAGGGATCATTGTTTGTAATTCTATGGTAAAATGGAAAGCTATTGGCTTAAGATAATCGTATGGAGGATAAGCGATTGCCATCCATAAGTTTATAAATGTTATACATACTGATTGTAAAGGCAAGATACCTTGGGCCTTCACAATACGTTATGTTAGTGTCGAATAGGCTTTGGATTGTTTGGGACAATCACGGAGTTCAACCTGTAAAGGTTTTATAAAATATTTACACAGGAGTTGTTGATTGTAGATGGCAAGGTGGGTACGCCCACATTCAAAACAGTGATCGATTTTTTTTTACAGACATTTAAAACTCATGTGTATTGACAGTATTACGTTGATAGAAATGACTAGTCTGTTTAAACATGCATTGTCAAATTTTGTGGTGTATCAGTATTGCTGTACATGTGAAACGATATGAAAAAGATGACAAAGAGAATTTGATTTGTATTGGTGTAAATTGCAACAAGGATGAAAATTATGTTGTTTTGGGAATGTCCAGTTCCTTGGAGATTGAGGAAACAGAATTGATTCCTGCAAATATTGGAAACCCATCATTTGTCTGGCTAGCTCAACCTTTAGTATCTGGTAAATGATCAAATGTTAAAAATTTAGCACTATTTTCTCGACTTAAATTTTGAACGAGAATCAGGGTAGTAGTAATGTAACTTTTTCAGTTTTAACAAAATGTTATTGACTGCTTTATTTTCACCGATAATTGACAGCAAAATGACTGTTTACTAGCGCTTTTGTCTGTTTTCACCTTCAGGAAGGGCTTTGACCTATCGAATAAATATTGAAGTTGAAGTCGATGGTCTGAAGTCTTTCTATCTTCTCTCTTTCTTCTCTCTCTTCTCACTCTCTCTCTCCTCTCTCTCTTCTCTCTCTCTCTCTATTCTCTTCTCTCTTCGCTCTCCTCTCTTTTCTTTCTCTCTCTCTTTCTCTCTCTTCGTCTCTCTCTCTTCTCTTTCCTTCTCTCTCTTCTTCTCTTCTCTCTCTCTCTTTCTCTTGTTCAGTAATCTGGTCGATCAGTGAGACTTTTCCCTTTTTTGTTTGGATTGTTAAATTTTCCTGTTTTTGTGTAGGTCAGGATCTTTCACAGCTGATATGCTTTTTTTTTGCTATTGTTTTTCTTGATGTTTCTCTTCAATGTCTTGGCACTGTTCCGATCCATTTCTCTTTTGCTCCGTATGGATTTCGTATTTTTTGTTGATGGCCTATATTGTTTTGCTATTTCTTTTGTTCATTTTCTTTTTTCTTCAACCTCTCTATGTTGTTCAGTGTATTATGTCTGCGTTTATACCAGTGAGTGCTGGCACAAACTTTCCACCTATCCTTGCATTAAAAAATTTACTACCTTGGGTCGTTCTGCTTTCGAGGTCAAAATTTGATCCTGTGTTGTTCCGCTTGTGGATTTTCTTTAGACGTAGTCGGCAAGCTATCACAAGATCATGATCACTCCGTTGCTCTGGACAAACTTCGTGTCTGTGCAATGGTGAAGCTAGATCTGAACACCATCTTTTCACATGATGTAATCCTTTGGTTGTGGTATTCTCCATTTGTTTTGGGCTTAAGCATGTCATTTTCTGGATTTTTGTGTGGGCAAGTGTATTACTCGCTGGGAGGTGGTTGTTCCTGGCAACACTTAGGCGTTTTTGTCCAATGTCACATATAATAAAATCCGTCATTCCAAATCAACATCATTTTTAAGCCAGATGGACTCTCATATGCAAACGGCAGTGTTACTATACTGAAATTGTTTTTCTCTGGCATATACTGCCACTGCTTTAAGTTATTCCATATGGATGACACAGAACAAACTTACAGCTAATGCAGATAAACCGAAGCACATGTTTGTAGGGACCCACAAAAACTCTTTCCAATACAATAGTTCATAGACCTTGGCAATGCTTCAGTCCCTCTATCCACTGCCGGAGTACCCTAGGTGTTTTAACGACAACAACTCTTATGCAACAACTTCATCACAGACCTGTCAGTGTTGCTATATAGTTAGGGGTATTCGTGCCATTCGAAGTACCTGTTCCACGATCAACTAGCCCCAAACTTGTAATTTCATTCTTTACGTCTGGACTATTGCAATTCTTTTTGTTGGTTTGGCAGCATTATTATCCATTTCCCTTCAATTGTATACAAAAGTTCCTAGCTCGAACTAGATTTAGAAAGAAAACAATGGAGAATTGCCCTCTTGCGATCTCTTATGGCTGCCTGTGCACAGAGAGTAGAATCTCACGATCGTCCCCTCTGTTAATGGTTCACAAAACTGCATCCTACTTTTGTGAATGTCTTCCTTTGTAATTTTCGTTCCTTTGCTCTGCGACAGATCTGTGCTACGATTACCTAGATTCAACCATTCTTTACTGTTGGGCTTAGCTCTTCTCTAATTTGTGTCATCGACTGGATAAGAGCTCCCTCTCTTTGCCAGAGGTTAGCTTTGACCACTTTTAAATCAAGCCTCAAGAGACATCTTTTTTTCAAAGCCTACGATTTCCCCTCCTGTTATATCTTAACTAATCACTTCATTAAACCCATGTTATAAACTCTGACTATAATATACGGCTGTGTGAGTCTGTGTGTGTGCTTTTGTAAAAATTTGGACTATTGAAAATTTTTATCTTCATAGATTATGGCTGCAGTGCACCTGTTTGTAAATATTGGTTTGGTCAATAATTGATTATTTATATTGATGCATGGTCTGTGTACTTTTTTCGGGGGTTGAATGCATGTGCTTTGATTAGTTTTGCAAGATATAATGCTATATTAAGTTCAATTTCTTCTTTTCTTTTCTTCTTTTTCTTCTTTTTCCTTCTTCTTCTTCTTTTTTCTTTTTCATTTATTATTATTTTTTTTATTATTATGTCCTATCACCTTGCTAAATAATGACCTGTGTCTGTGTGTGCCTTTAAAAAAACATTTGATATTGAAATTTTTATTTCATAGATTGGTCGCGGTCCCATGTTTGTAAAATGTTTAAATTTATTTTTTTATTTGTCTTGGGTTTTGTATGATGGAAAATTGGGTCAAATGCAGTGCTTTGTTTTGTCTTTGAAAGTTTAAGCGCTAATAATTTCCATTTTTTATATTATTATTATTATTAATTCAAAAAAAACGATAAAATTTTTTTTCCATTGACCCAACCGCCCCTTTTTTTCCCCACAATCCCTTTACAAACTTATACCTTTTTATCACTAATATAGAAAACTTATATCTTCTGCAGAAATTTTTTCCTTCGGTTTAAAACCCAATAGAAAAACCCTACTAAAAAAAAGCGCCCCTTAAACCCAAAACACCCTGAAAAAATTTAAAAACCTTTCTCAATTATTTTTTTCTCTAAAGTATAAAAAAAATTGTTCCAAACCCCTTTAACAGTCCCCTTTCATTCCAATGTTTTCCCTTTCCCCCTTTTTTTCAATGTCTTATCGTTTTCAAACCTAGCAGTAACCCCCAGCTACCACTTTAGGTACACTTTATCGCTTCTGAGCAGAAAAATCTCCCCCCTTACTTTTTTGATTATCTGCAGCCTTCGAACAAAGAAAATCAATTCTTTTTTCATCCCAAATACTTTGGCTTTTTTGCACATTCCTCACCGGTTTATTTTTTAAACACAACAATTGATTCCGAAAGTTTTTGAACAACATTCAATCAAAACCCGTCAAATGGAATTGGGTACAGGGTCAGTTCTGGGCCTTTCTTTAAACTCTATACTGCCCCTTTCCAAAAAATTAAACCCCCACAATTGATCTCTTTTTTCCCTTGATACTCGGGTTTTTCAATGAGTGATGTTTTAAAAATTGCCTTCCTTTGCAATTATCCCCAAACTCCCTTTCAAGACATAAAAACGGGAGACTAAAAAATTTTAAAACTTCTGCTGAAAAAAAGACCCTACCAAGGGGCCACGAAAAACTTTTCCCCTTTTACACCAATTCAAGAACGATATATAGATGTTTCCCAACCACTTTTATCTCTAAAGTCCTTGAAAAAGAATTCTAAAAGATCAACCACCCCTTTCTCTCCCAAAAGTCTCCTACGGCGTTTCAGTTGCCTATCATGTCAAACAGCAATGAAACTACTCTTTTCACACCTTAAACCCCCCTTTACTCGCTTCCAACCCCGGGAAAAACTCACTTTACCCTACTTGTTTCTCGCCTTTGAACTATTGACACCTATTTTCTCTCCCATCTTCAAAAAAAATTTGGGGTTAATAGTAAGCCCTTTCTGGTTTTGATCAACCCTTCTGATTTATTTTCCCCGTCCCCGTAAACAAGATTCAGTCAGTACCCCGCCAGCTGGAAGTGGATTCCCAGAGTTGTTCTGAGCCCCGTTCTTTTTCACATAAAAACCCCTCCACTTCACAAAAATTAAAACCCCTATCAACCCCTCTTTTTTATGAGATATCTCGATTCTTGCGGACTTTTGAAAATCTTTTTCTTTTACAAGTATGGCCCCCCTTGCTTTCAAATAACCAAAATTGGGTAAAACTAAAAATTACGCAAATGCGATAAAAAGAAAAAATGTTTTAGGGACCCACAAACCTTTCCATTTCAACAGCTTCAAAACTTTTGGGAATGCATCCCCCTCTACCACGCTGTAACTATCAGGGGCTTATTTCAAACACCCTATGCAAAAATTTATCAACAAGAACTCCCCGTTTGGTACTATCAATTACGGTGTTTAGTGCAATTCAAAAGTACCCTTTTTCCACAGATCAACATACAAACACAAAAAAATTAGTTGCGGGCTATATCTATATCTTAATTTATATATCCCTCCATAATTTAAATCAATATATATTAAATTTTTTTAATATATATATATATATTATTTAAATTTAAAAAAATATTTAATCTACTGGGCATATCCTGGAGAGAAAGAAACACCAATAAATTTTTAAGAGTCAAAAAACAGGTGGCGGCCCACAGGGAACCCCTTCCACCATCGTCAAGAAGAAAAAGCTAATCCTACGGCCCGTCACCCCGCCACAACACTCTGCCCAAAAAAATACTGCAGGGAACAGCGAATTGGCAGAGAGAGGGGAAGCGAACAATTTATGGATGGACACATCAGGTGATCACTTTTGGCCTCCATCCAGAGGGGTCAACCTGGGCTTTGAGTCCTTTTTCAATCAGCAGGTGTCAACAGCTGCGCCTGGGCCGATGATTATTCCTTTTTCAGTGCTTGGTGTTTTTGGAAAAGGGCAAAACCGAACAATTAAATACTTATTTTTATCCAAAACCCCGCAACTTTTTGGGCCGTTAGGTTCCCATTAACGGATGCAAATTGAGATGTTGCTAAATTACCGACCCGCACTGCGGGGTCTTACTTGGGCCCCCTTGAGCCGGGATAATTATGAAGTAGGTAAGTACAAACCTGTCAAGTAGTCTCAAAGCATATGCATTCCCCAGCACATCATTACGTCCCTCATTGTCATTGACATCATGTTTTTACCTCATTGGACCAAAGATTGCATAGTTTTTTTTATAAAAACAAGCAGATTACTTTGAATGGCTTTTCCCTACTCTTACTAAAACTAAAGTAAACTAAATTTTTTTTAATGGGCAAACAAATAAAAATATGTAAAATTTTTGATAAAACCAATTTTATTTGAAATAAAAATATGTATGATGTTCTGACAAGAAGTATAATAATAATAATATGTATGGAATTTATATAGTCGCTGAATCTTGTAAAGCAACAATTCAAAGTGTCTGCAGCATGTACTTAAGTCCTCGGCGATTTCTCTCCGTGATGATAGATTCGGGCTGCCTGTCCCGGTGGAGATGCAGGGAGAACGCGTCGCCACTTAAGACGCTGCTGCCAGCCCTTGTTGCACCCTTTTTTTTTCTGCGGCTGCTGTATTTGCTTTCCTAATAAATGCTTTATTTAAAACTTAACATAAACACTTATTGATCGATCTCACAATAAACTAGAACACGAACTATAAACCAGAAACTCTACGTGAATCTAACAGAACCTAACATAAACACATGACAGGAACCACTGACAAGAAGCTGAATAAATATTCTATGTAGAAGTTAACAATACTTATTTAAGAACCTAAAAAGAATTATTAACAGAACCCCTAACAGAACAAATTAGAACTAACAAACAAGGATTCCTGCAAGAAAAACTACGAAGAAATAATGCAAGAATCTTAATAAGAACTTCAAACAAGAAACTGGTACAAGAATTTAACTACAAGAACATAAAAAAGTAATCTAAACAGAACATTTAATTGGTTTAATATGAGTATATATATTGATAAGATAGTTCATATAAACATGAATTGCGACGAACTTTGTTGATTGCATCTAGGTTCTTGTCAAGACAGAAAGAATCGATGAGAAGAGTCTACTGATAAGAAGGAGAAGTTGGACTCATCTTGCTGCTTGTGTTTTGAAACAAGTGTCATTAATTAGGAACACAAACTAACAGTTGAAATGTGCCAGCAGTTATCACCACAAAGACTAATAAAGTATGTTTGAATAGGTCTTGATATCTCTTCTTGGAGCAAAAATGGTAATAAGCTAGGGCAAACTGTATTGGTCTATATGGTAAAGCAACAAGTAGGTCTGTTTGTGGAAATCAGAGAAGCTGACCGTTGTTTACATTTTAGCTACAAGATCTGTTTTTTCTAAAGGACTACTGGTGCACTTGCCTCGTTGATATGTATTACGTTTTGGTCTCTCTGTTGCACCAGTAGTTGCTAGTATGAAACTTTAAAACACACTATAAAATATTTAACTCCACCATAGAGGAATGTGATGGTAAGCCTCAGAACACAGTTATCGAAACAAACCGGAAGCACAGAGAAGAATGCAAGAACAAGAGCATAACCTCCCTTTGCACACGTGACAAGTGACCACTGTCACCAAGAAGCCTCTGGTGAGTTGATAAGCTGGCCAACGAGGTTAGCAGAATGGAATTGACAGAGAAAGTGTAAAAACTTAGGCAATCAAGCCTCAAAGCAAAATTCTTATCTGTAGTAACATTAGAAAACAGAGTATGCCTCTAGAAACACTAGAAAAACGAAGCACTAGCACCACCAAAAAAACAACATTTCAGTCTTTACTTAATATATGGATTTAACAGCTATGGGGAATTGGTTATACAGCCTATAGAGTATGGTTTGCAAAAGAAACGCAAAGACAGGGACAACATGTGTACACAAGCCAAAACCACAACCCAACGCAACCACTGCATGCATAAACAGCCTGTCAACGATCATTCGAGTTGTATTAATAGTTATTATATATTAGTTATTCTATACATATAGTAGGTAGAAGAGATATGAGTTACACGTAAAGACTGCAGTCTAATTTGGTTTACCACGCTGCTGTCTATTGGGAGAAAGTCGTAGAGTCCGCTAAAATCTATTAGGAAAGAGCCTTCTTAAAAGATGGAAGCCTGCTGATTTGGATAACTGACTTTGTGGTAATTTGCTCGAAATTCTGTTTGCATTCTGTTACCACCAATGAAATCATGATCCCAAGCACACGAAAAATACAGTTGTGAGGTAAGAAGACTGCTGGCCAGTTTTGAGAGCAATGAACTCTGCAATAAACTAAAGCCACTAGGCGTTAAAACCTGGGGACGCCATCAAATCCAAAACCAATACCAGCAGCACAATTCCAAACAACACCGTCTAAGCAACCGACTGTAGTACCCTCTTTCGGAAGGAAACTGGATTTCTGTATGCTCCTGGTAGAAGCTGCGGGGACGGGATAAGCTCAGTGTCGGAGCACTCGCTTTCACCCAGCAAGTTAAGCAGCATCCGGAGCGTGTGTTACAGTTGGATGGTGTACCGTTGCGCGCCTTGGTACAGTTACATGTTCCCCACAGTTCAACACAAGCTGTAAATGGGTACCTGCCCTCTTTTGGGTCAGGGAGAAGGTAAAGCAAGGAGGAGAGGAGATGGCCGCCGCCCCTCCAATATGCTCGGCCCCTAGAGAAGTGAGGTCTCTGATCGCCTCGTCCCTACGACCCTTAAAGGTTATGGTGACACCCTTTTACCGTTGACCTTACCTGGAGAAGCTGAATCCACGCGAGGTTAACTCAACAAGCAACAGTCCGGTGCCATAGGACACTGGAAGAGGAACAAAAAGTATTGGTGGAGATGGTGTTCTCCTATTTTATTATTTGTCATTACTTGCCCCAGAGCCGCGGCTTTTGTTTAGAGAGGAACTTGCAGCTAGTGCCCCTATTACTCGACTGCTTCAGTATGTGGAAGACTTACTATTTCATCAGAAGTAAGTGACAACATGGTTTTTCTTTTGTTTTTTGTTGTAATTAATTATGGGAACATCTTTTAATATAACTGTAGATCGGCGTTGGAACTCTCTCCTTATCCCACTAACAACTTGCTAGTTATTATTTAGCTCTCCTCTTCTTTTGTGCCAGAATCAAGTTGATTTATACTTGCTCACCAAGTCCGTTAGCTTATGTCACGGCATAAAAGTCTATTCAGAGAGAGTGTGTCTTGTACCACTACACATAGGTTTTAAATAAAGAGGTAACAAATCCATTGTAGTTTCAAATCAAAATTTTTTAACTCGTATATAAATGTGAAAAAAGTAATTAATTAGCTATTTGAATTTATTATTGTGTTTTCCAGTGATCAAGGTGTGTTATGAGTGCTTGGGTGAAGAATATATTCTTTTTTGTTATCCTGCACAATCAGAATGTCTTTTTGTCTAACCACATGTTGTGCTTGATTTGGTCTTGCATGGGTGGAGCAGAGCCTTGTGGTTGTCCATGATAACAATATCTCTACCTTCAATACAGAGCCTCTTTGTAGTTATCTTGACCGCTGCTGGTGGACCCTCCTGTTTGCTAACACCTTTTGCTTTTTTATGAACCTGTCTGGGGCCTTTTTTTTGTGCAACGCTTTTATACTTATTGGCCCTCAGCCTAACATATTCTTGTTGATAATAGTGCTGTTCATTCAGCCTTCATCTTACCAATAACTTTTTTGTTTATGATGAATGCTAACTATGGGAACTGGTCTTTTGATAATGACTGGTGTAATTCCATGACTTGATTCCAGCGCTACTGTCCTCTACCTCGCGGTATTTGTATATTTTTTTCTGTGGTATGTTTAGGATGAAAGGAGTCTGGGTCCTGAGTAAAGACCCTTACAGCAGGATGTTTAGGCTTGAAGCCCTGTAATCTTTACAAGAAACTCCACCGCCATCAACAGCTGTGTGACAGCTCTAGCAAACTTAACCTATGATTACGGTATTAGGTAATAGTTTAAACACTTGCATATTTCTTTATCATATGCATACGTTCTGTCATGGAAATTGCCTTGTAGTCTTGATTGCTTGGCTTTGATGTTAGCTTTATGGCTTATTATCTTTTAGACTAATCCTAACATCTTTTCTTTGTGGGGTTCTCCATATGTTTTACCAAGCAGCTGTTGTTCCTGAGTTGGGGAAAAACTTTTTCTGATGAAAATCGGTTGCCTTCGTTTAGTGTGTTCTTCATGATGTTGGTTTTAAAATTTGCTCTTGGTCAAACACAATGATGTGATAACAGCAGTGAATTAACCCATGCTTAGGTAAAACTTAGGTCTGTGTGCACACATTTTGCTTTGTAAAAAAGTTTGGTAAAGATTTGGGTTTTTTTTGGAGTTGTTTTGAGCCCCTTTCTGCGCCTTTGGGGTTCATTGTGCGTATCATGTAGTTTTTGGGGGCTAGAAAAAAATTATTTTTTGTCCCCCCATTGCTTGATCAGGAACTTTTTGTATACCCCTTTTTTGGGTCTCATCAACGCAAAAGGCCCCCTTAACAACTGGAACTTTTTTTTGGTGTGGATGACACTCCCCCATCCATACGTTTGTTTGCGCCAAAGTACTGTGTATTTGAAGGTTTCCTAGGATCATAGTTTTTTAAATATTTGTTTTTGGGCCCTTACAGTAATTGTGGTTCATAGTGCCCCCCCAAAAAAATCTAAAATCATTTGGAGCATTGGAGGTCGACAACAAATCAATCTGCCCCCAAAAAATTTCAAAAAAGATCCCAAACTTCCCCCGGTGCTGAAATTTAGTGTGGGGGTTTTAGCCCTTTTTTTCCCCCAGTTTTCCCTGTGTTCCCCAAAGACTCCAAGAAAACTGCATCGCAAGTAGATCTTATCAGGGATTGCCCCCCCATACAACAGTAATCTCTTGCCATGCCCATGACAGCTGATAGTCTCACCCTGTTCCTTTACCCGTTAACTTTGAAGAATGCTTCTTTTGGGGGCAGCTTTTCTTCATCAACCTTTCCTAGGGGGCCCTGTTCTCATAAAAAAGACGCCTTTTTTTTTGCAAGCTTTTGTGGGGTATTTTTTTTTTTAATTGAGCAAAAGTACCGTCTGAAGACAAGGACTTAGAGACCCATCAGTGTTGTGCAGAATCAAAAAAGGCAACTATTAGTGTAAAGGTCAGTATTCTTGATGACGTGCAAAAGCAGTAGGCCTTTTTTACTCATCAGTTACTGCCCCCATATCTAGGTTTTGAGTTGTAATCTTAGATGGGGAAAAAGAGGCAGTTCCATGTTTTTGGGATCTACTTTTAGTTTTGGGGTTACCCTTACTAGTGCTGCTCCACGAAACTTCCCCCCCGAGTGGTCATGATCTTGGGGTGTGTTTTGTCTGCCACTTGGTGATAATAAATTCCACAACCCAGCAATGTTGGAGAAGCTACTGTTCCTGGTCTTTTAGAATAATGATTCTGTAGGTTTAGTGTTGAGAGTATGTTATGTGCCCTTTTTGTTTTTAAGAAAAAGTTTCCCATTGGTCCTCTTCCCAAACTGGCTCTGAGTTGCACCTTGACTAAAAACAAATAAGAAAAGGAACAGATTTGATAAATTACTGAGTAAACTTTTTTTTGGGTTGTTCCGGTCCATTCTTCTTTTCAGTTTTCTTGCGTTTTTTTAAAAATCCCTTCGGCTTGCTAGGCCAGTCCGCTTCCCCGGGCCCCCTTTTTACCAGCTTACCTTTTTCCTTTTCCCACGCGTGGAGGGGGTTTTGGGTTTTGGGAAAATTGTGCGAGCATGATCTGATCATCACCAACCCCTTTTTTCCAACATCGAGCCCCCCCAATTTACACCTGGTACAAAGGGAACGATCTCAACATCTCGTCTCAAATCGATTTTTATTTTGTGATTTAAAAAAACCGTTAGCCTCAAGATCAAAAGCCATCCCACTGCCAACCTTGCACTGCCACGGCCTGTCATTCTAGCCCCGTATCAGAAGAAAAAAAAAAAACTTCTAGGAAAAACCCAGCCTGAAAGTAAACCTCCCAAAAATGGAAGAGAAAAGTGCAAGAAAAGATTCAAGTGCTATCGGGAACTTGACCCCATTGACACAACACCCTCAACATGGAGAATTTGGGGCACCTTCAACCCATTTCTTGAACACTTAGGAAAGTTTGCGGGAAAAAGAATGGGGAGGTAAAACGGGAAAGTACAGCTTGGGGGAACCAAGGGGTAAAGGGAAAGCCATCAGAAAAAAAAGCGCTTTTAAAAGTTTGGGAAAGACCAAAAGACGAAGAGGGCTACGTCAAGTCGTGAAAGAAGAAATGTAATCGTGTTTGAAAAGCCCCCAAAAGAAAAATTTTGGGGCGATTAGGGAGAATTTAAAGCAAAAATTTGAAAGAACCCCCGAGAATTTTTTCGAAAGTGTGAAGCATGGAGAAAGAGATGAGCCCATTAAATCCAAAACAGTGTGAATGATGCAAAGGAGGAAGCACAAAAAAGGGGAAAATTCTGAAACGAGGGGAAGCTATTTTAAAGATCTTTTAAAACCTTTGGAGTCAAGTTTCCCGATCGCGTTCTCCCCGCTCAAAGACCGTTAGAGCCCCAAACCCTTGAATGAAACAAAAAAAGCAATTAAAACCACCCCAAAAGGGGCAAAGGGCGGTGATGACGGCATAACAACTGAAGCCATCCTTGCATGCGGAGAAAGGGGGAGTTAAGTGGCTCACCATCATTTTCCAGAAAGCATGGGAGAGAGGAAAGTCCCAATGGACTGGCAAAAATGAAATAGTGGTCCAAATTTGGAAAAAAAAGGGCAGCAAGAGAGACTGCGACTACAGAGGCATTTCACTTGAGCCATTGGGGAAAAGTAGCAAAGTTCGGGAAAACAGCACACAAGAGCCAAAGCAGAAACCCCTATGAGCAATGCCCATTTTGGCTTTCGGAAAGGAGAGGGTGCCGATGCTTTTCGCACTCCCAGCTGTGTGAAAAGCCATGAATAAAACCCAAAACCCCCGCTACGTATTCGTTGTCAAAAAAAAGTTTGACCGGTAACAGAGACAAGCTCGGGAAGATCCTGGGCTTACGAAGTGAAGGGGCATTGCTTGATAACACAAGAAAATCTATGCCAACGTATGAGCGCAGTCGAACAGCAGGGGAAAACCCCGATTGGTTCCTGGTTACATCGGGGGTCAGGAAAAGGCTGGTACTCTCCCCCCTTCTCTTCATATCTCATGGACCAGTTACAAAGGAACCCAACCCAGATCCTGGGCCCCTGAACGAACTATTTTTTTGCTGACGCCGGCCCCTGTGAATCAGAACAAAGCACCTTAAAGAAACACACCCCCAATAAACCAAGCTGCGAGGATGACATGAAGTTTCTTTCCCCAAAAACAAAGTTATGTCTGTCAGCAAAATCCGGAAAAAGCTAGACATCAACATCAACGGCACCCAGCTGAAACAGACAAAAGAATTTAAATACCTTGGCCCTTTTCACTGAGATGGAAAATTGGACGAGAGATAAAAAACAAGATGCCGAAAGCGAATGCAGCGTTCCCAAACTCCCCCCCCCCTTCAAAAACCGCAACCAATGACACCAAGGAAAAAAACTCATAAAACGCCATCTTCGTTCAAACACTCACAAAACCGTGTCAACGGCCCCCTAACAAAAGCCTTAGAGAGAAAACTGGTACAGTGAAATGCGCTCCCTGAGAAAATGTAAACAAGACCAACGCGAAAAGATCAAAAATGGGTGATCAGGCATGTTGGACTAACACCAATTCCCCACCATATCGAACAACAAAGGATCAGGGGGTTTGGGTCACCTCACTAGAATGCCCCCCCAAAAAACCCCAGCCCTACGGGCATACCCCACCAAATAAAATGGGAAAGCCGGGGAAAACCCAGGAGACGATGGAGCGACCCGGGCTGACCCCTGCGAGCCCTGACCTGTCACTACATCAAGCCCCCCGTAGCTGCAACAGACGTCTGTGTTCCCCCCGACGCCGAAAGGGCCCCGCGGCAGTGAAAGAAGAAAAGAAGCCAGTTTTTCATATGGCACAATGATAGACTCAAAGTCAGCATACAACCCCGGGATTTTTTTTTAGCTTTTTTTTATTTTTGAAATAAACTTGCTTCCTGCCTTGGGTTACAAGTGAGTGATTTTTCAGTTACCTTACAATTTTTCTGTGTTTGTCGCTGCTTGCAAGATGGGAAATGAACCAAGCATCGCCTGCAAAAACTTGTTTGTGTGATGTTTTGTTGTTTGTGCAATAAGTCTGTCATTGTTCTAATAAATGTATAATACCTTTTTCAACAAAAAGTCTACATGGTTTTTGTCAGGATCACCTACAGTGGAAAATTTTTTTAAGATGCGTACGGGATAGGCGCATCTTTCAAAGGGGTTACCATTTACACTAAGGGGGGGGTTTAATTCTTCAAAAACCCGTCAAGGAAAATCAATGTCTGTAAAGACAAGCTTGCCACAAAGTTCTGATAGTTTGAAAAATCTTCCCGCTTCTTTGCCACATGAAACGTTTGCCAGCACACACCACAAAACACTTTTATTTTTTTTCTAACGTTCAGCACAGCTTTTTTTGCAAAAACATCAGGGGGGAAGGGAAGTAACTTCTAACAACAATGGGATGAAACTTTGGGTTGTTTTGTTTTATGCAAAGAACTTTCCCAAATGTCCACCCGTCCCCCCATTTTGCGTTTCTGCGAATGAACAAAATTTTTGGTATCCATCTGCCCATGTTGTTTGAGCTCTTTAAACGCGTTCAGTGCTTTTTGTGTTGTTGACACATGAACAGTTAATTTTTTTCTCTTTTTTTGCGTGTGTAAAATTTCGCAAACCAACCCACTTTTTCTGGTGATCTATGTTTAAGTTGTTTTGGGATTTGTGCGATTGCATCTTGAAAGTTTTCTCCCGTTTTGTGCTTGTGAAAATTTATTATTGTCGAAACATTTGCAATACAAGATCAACTAAAAACTTAACTCATATTGTAGAAAAAAAAAATTTTAAATTTAATTAATTAATTGGGTTCTTGTCTTTTTGTTTTGCTACGGTATGAAGGTTTTTGAATCTACCCCAGGTAAATTTTTAGTCCTTAAAGAGTACCAGCTGTATTTTTAAAGCACTGTCTTGGCTAAGCAAAAACCCCTTTTTTATTTTTTTTTTTAAATTTAGTAATATCCCCAGGATGCTTTGTGTTGTTTGTTCTGGAGGTCAAACTTTTGGCGCTTGTAGTATAATAGTCTTCTGAAAACGTTTGAACTCCCCTTTTTGATATTGTGGAATCTGTTTGAGCTTTTTTAATAATGGCCTGAAGAGCTTGCTTTGGGTAATGTCAAGGCAACCCAGCATTTATGTTTTTTCTAGTTTTTGCCAAAACCCTTTTTTGAAAAGACTGTGTGACAAATGAAAAGGCTACTGCTGTTTTGAAAAAGGCCCATGCAATTTAATGCAGGGAGAAGCCAATTCTGTAGCCAAGAGACCAAAGCCTGTTCCGATGGCGTGAAGGGTTTCTGTCTGTTGTAAAAGAGTCAACAGGTAAATGTGATCTGTAACTACGCCTGATTTTGTATACTTTGCTGTTGTTGTAATGTCATGTGCATCTGGTAATGTTTTGTCAAACAAAAGGATTTGCTTTCATTAAGAAGTTCAAGATTGGTGCACTGGGAACTTTAGGGGTAAATTTGCGGTCATCATCTTTCTTCTTTATGTTTACAAAAAAACAACGTTGTCATTTTTATTATTCATTAAGTCTTTTTAATTTATTGCAGACAGTCAAAAATCTGTGTAATCGACTGCAGGAGGGGCAATGGGTGTAGATTGAGGGAGCTAAAGTGTGTGTTTGGGCTAGGAGCAAGTTGATTTATTATGGGAAAAGTTCCCCTTTAAATTTATTGTCACCCCCGCTGTTTTGAATAGCAATGCAAATTGAGGGCAAAAACGTAAGGTCTTTGCAGTTAATAGTAAACCCCCCATGAACAAGAAAAAAGCTCTTTCTTTTCTTTCAACCAGAACAAACCCAAATTTGGGACTGATATCCAGAGGAAAGTTTGGAAGGGCGTAGCAATGTGGGGTTGATGGTTTTTGTCACTAAGTTTTTCTTGAAGCAAGTGATGGCTTAATCTGTAATGCTATTATCTCTACTTATTTTTGTGGCGTTGAATCGGCAGTTTAGGTCCCGCATTTTTGGCTTTACGGAATAATTTTGTTGATGTATAGAAGTGATGGCTAATAAACTCAAACTTGATCTGCCAGTTGATGCTTGGTTTGAAGTGCCATTTATTAGCTTTATGTGTTAATTTGTAAGTAAAATCATCTGCTAATGCTTCAGCTCCAACATTACGCAACTGTTCAAGTTTAGGAAACCGAGGTTTCTTAGCTTCTTCTATTTCTGTGCACTTGTAGTATCCATCATTTGTGTACTCAAAAGCATAAACTTCACCAATCTCCCCATCCTTCTTAAACTCTTGTACATCACCAAGATCTTTAAGCTCAATAGTTCGGCATGTTTCAGGTGCTCTAATTACGGGACAGCATGACATGGTTATGTATATATATTAGTATTTATATTATTTTATTTCTAATGTAATATGTAAATTTTTACAGGCAACTGTTCTTTGTGCTGCATCTTTGATAATTATACAGAGTGTTTCATGGAAGCCTTCTTTTAGGTCTTTGAATTGAAGTGTAGTAAAGCTATTGTGCAGTGTTTCACAGTACATTGCTCTGCTGGGTGGAAGGATTCTCAGTAGATCAGAAAGGACTGATGAGGAAGAAGCTTTCATCAGCACTTGGTTTTGTGTTGTGTTTAACTGAGACAGGTGTACAAAAGTCAAAGAGTTTACTGCCATGTCAATGGGCTTGATACCAACATAGGTTATTTCAAAGCCATCATCATCAATACCACCAGGAAATGTGGCCATGTCAAACCCAAGCATGTATGCAGTTGATCGTAGCATCATTATTTTTATGTTAGGTGAAGGTGGCTGTAAAGAGACTTGTAGACTAGCTTGGTTGAGTTTTGCTGTGATGCCAGCTGCTCGAACCCTTTTCCAGTGTGCAGAAATCATAATAGCCTTCTTGCACAGTAAATGTATTCGTTGTTCCAGTTCTATGATCTTCTACATGAATCCAGCCATTGTATCTGCTGATGTTTGTCCATGATACCGTGTAGAAGACCTCGTGCAAAGCAACTGTTTTATGTTGACAGCGGTTGTCAATAGGAATGGTTAGTTTAATAGGTACACCTGACTGGATGTTGTCTAGTGTTATAAACATTTTATCTACTATAAAATAATAATGTATACATGTAATAAAGATGCAAAATACGAGGCTGGATCTCACTATAACCCAAAGTCTATTACCTTTAATAAGCTAGATGTTGCTGTATTAGAGACATTGATCTTTGAAGTAAAAGTTCTCAACCCACTGAAATCGTACTTAAACCCCCCAATTAAGGATGATGCCACTGCAAAAGCATGGTTGTCTAAACATATACAGTTCTATCAAAACCACTTAAACTTTGCTATTCCCTGTGCAACTACAGGCTGTGGTGTGTCATATGCTGACCAGATGAACCATCCAAACCAGTTAGTAAATTCTGTATACAGGTTTCATGTGTACTATCAGTTTAGGTGTGTGGTATCTGAGCTGCAAGCCCCACTGCCCACTGATAGCAACTTCAATATCTTTGCCAACCGCCATGGCGCAGTGGTTTGCGCCTTGGGTTACGGACTGGAAGGTCGCGGGTTCGATTCCCATAAGAGTCATAGGGATTTTTCGGACTCCGGCCGGCTCCTACCCAGAGTGAGTGTGCTGTGGGCTCAGTGGGAAGACTGGGACCACACAGTCGAGCTTCATCCACTTAATGGATGCGAATTTGAGAGTGTTGCTCAAATTACCTGACCAACACTGCAGGTGTCTGTATCTTTCGGGCCTGGTTGACGCCGGGATATATTATGATAGTAAGCGTAGAGTACAGCCCTGTCAAGTAGTCCCAAAGCATATGCACTTCCACAGCAGCATAATTACGTCATCCTCATTGTCCATGATCATCATGCAATTTAAAAATTGCCTCTGATTCGGTGGTCCCAGTTTCTCTGGTCTCATGGTTACCTCACATTCGGTTTGCCCATACAATTCTGTGCCTGTGGTGAGTTTGTGTCAAAGCCTTTGGGGTTGGGGGTTCACAGGGAACGGTCATTGGAGGGACGTTGTGGTGGTTGCCACCTCGGGTGGGCAACTCACTCAGTCTGGCTCCACGACTGAGCTAATACTGTCGTTAGTAGGGGGCTTAGTAGGTGGTGTCCTGCGTATGTTAGCTCAGAACAGGCACCACTGAACACCACCAAAGTGACCCAGCAGCAGTGCAGGGCCCCTCTGGCTGGTGGCCCCACGGCGGCCTGATAGTGATTGGCTCCATGTGGACCTCCGACTCTGAGGATGAGACATAAAAAATCTGGGTATGGTTGTGGCAGGGAGAGTGGGGTGAGCAGGACGGGGGACGTCACAGAAGATGAGGCAGCAAAAAAACAAAAAACAAAAAAACAAAAAAACTTCAATATCTTTAGTAATAGTAATTAACATGAAGGCGTAAGAGAGACGTGCAAT
>CM054154.1:3168093-3203334 GCA_028751875.1 Rapana venosa
CTATTCTCTACTTCATTTCTGCTGGCTGATTGATATGCTAGTGCTATGTTTACTGGTCCTGCATTTATGGCTTTATGGAATGTTCTGTCTGATGTATAGAGAGTGTATGGACTAATAAACTCAAACTTAATGTGCCAGTTGATGCTTGGTTTGAAGTGCCATTTATTTGCTTTATGTGTTACTTTGTAAGTAAAATCATCTGCTAATGCTTCAGCTTCAACATTACGCAACTGTTCAAGTTTAGGAAACCGAGGTTTCTTAGCTTCTTCTATTGCTGTGTTATTGTAGTATCCATCATGTGTGTACTCAAAAGCATAAACTTCACCAATCTCCCCATCCTTCTCAAACTCTTGTACATCACCAAGATCTTTAAGCTCAATAGTTGGGCATGTTTCAGGTGCTCTTATTACGGGACCGCGTGACATGGTTATGTATGTATATTAGTATTTATGTTATTTTATTTCTAATGTAATATGTCATTTTTTTACAGTCAACTGTTCTTTGTAGTATGTCTTTGTATGTTATACAGAGTGTTTCATGGAAGCCTTCTTCTAGGTCTTTGAATTGAAGTGTAGTAAAGCTATTGTGCTGCGTTTCACAGTACATTGCTCTGCTGGGTGGAAGGATTCTCAGTAGATCAGAAAGGACTGATGGGGAAGAAGCCTTCATCACCACTTGGTTTTGTGTTGTGTTTAACTGAGACAAGTGTACAAAAAGCAAAGAGTTTACTGCCATGTCAATGGGCTTTCTACCAACATAGGTTATTTCAAAGCCATCATCATCAATACCACCAGGAAATGTGGCCATGTCAAACCCAAGCATGTATGCAGTTGATCGTGGCATCATTATTTTTGTTAGGTGAAGGTGGCTGTAAAGAGACTTGTAGACTAGCTTGGTTGAGTTTTGCTGTGATGCCAGCTGGGCGAAAGAGCTTTTTTTCCAGTGTGCAGAAATCATAATAGCCTTCTTGCACAGTAAATGTATTCGTTGTTCCAGTTCTATGATCTTCTACATGAATCCAGCCGTTGTATCTGCTGATGTTTGTCCATGATACGTGTAGAAGACCTCGTGCAAAGCAACTGTTTTATGTTGACAGCGGTTGTCAATAGGAATGGTTAGTTTAATAGGTACGCCTGACTGGATGTTGTTTAGTGTTATAAACATTTTATCTACTATAGAATAATAATGTATACATGTAATAAAGATGCATCAATACGAGGCTTAATATAACCGCAAAGATTAATATCCTTTTAAAGCTAAGAAGAAGAGAGTGCACGCGTGCGCACAGAGCGCGTGCATGCGGATGCTTAATGTGCATGCGCAAATACTAAGTTTAAATACTGTTTCTAAAGACAAATGGTTATAAACATGTATTCTACATTGGTGTTTGTGAGTGTGGGTGTTGTGTGTGGTGTTCATGCGAGCACCTCACTCCTACTCTCTACTCGTCACACACACACACACACTCTCTCCCTCAAAAAACAACACACATACACACAAGATTCACGCAGTGTTGCACACGAATATAGAATACCATGTTATAACAGACCATGACCCGAAAACAGAACATACACTATCAATCTATCAATAATATTAACAATTCAAAATATCAGTGAAGCAAAAATAAGGAACTTATTTCATGAGCATGCGCTTGTGTACACATAGCTCCCTCAGCTCTACATACATTGTATTCCTACATGGGTGATGTGGTGTGCGTCGTGTGTGTGTGTGTGTGTGTGTGAGTGGAGAGAAAGAGATGAAAGATGAGTATAGAGAAAGAGAGAAGAAGAGAAGAGAGAGAGAGAGAGAGAGAGAGAGACGAGAGAAGAGAGAGAGAAGAGAGAGAGAGAGTGAGAGAACACAGAGAGAGAGAAGAGAAAGTAGAGAGAGAGAGAGAAGCGAGAGAGAGAGAGAAGAGAGAGAGAGAGAGCCGAGTGAGAAAGAGAGAGAGAGAGAGTGTGCATATCGTGCACACGACGAGTGGGTGCGGTGCTATTGCATGCTATAAATGCTAAGTTTAAATGTTGCTCTAGACAAAAGGTCTTTATAACATTGTTTCTATCTACATGGTTAGTGTGTGTGTCAAAAGTCAAACAAACTTTGTGTGTGTGGTGTGGGTGTGTGCGTTCGTGCATGTGTGGTGTATGTGAGTGTGGGTGTTATTGATAGAGAGTGAGTGTATGTGTGTGCGTGTGTGTTGTGGTGTTGTGTGAGTGGTTGTATTATGGTATGTGACTGAGAGAGCACCGCACTTCATAAGCGTGTGTGTGCGCGTAGTATTTTTTTTAATTACATAGGATAATGGTATTAAGCATACTCATCGTAAACAACTGTGTGCTGTGAAAAAGTATTTTTACCTTTAAAAAAAGACGCTATCAATAAATGTTCTATGACTGAATTAGAAAAAATGTAGCTTTGGAGTTCTATTCAAGAAATGCGATATAGAATGAATCTCTTATCAGTCGTGTAAAGATTTCACTTCAATGTACGTATAAAAAAGTGTTTTGACATGACTTAACTGTGTAGTAAAGCAGTGTGTGCTTGTGTATGTTTGTGTTGTGTTGTGAGACGTTAAGAGTAGAGAGAGAAGAGAGAAGAGAGAGAGAAAAGAGAGAGAGAAGCAAGAAGAGAGAGAAAGAGAGAGAGAGAGAGAAGAGAGAGAGAGAGGAGAGACAGAGAGAGAGAAGAAGAGAGAGTAGAGAAGAAGAGAAGAGAGATGAGAGAGAGAGAGAGGCGAGAGAGAGAACAAGTGATCAGCAAAATGTTGCGTGTAACTTTCTTATATAGCTAATGAAATGCAACTGCATGCCAAAATTCTTCCCAAGTAGACTAGGGTGCTTAAGTAAACAGGCCTTATCCTAACATTAACAGACTCTGGTTGTCTGCTTTTTGCCCATCAACTCCATTTAATGCCTAGTCGCACATCGAGGGTCTTAAGTTGGGCGCTAGCACACAACAGTACCAGGGCTGACTTGTCTTTGACCGCACTGTCAGCTAGTTGGGATTGGGCTTGGCTAAACTTTCTGAGGGTGCCTTCCCTGCAATGAAACCACTGGACACACATCGCCACCGCGGTCTAGTGTAGTTGGCTAACGTTCTTATTGCACATGATAAGAAAGAAGAAAAAGGGTTTGAGAATATCTGCCAATGCGCGCTCAAAACAGTACACCACAAAAAGCCAAATACACTTTATTTTGTACAAATAAAATCGTTTACTGAACGAACGAACACTAGATTTGCTCGTACTCATGAAATTGCACACAATAACAAGCCCTAATTATAAGTAAGATATCAGATTCATGTAATCGAGAAAAATATTAGTTTGCTATTGATCACAATATTTAACATGCATGTATCCTCAGAAACTAACTGAACAAGGCATAGTACCTTCTCCGAAGCACCCACATCGATTTATCACACATAACTAGCATTCCTTTTATTATAAACAATTCAAGTATGTCTTACCCTGACTAGAAATTCTACAAGTCACACGCTGGAATAGTGTAAGGAGGGGAGGCCAGGAATGAGAGCACACTTATTATGCTAAGAATTAAAAAGTAATCTTACAACTAGTAAATAATACTACAAATTTAAACAAGGTGAAAGGAATTTTTTTATAAAATGGAGACCTGATATCTGTGATACTGTCCTACCGTCTTCAGCTCTATCTTCTCAGAATACCTGCTCTCCTCCAAAACATCTTCATCAAAAAGATTCTCTCTCTCATACATCTTCAACTCGTACATCTCACTCCTACTCTCTCTCAGTCCTTTTCTCGTCTCTCTCTCCAAACTTCCGCGTCCTCATGCTCATTTCTCTTGTTCACAAGATTCCATAGATCTTTATCATGGGATAGTTGTTTTAGTTGCAGTTAGAGATGAGAGTTCATTAGTGGTACATTATAAAGGCAAATAGGCGTCCCTCTAGTTTGATATTGTTTTAGTTTGATTAGTTCAGTTGAGTATGGACTTTTTAATTCTCTTGTATAGTATAGTATGTAGGTTTACTTTTATGAATAATTATTCTTTATTGTTTATATTCTATTTAATTAATGTGTTTTTACAAAACCTTCCCCGCTCGATATACTCCTCCGCCAACCCACCCTAACATCTTAAGTCCAATGCTTTTCTATATCAACAATTAATCGTTGTATGTCTCATGGTAGATAGGAAAATATTTTTTTATATGGTTTGCTCAGTGGTGAATAGTGTGATTGTTTGTCTCAATGTATGTATGCTCTATATCTATAATAACCATTATAAATATGTCTACTATATGACTTAATCCTTGCTTTTCTGATAGCTAATTGTAGATGAATACATTATTTAAAAAGCGCTATTAAGAGTATGAGCGCTTAAAGACAGACAGTTTGTTGGTAAGAGAGGAAGTAGGGAGGTCATTGAAACAATATTGTCAGTTAATGATGGCAACGAATCATAACTTGTCTAATTTTTAACTCATTTCTCTTAACGTATATTTACTGTACCTGTTTCAGATTATCATATAAGTATAGAGGACTGAAAGATTGTGATGGAACCAGTAGGTTAAGTAAGTTTTGTTTCTACGTTTATGATTTTCTTTTTCATTAAATTACTTAAAACTTTCTTAGTTTAAAGTGTGTGGTGAGAGTGAGCGGTCCCTTGCGCAGAAACTGTGTATAGTGTATATATGTGTGTAATTTGTATATCGGTATATTCTTTTTGTATTATCGCATTGTATGTAATCTTTATCAATGTTTCCTATGCTTTTTATATATGTGAAATTTAATGGTAAAGGACTAGGTATATTCAGTATCATCATTAAGGAATGTTTTTAGACAGACATGCGGACATTGCTTATAAAGCAAATTCATTGCTTAATCAATCGGTACAATCTGGAGAATAAAATTTGACGTATTGAACTTCTGAACTAAATATGTAGAGAATATAATTCATATCATCACTTGAGATATTTTAGTTTTCATTTATCACATCACTATTTCAAACTTGCAGTTTTCATATTCTACAGGGCTAGCTTCACAAGCAATAGTACCGACGTATTCAGCAAGCACCCCTCGATATCACAACATTGCATTGAGATGTCAAGTGATTTTCACCCCACAGCTATTAGCTCCTAGATATGTGTTGACCATAATTGAACAAACTTGAGTCTCTTCAATCCAATGGCTGAGGGGAAGAGATATAACAGTGCTCAGACTAGATGGCGAAGATATTCGCATATACTTGACGTTCAACCAGCTGTGAGCTGTTTGTTGGCATCAACGTCCAACAATAAACGGCGCGGTATATTTCATAGTCATGATAGTATGCTAACTGTCATTCCTGTCATTAGAACTCACAGATCCAACACACTGATATTAACGCAACAGCTTGAACAAGCAAAATCATTTGGAGATTAAACAAGCATAGTGTAGGATCAGAAGGGGATAAAGGTTGTGGTAACCTTTGTAACCTGGCAGTACAAAAAATATCCTCGGGATGGACGGAGCGAGCACTGGATCATCAGCTTGGCACTTAATTCTTACGTCTGACAGTACGTCCTTAACGCCTACCCACATCCGAGGAACCGCTTCTACTGCCGGCAAAAAACGTTGTAAAGGCTGGTGCATTCTTAGTCACCAGTAGGAGTCTTGAGGAGGAGTAAGGGGCGCCACCGAAGGCAATCCTCAAAGCACAGCTCTGCAGAGGACATTATGAGACAAATCAAAACAAAAAAACATGCCAGATCAGTCGAGCCAGATCAACAACGACCGCGCATACCCCACGATGCAGGCCTCTTGGTGAGCGACCAAAGTGCGCTACAAAGAAGAAACCAAATCTAAAAGCTTACCATGAAGATAAACCATACGAGGGAACAGAATGTGAAAGCTCTGATCACTAAACATGGAAGAGTACAGAACTTGACACATAACTAAATTGATATAAATGGGAACATCCTGAGGCTTGCTAAGAATCTGATGGACTTGCTGGCTTCGGAGAAACAACACACCGCAAGATGCAACAAGAACATAGGTGCAGTGGTAAACGAGAGCACTACATACAACTACCGGCAGTAGGCTTACAAGTAGGAAGAGATTGTGTCGAAAGCATCATCAGCTGCACATCAGCAACATTCATTTCAACCAAGTTTATAGCAAAACCCAGAAGACTCATCACCATCATTACCAAGGTAGCTCTAATATCTACTACGATGACGACCAGATAGAAAGATCTATGTACAGCTTCAAACATTCTTCAGAAACGCCTGCCAATAAAAGAATCTTTTCTTATTGTGGAAGGACGACTGGAATGCTAACAGTTGGACCTGATGCCTATTACACCAATGAGCAGAACCACGGACCATTTGGATGGACTAAGAGAAACATACGGAAAGGAAGCGGCTGCTGAATTCGCAAAGAGACACAAACTAAGTCTGGCAACACACTATCTCCCATCCTCACAACCAGCTAGAACAAATCAACTTTGGCACATGCACCAAATGGTCTGATTCACAATCAAAATGGACTAGATTCTTGTCACCTACAAAGAGTCAAACTCCAGCATACAAGGCAAACACAAGAATCACTTACCCAGGAGCTAGACATTTGGCAGTACCACGACCTTGTCGACTTACCACCTTCAAGCTGAATACTGAAAGCAAAATCAACTCGCAAAAAACCCAACGGACAGAGAGATTTAGGGGATCTGAAAGAATCGTAAAGACCCACACAGTGGTTGAGATCTTCTAAAGGCCAACCATTGGAGAAGTCGCTGACAATACACAGCTAACAAGTCGACATGATCTGAACACACTAGCCAGCATCAACAAAAAAAGTTGTTATGACAAATGCAGCAAGAAAACATTAGGGAGAAGCTAGAACAAAGGAAACAACCCTGGGTGAACAAATGAGGTCTTGACACTCATGCGACACAAGAAGAGACATTAGAAACAAAAGTTACACAATCAAAAGAACCACAACAAATACAGAATACGCCAACAGATAAGTGAGAGAAAAGATTGAGAGAAGCCAAAGAAGCGTGGATACGAAGTAACAGAGCCTACAGCATTCCAGAATTGGTATGGCTCTAGGAAACAGCAAAACAGCTTACTACACAGCTGAATCACTACTAGAAACCACAACAGCCTAGAAGAACAAACTGTAATTTGAAGACAAAGAAGGAAGCTTTTAACGGACAAGCAATGTGATTCTATCCTCCAACGCTTGACGAGAATACTGTGAGGGATTGTATAACTAACCCAATACGCCAGATGACAACATAGGTAACTGACAGAAACCCCACGAACACACCAAGATAAAGACGCCACCATACTAAGTTGTGAATAGATACAAGCTATAAACAATTGAAGAAGGAAAAAGTCCCTGAAAATCGATAACAGACCAGCTGAACTCATAAAAATGGAAGGGATGAAACAGCAATGCATACTTCACGAGAACTTTGTCAGAGGATTCACGACACAAAGAATGCCAAAGAATGACACAGTCTCTTAATACGCACCAACCAAACAAGGTCTTTCGAAAACACTCAGCAATGCCAGAACTACAAGAACCTTCATCTTATAAGACATCTACCAAGATCATCTTATGGGGCAATCCCTCCAACAGACTGAAAAAATCAAGCAGAAAAACTCCTGTCAAAGAGACAAGACAAGTCCGGCCGTTAGACCGAAACGCAGCACAATGGAACAAAGTTTCAATCTGAGAATTCTGAAAGAGAAACATCTACAACACCAAAAAAAAGTAAAAAATATTTTTGGTTTAAAAAATCAACATTTTCATAGACTATCAAAAGCCTTGAACAGGTAGTGCATGGCGGCCTCTAGCAATTATACTTCAGGCATCTCACTCATTGACAACAGCTCATTGAAATCATCAGCACTCCCTTGAGAACGCAAACTGCAAGTTTTCATGAACAATCCCATGAGGCGGTTCTTCAAGACCACGTTGGGTCTGTCAGGGCTGCCTATGCTCTCACCTGTACTTTCAACCTCATACCTCAAAAACATCATGACATAGGACACCTATGCAAAAGCCAACCGACACTTCCATCTCCATATGGTAGAAGACCCCTTTGCAACGCAGATTTGCAGAAGACATTGACCTCATAGGCGGGCAGCAACAAGAACTCTGCAAAACCATCAAGATAGTCTATCAGATCGAGCGAGCACATACGGCATGGAGGTCAGTACAGATAAATAAAAAATTATGGTCAACGAGCGCAAGTATGACAGACACTTAAATCAAGATGAATGAAAATACAAGAAGAGGTGGGCAATTTCTTACACCGCTGAATCTATAAAGCAACGAAGCAAAGACACTCTTCACCGCTCACTAAATTAGTATTCGAATCTTTAGTACACCATCATTTTTTGATACGCCTAAACAACAGAGTAAAAATCAATCACACAACCCCCACACACACACATCAAAGAAAGAACTGAAACACCCAATAGCAAAATAAAACCACACACCCAATGCACACACACACACAAACACGTTTAGATCGGATATGAATCACGTCTGTTAAAAGTAGGAACGGTATTATAAGAGGTATATAATCGGGAAGATCCCAGGATGGGAAATAAATGTGCCTTGAGGCTGATTTGGACATATCAAATCGAAGGCAATATCCAGGAGTGACAGATGTTAGGTCATTTCAATAAATGATTGACCGATAAATATAGAATAACCAACAGCTACAGCAAGTACCGAGTTGTTTGGATATGATATTGTTTTAGCACTAGTCTAGACGCACATTATTGCCCATTAATTCTTCGTTTATATTGTAATCTGACTAATAATGCGTATTTTCACATCAGTGGAGCAAAGGTGATGTATAGTTTAAAAGTCGAATCACGAAAACCTCTCCTAATGAATGGTATATGGCATTATAGCTATCTCGGGGACACAATGGTAGAGGTTCTAAATGTATGAAACTCCATGACGTTATGTTATATGTGTCTAATATATTAACCAACCGCAATGCTCTCATCATTTCTCTATCTGTTCAGAATATTCGTTTATTACTATAGTAAACACTACAACAACTTTAGACTAAAAAAAAAGAAACGTTGCAATTCAAATTCTAACTATTTTATTTAATCACTACTAGTGAATAATAAAAATAAAAATCATAATAATAAACTAATAATAATTAAAAAAAAAAAAAATAATAAAATAAATAAACAAAAAAACGGAATTTATAATAGCGCGCACGAATCAGGCTAAACAAAAAAAAATACTCACACACACACATTATCTCACTTTACCATTACTGACTAACGTTCGACAAGGCTGCTGATGACTTCGAGTGAAGTAAGAAGAAGGAGCTCCACTAGTAAGCTACAAGAAGGTCGTGATCACACACATTTACATACCATCTCACATATAAACGGATTTTCAGGGCCCTATCGGCCCTATACTGACTTGATGCAATCGACCCTAACTGACCTTACAAACGACGATCGTACAGAGCAATAAAAATGAGTGTTTGCCCTGTTCACAGGCTACCTACTGGTCGTGCTAAATACAATCCAACAGAGGCACAGTGAGAGGATAAAGAAAAGAGGCAGACACAAGCGCGAGCTGGGAGACAATCATGATAAAGTGTACAGATCTTGAGCGAGGAACACCGGACGGCAGCTAGAGAGACAGGGGACTGAAAAAGGTTTGACAAAGAATCGAAGCGCCCCGAAAGATTCAGAATCTGAGCGATGGTGGTATAGACTCATGTAACTCCACATTACAAGAGAACGATTTTCCTTGGTCTCCCCCTCAAAAGAAAGCCCATTGATTTCTTATGCACCATATTCATTATTTTTTAGCTAGGAAATTACTGTTACAACATCACACACTTAGTGTGTGTGTGGGTATGTACTTCTGGTGATTTGCAAAGGTCATGTACGGTTTGTGTGTATGTGATGTGTTTGTACGGTTAATGTGTGTAAGTGTAGGTATTGATGTATGTGTGTGTGTGTGTGTGTGGTGAGTGTGTGTGATGTGTGTTGTGTGTCATGGGTGTGTTGGTGTGTGTGTGATTGATGTTGCCTAATGTTTACGAAATGTCCAACCATGCGCCACAATAGATAGTTACAAAAGGCAGCACTACCTACTGTGCACACACATTGTTCTCAAACTTCTGTCCTTTCACTGCCATATGTCCTCAAATACTGACACAAATCAAATAATTTAATTATAATTGAATAATACAAGGGGGGGGGGGGGCAAACCAAACAAACACACTATTGAGCTTACTCACCTGTGGGCAAAAAACAGTAAGACCTCCAACGATTCATAATTGCCATGAGGAAATCCATCATCTCCAAGAGGAAGTTTCTCCATTAGGATAATGACATTTAAAACATGATAGGCTAGGCATTGACACTTGCCATCCCAGTTCACACTGTGCGCATGCTGTACTGACTACAACAATTTCCCAGAAGTATTGCAGTGAAGATGCGCTATGTCCTTTCCTACAATAGCTACCCTGCGGCCTGTAAACCTACACTAGAACTCAATGGAGAAAGACGTGAGTCTAAATGACTGACTCTAAATGACGAATCACTAACATGACGTGAGTCTAAATGACGTAGTCTAAATGACCGGGAGTCTAACATGCAGCCGACCTATACAACGTACTCGCGATGGCTGAGACGTATTAAAGAGCAGCGTCTAGCTACTGTCTACATTGTCAATGAAGAGCTACTTTTTTACACTGGACCATGGTTGACTGAGGCCTCGTAAGGGATTCTGCTTGCAGTCGTACATATCGCACATCTACACAGACTCTGTTATGAGTGAAACAGAAACAGATGGAAGGTTGACATTAATGCAGTAATGGTTAGACGTAATAGACCATCAGATCTGTACCATTCTTGGTCTGTTAGTTATCCTGCTCACGCATCACTCTCCATTGCGAAGTAACCCATTTAAAGTCTTTCAGCACAGTCTTTTAGCACCATCTTATCATCTTCATCTATGTTGGGATTAACTGCGTTTTGAAGCTGTGAGCATTCAACAGACTTTTGTTTTAGTATAAACCCTTGTGGGTTTATTTTGTAGTGGAAAAATATTTTAAAGTAGCTATTAACGATTGCGTGCTAAACTAATGTATAAGACACCAGCTGGTAATTTCAGTAGCAAGCGTGCTAGCTCGGGGGGAGATGGTTTTCCTTCTTCATTTTATGTACATACATAGATTGTGTGACATATTTTTATTACTTACTAAAAAAAATTTCTATCAATCTGACAATAATGAATGAAGCACTGATGATGCTTTTTTAATATCCAGCTCCCCCGTATGTATGCGTTTTTGTAAAATTGTCATCCTGTTCTACTGCCACTGGCCCTACTTTTTATCGAGAAAAGCGAAACAGGAGTTAACAATGTAACCCACAGAGTCTGTATGCGACTCGACACGGGCACTGGGTTTATAGCAGTTCTATCATGCAAAATTAAGCCGAAGCCGAGAGAAGCATTTACCAGCATCTTAGGAAAACTGAACACCACCAAAACTAAGATCAGACTAGGACATTGATATCGTGAGCGTACGAGTTTGTGAGACAGTGGGCAAAGCTGCATGTGGGTTAACAGGTAACATAAGAGACTGAGAAGATTCAACCTCCATGTCCGAAAGGAGTTAAGCGAGAGTAGATGGACGGATCTGGCGAGAATGAGAACCAACCACCAAGAGATAACACGCCTCGTACTCTGGGGAAGAATGACGACCAAGCACAACGAGGTAGTCTAGCCATCATCCTCAAGAGAAAAGATGAGCGAGGCACTATGAGTGAAGCCGCATCAAACAGCAGACTAAAGAGTGCGAGACTGAAGGAAGGCACATACACATCACCATCATCCCATAGCCAAATGCGACCAACTCAACAACAGACACTGATGAGAGAGCAAAAACGACTTCTACCTACGAAGCTGCAGACAAGAGACAGAGAATGCCATCACTCATAGACCTCAGCGTCATCATGGGGCCTAAATTGCCTAAGACGGAAGTGAGCCACACTCGACTTATGAGAGATTGATGTGCATGGCGGAAAACCACTGGTGGGGGAACGAGAACATAACAACGGAGATAGACTCTGGCAAGATTCTGCACCAGTGAACAACTACGCTAGATAGGAGGAACCCTCCTATCACGTACCGTGACTATTCCACAAGCCTGACTATGGGCGTTCGCCAAATGGGAGACGATATGAACCTAGAATCTTCGACCATCTAGAGATCAATGGTATGTGGAGACGAGTCCTCTTCTGATAGTGAGAACCCAATGCAAAAGTGCGGATTTACGGGATCTGAATCATTCAACGCTGGTGACAGATCACCAAAATCAAGACTGAAACTGAAAATGAACCAACGAAACAAACCACAATCACAGCGCAGATTTGATACCCAGCGATTGAGAACACCGAACTGATGTCTGCATTCGTCAACGCTCTGAGGAACAGATTCACAACCGGACAACATGAACAGAACACAGCATGACATAGATAATGACACATGGAACAGATCTGTAAACTGTCAACACTGAGAGAGACAGGCAAACAAAATCGGCCATCAAAAATAAGAAGACCAACATGACTAAGATCCACAAGAAACCCTCGATGGCTTATCAATGAAACAAGAGAACAAAGAAGAGACATCTACAAGTAAAGTACCTCCACGGTCACGAGAGAGTCAGGCAAGAGTTGTCCAGAGAGGCAACACAGGAAATGAACAGGACCCGCACGAACTGATGAACAAGAGAGAAGCAGGGACCAGCTAGCAGCTGAGGCAAGAAGAGCAGACGACCCAAGAGAGCGATAGCAAAAGTCGACAAGATCTACCAAGACAAGAAAATGCAAACAAATTTCAAAGAATCTGGCGGTCGGACAAACACGGGGATCAGACAAGGAAACTGTTTTGTCAACCCAAGAGAAACAAGAAAAAAGATGCTGAACACCCCAAAGTTTTATTTTAACCGGATCACAGCCACACCTTGACCATACACGACATCTCAGAAGCTACAGAAGACTTAGACATTGATGTCAACCACCCAACTATTCAAGATCATGACTGCCAATCAAGACGCTTCTCAGAACGGCAAGTCACCAACAGGCAACCTTCTAGGCTTCTGAACTGTATCAAGGCAGATATGCATAACTAGCAACTGACATACTAATGCGAAACCAATCACTGATTCCTCAGCGAGCATGGAAAGAAAACGAGAAGTAGCCTGATGAATTGACCAATGGAGTGATAGTCAAAATCCCACAAGAATCGAACCAGTTCCCCATGAGCAGACTGCAACAACGGGGCTGTCAAACAAATAAGGGCCAAGTCAGCATCAGAAGAATATCAACGATGTGATGATGCTTTGAGAAAACAACAGGGTTTAGGAAGCAACGAGGATTAAAAAAGTAAAGGCAAAGGATCCCCATAACCTATTAGGTCGTCAGGGAGCGAGCGTCAAGACCTCACTGTCTCGTAGCGACCGACGCATATTGAACAGCGCCCGATCTTTCTCCCTCGCGGCTTTACCTTCACCTCGACCCAAAGAGGGACATGTACCCCTTTACACTGGATGAAACGAGGATAACTGTACATGAAGCCAACGCAAACGATCACCCACCAACATTGGCAACCACGCATCAGACGCTCTTAACTCGGCTGGGGAAAGCGAGTGCTATCGACCACTATAGCTAATCCCGTCCACACAACGAATTATAGACCCAGATATTCACACTCAAATCATTCCACCGAAACCAGTGCGCACCGAGTGCAAAGACAGCAGTATTTTGAATTTGTGGACGTCGAAAGGCATTTCTAGACCGTTATATACACGAGGAGACGAACTATCCCCTTTGGAAGTATCCATCGACACTCATGTGCATATCCCATCTAAACGTGGCACAACCTTTATCAAAAGCGTCTATGACAGCAACTAATCACATGCTCCTGTGGCCATAGCCAACACGTGTCCTTTCGATCAAGACTGAGTAGACAGATTAGTTGATGTCAGCCGTTCTCTCATCTGCCATATGTTGAAGTGACTTGAGGATAGACGACAGCAAGACTACCACTCAATGAGGGATTCGCTGGGAGCCAGTTCCAACACGAGATTGACATTGACTCATTGCGGATGACCTAAGCATGTGTCCCCCACACTACCAACATATCCAGGAGTAAGTCCAGCAGACTTCAAACATCCAGTACAGCAAGTGGGGCTTCTATCAGCACCAAGAAAAACAGAGACAATGTACGCCCGTAATTGAACACACCACCCCTGTGAAAGTGATTGTCACTGGACCTGCACCATACGGGCAGTATTCACACAAGACCTATGCACATCCATCAACCATAGGTGATACAAAGAAGTATCACAACAGGACTGGCAGAGGCAGTGACATCGGTTAACTGAGATGAACAACATCTGGAGATCAAACCTCATCAAGCACCAACACCAAGCTGCAAGCTATACCATACGCTGACGTTAGTCTCTGCTCTCTGGTAGGTTATGAGTGCTGGAGCACGAAGCTGGATACTAACGGAAACTTCAATCCTTCCTCCCCCGCTACCTGCCTGCAACAATTCTCTGATGCTTCTTGTCCAGAGAAAGATCTCCAATGAAGAACTACTACAGAAATGCAGCAAAAGACATGGAAGCGCATCATCACCAGACAACGGTGAAGGAATTGGGCCCAATCCTTCGAAGAGAACGAAAGGTTACAATCAACAAGAACAGCATTGCCCTGGACCCCAGAAACCGTTACACAGAACTAAAAGGATTCACCAACAGCAACTTGGAAGAGAACGAGTAGAAAATGAGACTCGTAATCGCCAATGCAGCTCTCTTGGACTCAGTGACTAGATCGGCCTCATCGACTCGGCAGGAAGTGGAAGCCGCATTGTTGAGCTCAAAGCCCACACTCCACGGTAGTACCTGGCTACAATGATAGATTGATGTGATTGCCTCCTGTTTGAACTCTGCCCTTTCCGGGCAAGCCACCGGACTGAGAAAGGAGGGAGGGTTTGGCCGTGGGCCTCATAGCAACCGCCCAACCTTAAAAACAATTCTTTGCGCTACAGAAAACAGCCAACAACATGACCAAGGAGACCTGAATAATCGATGCGCTGGAGATGGAAGAGGCCCCTCAGGCACACGAAGAGGCATGTATGATGCCTAGATAGTGAAAGCCCGTGAGCTAACATGAAGGCCACAAGGGCCGACCCCCAGGTATCACCAGACCAATCAACTTGGAGACATTGGAATGTCGAGCGACAATGTATAGACGGAAAAACAACAAATATAGCACAGAGATGAAAAGCTACAACCTCACTCATTGCTTCGGCCACAGTGAGCGACCCATTGACCACCAGTCCTGACAAGATGAGACAGCTCACTGGCGAGATGCAGCGTTATTTCTGACATAGAAGACGACAACGCTGACTCCCTCACACAGACGGAATGTATCGCGCTCATGTTTCAGGACCTGCGCAGAAAGACCCTGATAGGGATGGATAAGCACACGGATCAAGAATCAATCGCGTGCATGCCCTTCAGGACTAAAAAGAAGAAAAGATCAAAACTGAACATCAACCAGTGTATCTGACGCCAACTAATGACGCGATGAAAACCAAAATACAAGTTCTATGATATACTGCAGAATGCCAATTGCCGAAGTACACAGAAAAGAGAATATTTACTTTCTCACCACTAGGGTCATTCAAATACCAAGATCGAACAATACACGCACGGATTAGCGACACAGTGATGGGAAGCACACGATTATGGAGAGATGAATGATAGAAAAATGGGCGAAGACATTTGTTCTATCAACACTCTGGTTAGTTGGTGACAAGCATATATCCCACCAGAAGATACATAAAAGGACCACTGGGGGTATCACCATAATCATAGTGACTGAGAACCAATTAGACCTATGCTAGCACGGCCTAAGAAGTCAGGAGCGATCTCTACAGGATGTCAGGGTAAAAGAGTAGGCAGACTAGGCAGTCAGCCCCACCAACGCTTGTGCGGATAAAGCCAGCTGAAAGCATAATAGCTGAAGAAGAACTGGAACTGGACAGTAACAAAAAAAGAATGTGCAATAAGTACAAGCACCAGCCTGCTGAAAGACTCAAAGATAAATGATGAATAACAAGCTCTGTCCTCTCACCATAACAAGTCGAATACTACTTTTAAGCGGAAAGAAGAGATTGACATCGAGAGCCATATGGAATGAAAGTACGCGAAAAGAGCCCACACGAACAACTGCACAGGAAGATATTGGGCCCCAAGGAACACTACAGAAGAATGATCGTCGCAGGATTACCACAATGGGCAAGATTGAAAGAGAATCAGAGAAAAGCAGCAATAAACAACAGCCGGTACAAAGCAGCCATAGCCAAGACACAAGCTCAACTCACAGAAGCCAAAAAGAAGTTCAGAGCAGGAGCACAAAACAAGACAAGCGCAAAGTACAGCGATAATACGTAAAAAGCTTTCACGACAGTGTTAGACCGCAACACCCTCTGAAAATTGCATATCGCCACCATGAGTGCAACACCAAACTTCAACTTGATCTTGATAACTCCTATGACAACAATGACCTTCACCGTGTCAACATGGATGACAACTATCACCAAACAGTGTGAAGAACTGAGTCCAACAAGCTGTCTACTTATAACCTGCTCCCCCGTCCTACTTCCATCCTTGCGATCGATATGGACAATGAAAGAATTCAACGGCATACAGAAGATAGTGAATCACAGTGACACTGCGTGGGGACCAGCTGGATGATCTCGACTTTGCAGACGACCTCGCGCCGCTATTCCACAGCCCCCCAACGAGATACAGTGACAAGACACAGAACATAGCAGCCACCCAATTACATGTTCATCACCGATCCAAAGATGGCCAAACGCCATGATTCTCCAGAGCAAACGCAGTGATGAGGAACAGTCACTAAATAATTGGAAGAGCTGGAAGAAGTGAGACAATCGCGTACAGTGGAGCATCAGTACACATGACAGGGAACTGCACAAGAAAGACACAACGTGTCGGAGCAACGAATTTTGGCAAGGCATAGTGTGCAGCTTGCAGCTGAAGAACATTCTGCAGCTCAAAGTGGAGTCGCCCCCGCACAAGAGCACGGCTGTCTCAGCGTCGCGACGTCAAGGTCAAGTCCAGTAAATGTGGCCATGTCAAACCCAAGGCATGGATGCAGTTGAATCGTGGCATCATTATTTTTTGTTAGTGCAGTGGATGTAGACGAGACTTGGTAGGACTAGCTGGTTGATTTGCGTGATCCAGCTGGGCGAAAGAGCTTTTTTTTTCCAGTGTGCAAAATCATAAACCTTCTTGCACAGTAAAATGTATTCGTTGTTCCATTCTATGATCTTCTACATGAATCCAGCCGTTGTATCTGCTGATGGTTTGTCCATGTAACGTGTGAGAAGATCCTCGTGCAAAGATCCTGTTTTATGTTGACTAGCGGTTGGCAATAGGAATGGTTATTTAATAGTACGACCCTGACTGGATGTTTTTAGGTATAACAATTTATCTACTATAGAATAATAATGTATACATGTAATAAAGATGCATCAATACGAGGCTTAATATAACCGCAAAGATTAATATCCTTTTAAAGCTAAGAAGAAGAGAGTGCACGCGTGCGCACAGAGCGCGTGCATGCGGATGCTTAATGTGCATGCGCAAATACTAAGTTTAAATACTGTTTCTAAAGACAAATGGTTATAAACATGTATTCTACATTGGTGTTTGTGAGTGTGGGTGTTGTGTGTGGTGTTCATGCGAGCACCTCACTCCTACTCTCTACTCGTCACACACACACACACACTCTCTCCCTCAAAAAACAACACACATACACACAAGATTCACGCAGTGTTGCACACGAATATAGAATACCATGTTATAACAGACCATGACCCGAAAACAGAACATACACTATCAATCTATCAATAATATTAACAATTCAAAATATCAGTGAAGCAAAAATAAGGAACTTATTTCATGAGCATGCGCTTGTGTACACATAGCTCCCTCAGCTCTACATACATTGTATTCCTACATGGGTGATGTGGTGTGCGTCGTGTGTGTGTGTGTGTGTGTGTGAGTGGAGAGAAAGAGATGAAAGATGAGTATAGAGAAAGAGAGAAGAAGAGAAGAGAGAGAGAGAGAGAGAGAGAGAGACGAGAGAAGAGAGAGAGAAGAGAGAGAGAGAGTGAGAGAACACAGAGAGAGAGAAGAGAAAGTAGAGAGAGAGAGAGAAGCGAGAGAGAGAGAGAAGAGAGAGAGAGAGAGCCGAGTGAGAAAGAGAGAGAGAGAGAGTGTGCATATCGTGCACACGACGAGTGGGTGCGGTGCTATTGCATGCTATAAATGCTAAGTTTAAATGTTGCTCTAGACAAAAGGTCTTTATAACATTGTTTCTATCTACATGGTTAGTGTGTGTGTCAAAAGTCAAACAAACTTTGTGTGTGTGGTGTGGGTGTGTGCGTTCGTGCATGTGTGGTGTATGTGAGTGTGGGTGTTATTGATAGAGAGTGAGTGTATGTGTGTGCGTGTGTGTTGTGGTGTTGTGTGAGTGGTTGTATTATGGTATGTGACTGAGAGAGCACCGCACTTCATAAGCGTGTGTGTGCGCGTAGTATTTTTTTTAATTACATAGGATAATGGTATTAAGCATACTCATCGTAAACAACTGTGTGCTGTGAAAAAGTATTTTTACCTTTAAAAAAAGACGCTATCAATAAATGTTCTATGACTGAATTAGAAAAAATGTAGCTTTGGAGTTCTATTCAAGAAATGCGATATAGAATGAATCTCTTATCAGTCGTGTAAAGATTTCACTTCAATGTACGTATAAAAAAGTGTTTTGACATGACTTAACTGTGTAGTAAAGCAGTGTGTGCTTGTGTATGTTTGTGTTGTGTTGTGAGACGTTAAGAGTAGAGAGAGAAGAGAGAAGAGAGAGAGAAAAGAGAGAGAGAAGCAAGAAGAGAGAGAAAGAGAGAGAGAGAGAGAAGAGAGAGAGAGAGGAGAGACAGAGAGAGAGAAGAAGAGAGAGTAGAGAAGAAGAGAAGAGAGATGAGAGAGAGAGAGAGGCGAGAGAGAGAACAAGTGATCAGCAAAATGTTGCGTGTAACTTTCTTATATAGCTAATGAAATGCAACTGCATGCCAAAATTCTTCCCAAGTAGACTAGGGTGCTTAAGTAAACAGGCCTTATCCTAACATTAACAGACTCTGGTTGTCTGCTTTTTGCCCATCAACTCCATTTAATGCCTAGTCGCACATCGAGGGTCTTAAGTTGGGCGCTAGCACACAACAGTACCAGGGCTGACTTGTCTTTGACCGCACTGTCAGCTAGTTGGGATTGGGCTTGGCTAAACTTTCTGAGGGTGCCTTCCCTGCAATGAAACCACTGGACACACATCGCCACCGCGGTCTAGTGTAGTTGGCTAACGTTCTTATTGCACATGATAAGAAAGAAGAAAAAGGGTTTGAGAATATCTGCCAATGCGCGCTCAAAACAGTACACCACAAAAAGCCAAATACACTTTATTTTGTACAAATAAAATCGTTTACTGAACGAACGAACACTAGATTTGCTCGTACTCATGAAATTGCACACAATAACAAGCCCTAATTATAAGTAAGATATCAGATTCATGTAATCGAGAAAAATATTAGTTTGCTATTGATCACAATATTTAACATGCATGTATCCTCAGAAACTAACTGAACAAGGCATAGTACCTTCTCCGAAGCACCCACATCGATTTATCACACATAACTAGCATTCCTTTTATTATAAACAATTCAAGTATGTCTTACCCTGACTAGAAATTCTACAAGTCACACGCTGGAATAGTGTAAGGAGGGGAGGCCAGGAATGAGAGCACACTTATTATGCTAAGAATTAAAAAGTAATCTTACAACTAGTAAATAATACTACAAATTTAAACAAGGTGAAAGGAATTTTTTTATAAAATGGAGACCTGATATCTGTGATACTGTCCTACCGTCTTCAGCTCTATCTTCTCAGAATACCTGCTCTCCTCCAAAACATCTTCATCAAAAAGATTCTCTCTCTCATACATCTTCAACTCGTACATCTCACTCCTACTCTCTCTCAGTCCTTTTCTCGTCTCTCTCTCCAAACTTCCGCGTCCTCATGCTCATTTCTCTTGTTCACAAGATTCCATAGATCTTTATCATGGGATAGTTGTTTTAGTTGCAGTTAGAGATGAGAGTTCATTAGTGGTACATTATAAAGGCAAATAGGCGTCCCTCTAGTTTGATATTGTTTTAGTTTGATTAGTTCAGTTGAGTATGGACTTTTTAATTCTCTTGTATAGTATAGTATGTAGGTTTACTTTTATGAATAATTATTCTTTATTGTTTATATTCTATTTAATTAATGTGTTTTTACAAAACCTTCCCCGCTCGATATACTCCTCCGCCAACCCACCCTAACATCTTAAGTCCAATGCTTTTCTATATCAACAATTAATCGTTGTATGTCTCATGGTAGATAGGAAAATATTTTTTTATATGGTTTGCTCAGTGGTGAATAGTGTGATTGTTTGTCTCAATGTATGTATGCTCTATATCTATAATAACCATTATAAATATGTCTACTATATGACTTAATCCTTGCTTTTCTGATAGCTAATTGTAGATGAATACATTATTTAAAAAGCGCTATTAAGAGTATGAGCGCTTAAAGACAGACAGTTTGTTGGTAAGAGAGGAAGTAGGGAGGTCATTGAAACAATATTGTCAGTTAATGATGGCAACGAATCATAACTTGTCTAATTTTTAACTCATTTCTCTTAACGTATATTTACTGTACCTGTTTCAGATTATCATATAAGTATAGAGGACTGAAAGATTGTGATGGAACCAGTAGGTTAAGTAAGTTTTGTTTCTACGTTTATGATTTTCTTTTTCATTAAATTACTTAAAACTTTCTTAGTTTAAAGTGTGTGGTGAGAGTGAGCGGTCCCTTGCGCAGAAACTGTGTATAGTGTATATATGTGTGTAATTTGTATATCGGTATATTCTTTTTGTATTATCGCATTGTATGTAATCTTTATCAATGTTTCCTATGCTTTTTATATATGTGAAATTTAATGGTAAAGGACTAGGTATATTCAGTATCATCATTAAGGAATGTTTTTAGACAGACATGCGGACATTGCTTATAAAGCAAATTCATTGCTTAATCAATCGGTACAATCTGGAGAATAAAATTTGACGTATTGAACTTCTGAACTAAATATGTAGAGAATATAATTCATATCATCACTTGAGATATTTTAGTTTTCATTTATCACATCACTATTTCAAACTTGCAGTTTTCATATTCTACAGGGCTAGCTTCACAAGCAATAGTACCGACGTATTCAGCAAGCACCCCTCGATATCACAACATTGCATTGAGATGTCAAGTGATTTTCACCCCACAGCTATTAGCTCCTAGATATGTGTTGACCATAATTGAACAAACTTGAGTCTCTTCAATCCAATGGCTGAGGGGAAGAGATATAACAGTGCTCAGACTAGATGGCGAAGATATTCGCATATACTTGACGTTCAACCAGCTGTGAGCTGTTTGTTGGCATCAACGTCCAACAATAAACGGCGCGGTATATTTCATAGTCATGATAGTATGCTAACTGTCATTCCTGTCATTAGAACTCACAGATCCAACACACTGATATTAACGCAACAGCTTGAACAAGCAAAATCATTTGGAGATTAAAGAATCCCCACAAGCAAAAACTACACCACCAAGTTTGCATAATGAAAATTTTTCAAAATATACTCTCACCACCCATTTTTCAACCCCTTATGAAAATTATTCTCAAAAACAAATCAAACATGTTCACTAAAATCACCAGTACAATAACTAGTCTCACATATGTTTCATTACTTGAGGACAGCTGATGGTCTATCCTATGAAACTGTATAAACATTAATTCACATTAATTCAATTTGATGAATCCCCAATGAAATTCCCAAGTCACTGCACCTGTTTAAACATTACTATGTCATTCCTCACAAAAAAGAATTTCGCATTCATATTAATAACAACCATTACAAAACTATAGTAGGCTTTTACACACATATATTATACAGAGTAATAAGCCTTAGTTTGTATTCAGCATTTTGTTAGCTGAACAATATTCTGCCCAAAATTGATCCTAGTACAACAAAGACAATGACTAAGTTTGAATATGCCACTTGCTCTCTTGTTCAAAATGATAACTTCTAAATTCACAAGCTTGAAACCTTCAAACACAAAATTAGACAAATACCTCATAAACCCTTCCAACCCTTTTTTTAAAATTAAGTTAGGTTAGCTTAAAAAGAGCAACAATACCTTAATGGGGAACATCTCGAGCAAAGACGCTCTTCTCTCTACCGTCTGGGAGGAAAAGATTGTTAGAAAAAGGCGGCAGTTTAAAACAAAGGGAAATAATTCACCAGGAGAAAATTACCCTTGTAGTAAATTGGAGTCATTTTCCTTGCTAGGCTTAGTAACAATGAACACAAAGCACTCTTTTGTGTGAGGTGTTACTATAGTATTTAAATAGTTTTGGTACAACCTTTTATCATAATTTAGAGACTCGGCAGATGTGTTCCTTTTCATCACAACTTTCATCCACATACAATTATCATCAGCATATTGGGCTAGATCTACATTTTTTGAAAGATGGTCCAGCAAGTCATGCATCAAAATATAAAACAGTATGGGTGCAATAACTGAACATTGTGGGATTCCAATTTGTAGTAATCTTGAAAATGCATATGTAGTCCCCATTTTATCCTTAATTTGTCTGTTTTCAAAACAAAAAAATTATGAAACCATACGTATGCTCTGACAAACCAGTATTCTTGAGTTTAAATAAGGACCATGAATGTCATACCTGGTCGTATGCCTTAGATATATGAAAAAAATGTTGCTAGTAGACATTTCCGACTGGCAAACTGATACTGGACCTGAGTTGTCAGCTTTACTAGATGATCAATAGATGATCTGCCTTTTCTAAAAACTGCTTGACTCACAGGATTAATTTTAATCTTCTCACACTAATAGTAACCTTACAGCACATAATGAGTCCCTTCTCACCATTTGGCTTTTCATGTTTTATGTAATTCAAAATGTACTTTGGATGCTTTTTCTACTGGTGAAAACTCCATTGAAATCGAATATTTAGTTTCTTAGAAATGGGGTTTAGAATGTAGAATCCCTGTGAGCGGCCATTTTGAGAAAATGAAGGAAAACTGAATTGCAAATGTAACGTTAGATTTTCCTTCGCAATCGACCTCCAATTTTCATGAAACTTTGCATACTGATTACATACATAAAAGAGTACATTTTTACAAATTTTTGTGGTCATATGTGAATGTTGTCAAATACAAAACATATTTAAATGAAAGACTACCATGGTCTTGGTATTCATATTGGCTGATTATTAAATCTTGGGTTCTACAAATATGTTTTAATGAAATTTTAAACAGAAAGAGAATACATTGTTAATGTTAGAATATTAAGTTTCAACAGTTAATGTTTTGAAGAAATATTTCAGTGAATTTTAAAAAAAGGTGGAAAACAGGTACACTTCCTCCTCATCTACACTTAACTAATGTATGGAGTGTTGAAGCTAAAAGTATTACAAAACAAAAGGGCATAAATAGAAAAGTGCCATGGATACAATTTTGGGTTTTTGTGGATTTACATAGGTGTAGACAACACCAAAGGGATTTTGCTTAAAACCAACATATTTACACTATCAAATTATTTTAACTTGTTTAAAAGAATAAAACCTTCAAGACCAGACATTTTAAAGGATTGTATTGCTCTTAGAAGCCACTTTTTCATCTACAAAGCCAGGGTTTCGGGCAATAGTTATTATAAAATTTGCACAGTAAATGAAGGCAATGTTGTAGATATTGAAAATGATTCCAAAGTTGTAACATAATATAAACACGTACAAAACACCATTCTCTTTCCTGAGCCAATTTTAGACTCTGAAAACACACAATGCTGATGCTGTAATTTCTTTAGCTTTAGCTTTATGCAAAACTAACTTACATGGGTATAAAACACATAAAATTGTGCACACTTGTACACCACACACAAACACATAGTGAAAAAACACGTGATCTGAAACACAGAGACACACATACACATACATAGACACACACACACACACCGAAACAAGTGAAGATTATCATTTTTCTAGAATTTAATACTTATCAGCTGTTATGTTATGTATTGTAAAATATTGTCATTATATGTGACCTTCCAGTGCATAATAAGTCTCTTCTCACCATCCGGCTTTTTTCATAATTTATGTGATTAAAAATGTACTTTGTATGCTCTTTCTAAAAGGTAAAAACTCCATTGAAATCAAATATTTAGTTTCTGAGATACAGGGTCTAGAATGTGGGATCCCTGTGAGCAGCCATTTTGAAAAAAATGAAGTAAACTGAAATACAATTTCAATGTTAGATTTTCCTAAGCAATCGATGTTCAATCTTCATGAAACTTTGCATACTGATTACATACATAAACAAGTATACGTTTACATATTTTTGTGGTCATATGTGAATTGTGTCAAAAAGAAAACATTTTAATGGGGACACTGTGGTCTTGGTATTCATTTTTGGGTGATTATTTTATATGGGTTCTCAAGAGATTTTGTTTTTAACAGTAAAGGGCTGTCTAATTTAGTTTTATGTTTACTTTGTTTTTTGGTTTTTTTTTTCCTTTTTCCCAGGGTTTAAATTTTTCATTTTTTCTTTTTCTCAAAAAGTTTATTGATACTGCGTTCTGTTTTTTATCTTTTAATGTTTTATTTTTTTAAGAAATTTTTAATAGTTTCCTTTTTCAAACGTTTTGCTCAACAAACTGGTTTTCCAAATTTGGGTAAGCAAGATGAACAAGGGAAAGAAAAACTTGATAAATTTGGCAGTTTAAAATTTTCTTTTGATTTTGGGTTTTCACAAAACCCCAACCCCAAAACACACAAATACCCCCCCACACACACAAAACACCCATCACACAAAAACAACACACACACACACACACAACACACACACACACCACAATCCAACGCACCACACACACACACAACAAACACACACACACACCCCACACACACACACCCAAAAAACACAACACCCACCCACACACACACAAAAACACACCCCAGAAAGGCATACATTTTAAAGCAATGGGAAAAACAACACACCCCAAAGTGGTAAAGCAATACAATGCAATACAACAAACACAAAAAAGGTAAAACAAGGGAATGCAATACCCAAAACAACCACACACACACACACACACACACAAAACAAAACACAAAACCACACACCCATGCAACCGAGCGGCATACATTAAAAAGCAATGCAATTTCAACACACACACAAAGTGGTATACAATTTCAATGCAAACAACAAAAACACAAAATTTTTAAACAATGCAAAAAAAATACAAAACAAACAAAACACAACACACACACACACACACACACAACAAAACAAAAACCCCACACACAAAACCAAAAAACACACACAACCACACACACACACAAACAAAACCCACAAAAACAGAATTTTGCAAGCATCCAAAAAAAGTGTGTCTCAAAAACCCCCTAAAAAACAACAACACACAAAAAATATAAATGGCATGCCAAAAATTAATTTTTTACAACAACACAAGCTTTTTCCCTTTATGTCAGGGTTTTGTGTTAAACGTTTTTCCCTCCCTCCTTCTTGACTCTTTAAAATTCCCTTTATTTTTTAATCACTTTGCAGTACTCAACTTGTGGCCGAAGCTGAAAAACAAAAAAAAAACCCCCAAACAAAAATTTAAAAAACAAAAGGGTTTTTATAAAAAAAAACAAAAAAATGATGAACATGGGCCCGGTTTTTCAAAAAAAACAAAAAAAAACCCAGGAAAATTAAAATACAAAGGCAAAATTTGGGGGTAAATTCAAAAAAAAGTTGACATTTTAAAACAATTGGGATATGAAAAAAAATGTTTCCCTCAAAACCTTAGATTTTTCCCCAGTTTTTTGATTAAACCAATTTACGCTTTGGGGAACAGCAAAGTAAAGGGTGTATATTCAGTGGGTTTCCCTACATGGACAATTTTCCCCTTTTCAAAATTTTGGGGCTTCAAGTGGGGTCCCCACTATAAATCTCGACAAGGAGGCTTGACTCAAACATCCTTTTGTGGGGAAACCCTGGGGGCTATTTGGCCCCTTTTGGAAAAACATCTCCAACGCTGAAGTCCTTAAAGCCCCCTTGCCCCAGAGAGTGGGGAAGTTTCTGGGGGGCAAGGCCTCTCCACATAATCAAAATTTTTGCCCAAATTTCCGAAACATCAGCTACCAATTTCCCTGCTGTTTTGGGGGTCATCATGAACATGAAAACAAAAAACACTAAGGAAAACCCCCAGTTTGGAAAATATTTTTGTTGTTTTTTTTTAATTTCCCGAATCAAAAAGAAAAAAGAGCTATTAAGATTTTTTAATTGAAAACATTGAGTTTAAAAAAAGTGGTTAAAATTTTTTTTAAAAAACCCAAACAGCAACATAAGTTTTTTAAAAAAACACATAAATTTAAAAACACACACACACACACACCCCACCACACACACACACAAAACACACACTCACAAACAAAAAAATTTTAAAAAAACTCCCCTTAAATCCCCCTCACTCAAATTACTCACACACCCCAAAAACCACACAACATACATGAAATTCAACATGTGGGGTGTGTTGTGAGCGCCCACACCATACATGAAATAGGCTTTTGGGTTTTTTAGGAGATGCCAAGGGTCCCGAAGCATACATCCCACTGCCTGTACCTTTTTCTCCAAATCTGCATCAGGTCCTGATTCAAGGATACAGAAATTGGATATGAAAGGGAGCGCTTAGTCTGATCTTTTAGATAAGTGAAATATTTTATCTCTCGTGGGGTTTTTGTTTTTACAAAACTGTTATTTTGTTTTTTGGCGTCCGCATACACTTTTGGCTTGGGTCCCTGGTTGATACAAGGCTCCCAGGGACTGAAACTTTTAACTGTTTCAGCTTTTCGTCATTAACCCCGAAAAAGTGCAATGCCCTTGGTGGATTTTTCATCATTTTGGGCTTCCTGCATGTTCCAGGCGGATGGTTTGGGGCCTTCAATTTTTGTTAGGCTGGCAAGCCTTTTTTTTGATCGGGTATTCCCTCAATGCATTACGCTGGGGTCCTACAACATGCCACTGATTGGCAAGGGGGGAAGCCATGATCACGCCCTACTAAGAATCTGCAACAAGATCTTGGGAACAAAAAGGCCAAAAACCAAGGACACAGTCACTCATCCACCCTCCCAAGAAAAGGAAAACAAAAACAATGCCATAATTCCGCACAATCAGCCCCTAGCACCCAACAAAATCTGGGGGCAGATAAAAAATTAAAAAGACGAAGCCACAAGAGAGACCCTCATGTGAGGACAAGCAGGTTTTAACAGGGCGCAGCACAAAGAAAAGTATTTAAAACCCAGAATACAAGTGACGGTACCTTTTGGGTTTTTGCTCAAAAAGCAAACGCAAAAAAAACTTTACTTTTTAAATATCTTTTGCTTCGTCAAAGCAATGTTTTTTTTCTGTTTTTACATGAGTAACCCCCCCTTGTTTCTGTTTTCAATTCATCGGGTCGGGGGCAGGGATTTGCAATCCACGATTGTTTTCCCTCATGTTTGCTAACTAGCACTTGCAATTGGTTGTAATAATACCTCACTTCATTATAAAAACCTTATGATTTTATCCTCCAGAAAATTTGCAGAACGAACAGAAAATCAGGTATTATTATCGTTGTACTTTAGAAGCAGACAAACCCAATTTTGTTTAAACATCTATTCCCTTTGGTTTTTGTAGGTCACACTCCCCCTTTGCCCCAAAAAGAAAATGACATCCTCCCCCTGTGTTTTGTTTATGAATTTCCCCTATTCGGGTTTTTCATTTGGTAAAGTTATAATTCAAACTAGTATAGTTACACTGGAAGGTCAAAACTGTGACTTTCAAATCGTATGTCACTCTTTTGTTATGTAAATCTGAGGGGTACAGGTGAGGAAAAGTATCTCTTCGGATCTTTTTTATTTAAAACGCTTTTCTTCGAGGTGGGGCCCCAATTTATATTTTAAAGTGATTTTGTAAGGAAAAAAACTAGATATTTAAAAATTTTTTTTTTATTTTTTCCCTTTCGAAAAGTCTTAAACATTTGTTTTATCCAAAAACACAAATCGCAACACCACCCCTACGAAAATTTTTTGGGCCCCTAGGGGAAAAAAAAGGCCCGAGTGACAAGCAAAATCATCATAATTTTCAAATTTTTTTAAAAAGATTGTTCCCAACTTTATATACAAAAAATGTAAGTGCATGGCCTATTATTACATTAAAAAAATGGTTTTTGGTTTTACTGTTTTGTGCACGGAACAAAAAATTGACTTGTTTTAAAATTGAGGGGAGTAAAACCCCCTCCCAACATTTAAAAAAAAATCTTTTTAATCAGTATCACTTTCTTGCAAGTGTTTGATCTTTCATTGAAAACATCAATGCCAAAGATTTTTCTTTTTTGGTAATAAAAAGATTTCATCTTTTTTTTCTTGGGAAAGGTTAATGGAGCATTGACGTAATTTTCTGTTACAGAAAATGGGTTGGGAAAAATGACTGAATTTTTCTTTGGTTTTGTAAAGCTTTTGTGTTGGGGGTTAACGCCATCGGTCTGCTTTTTTTGGAAAAAAATTTTTGCAAAAGATTTGGGCTTTTTCCTTAAAGAAGGAAACCAAAGTTTTTTATCCAAAAGGATAAATTTTAATTCTAGCCATTTTTCATTTGTTTGTTTTCTCCACACTCTTGTAGGTTGTGATTTTATTAAAATTTTAAAATTGCAAAAAGGTTGTCCTAAGCTTTCTTAGCACTGAATTATTCATGCTGTGACATTTTGCAGTTTTATGGCCCCCGGGATTTTCAGTCCATGATTTTTTTTGTAAATTTGAACATCAGTTTTTTTTCAGGACTGCTTTTTCAAAGCGGCTTTCCCCATACATTGCAGTCAGGCAGTCAAAAGTTCTTGTTAGCACGTTACCCTATAACCCCCGTCAATTTTTCGCGTGGGGGGAGGAAAATCAATAGAAAAAACAACAACAAAAAAAAAAAAGGGGACTTGGGGGAGGGATTGGGGCCACCAGGAATATCCAAACCACAGAAAAAAAAATGAAAAACAAATTTCAAAGCCAATATGATACCCCCCAAGGTCAGGGCCCGGTTCCCCCGACGTTGCTTTCCCAATGAAAATAAGGGTGGAAAAGGCCCAAGTCGCTACGGAGTTAAAACAATTTCTTAAGCTCCCCGGAGAACAAACACATTGGTAACGGAACGCTGTAACCTTTTCCGTGCAGAAAATTCAAAGAACAGAGTATAACTTAGCCCTATAAAAGGGAACATTTTTGGGGCAGGAGAAGTGAGATGGGGAGATTTTTGGGGACAAAAGATTGAAGAAGGCAACAAAACTGGGAATGGGAAGACAAAAACAATTGGATGGCATTTATTGCAGAAGGAAATAGTGGGGTGCATTTTTCACTGTACTACTTCCACAGGATTTCACATCCGGGATCGCAAAACCCAAGAACATCACCTATAAAATCTATACCCATCATTGACCCTCAGAGAGAAGTAGAAGAATTTTTCGAAAACTTGAAGAGACCATTATGAAGAACCCAAGAAGGACATCATCACATTCAAGGGGAAATTTTTAAAGCCAAAGGGGTCCTGATCTTACAACCAAAGGGCGGAACAGTTGGTCAGTTTGGAACTGGAGAGACCAACGACAGGGGACTATGTCTGCTAGAGTTTGCCTGCACCCACAGACTTACCTTTTGCCAATCCCTCTATCCCCACAACATAAAAGGGACGACAACTGGCATGCGTCAAAGGGCAAGATCCAAAACCAAATAGATTTCATTTTAACACCATGGCGCTTCAATCCCATCAACAGAGCCAGAACAAAGAACCTACCCTGGAGCTGACATAGGCAGCGACCACGACCTTGTGCTGCTGGTATTCAAAATGAAGCTGAAGAAAAACAAACAGCCTGCAAACCCACGTATAAAATTTTGACGTTGACAAACTGAAAGATCCAGATGTCGAGGAGATCTTCCAAGCTAAGCTTGGCGGACGTTTTGCGGCATTAACCCTCCTGGACAATGACATCAATGACCTCACCAACAACTTTAATGAGCCAGTCTGAGAACAGCAGGGGATGGTACTCGGTCGTCAGATGAATAAAACACCAGCCATGGACATACAATGCATCTTGGACCTCTGCGATACAAGAAGAGCACTGAAACCAACCAGGTCTTCCAACTCTAAAGAATACCGGAGGGCCAACAATCTTGTGAAGAAGTCAATGTTAAAGGCCAGAGAGAATGATCAGTGATCAATGTGATGAGATCGAAAAAGCATGAAATTGGGCAACAGTAAAAAAAGCATACGACACCCTGAAAGAAACTCACAAAACCATTCAAACCAAATCATCAGTCATTGAAGACAGCTCCGGAAACCTCCTCACAGAAAGTTCAGCTGCATTGAACAGGTGGTCTGAGTATTTCAAGAACTGTACAAACTACCCAATCCCACCTGACAAAGCATAAAAGAAGAGAAAGCAGCAACATCAAGAGCACCCTCGCCTTCCTATACTGAGGGGAAAAAGTGGAAGAAACCCCTCCGCAGCTTACCAGTAGAAAGCCCCAGGAGCAGACAACATAAACCCGCAGAGCGCCCAAGCATGGTGGCGAAACAGTCAAACACACATGTTACAGCTATCTGCAGAAGATTTGGGAGACAAAACATGGCCAAAAGAATGGACACAAACACTCATTATACCCCTGCCAAGAAGGGAATTTACGCCAATGCCAAAACTATAGAACAATCAGCCTCATCAGCCACGCCAGCAAATCAGCTCAAAGTTATTTTGAATCAACCAAGAAGGAGGCAGAAGAACACCCCTTGCAGAGGAAAAAAGCTGGTTCAGGGCAGGCAGAAGCACAATCGACCAATTTTTAACCCGTCAAATCCCATGGGAAAAACATCTTTAAAAATTTAGAGAGACCTGTTTTTACAATTTCAAACGACTTCAAAAAGGCTTTTGGGGAGAGTAGGCACAAGGCCTGGCAGGGCCACAAAAAGTTTTGGCTTGAAGGACTAGTGCAAAAACCCTTCAAGCACATACAACAATTTCAAGCAAAATGATCCTTCTGAACAATTTTGCAAGAGTCAAAAACACGGGGGCAGGTCCACAGGAACCCTTTCACCTGCAAAAAAGAAAAAAGATGCATTGTTCGTCCAGGGTCACCCCCACAACATCTGCCAAAAACAGACGGGGGGAAACCCGAAGGTGGGAAAGAAAAAAACCCGAAAAAGCAGGATGGACAACACAGGGGAGGACCGGGGTAAAAATCGGAGGGGACCTGGCGACCGAGGACCGGATGGATGAAGGGGGGTTTAACCAGGGCTTTGTCTTTCTTTCTCCTCCACGCCCCAAGGGACGGTTTGATGATGATGTTTGACCTAATTTAATTGGATGTTGTAGCCCTTTGTTAATTTTTGAAATTGTTTTAAAACAATTACTTTAAAAACAGAATTTCCCAAAAAGAATTGTACATTTTGTCAAATTGTCATGCGATGTATTTTTACTAAATTCCCGTAAGATTTGCCAAAAATGAGCCAGTTGCTTCTTTTAAATTGTTTTTTTGGAATTAAGTCAGGAAAAAAATTTTTACTATTTTAAACTTTTCACACTCTTAATGGGGAAAGGGGAACATGCCACTCCCTAATTTTTTTAAATTTTTCCCCATGAATGTGACAATGCAATTTAGGAGAAACTAAGTAATCTATCATTTGGTCGATGGGGGGTACATCAAGATTCGTTAAAGGGACCCATCGTTAAGCAAAAGTAAGGGGTTTTAATATTTTCAAAAACTGTTTTTAGTAATTGAAGGCATCCTTTTCCCCAAAAAAAGGGGAACGGCGTTAAAATCCCGCCCTTAATCAATTTTTTTGGTCACTTTTAGTTTTCAGCCCGTCATATTTTTTATCAAGGCCTTTTGGGAAAAAACAAAAACGTTATGGGTGAGGATTCAAAAAACTGTACAGAAGCAAATGAAGAAACATTTTTTTGTTTTGGGTAGGGGACTGATCGTACAGTGTGTAAACAAAAACGGGTGAAAATTGCAATAATAAATTTTAAAATTAGCGTTTTCACAAATGGTGGATAGAAAAGTGCTTTAGTCTAGAAAGCTTGGTTATTTTTAACATTTTTAAAGACTGAAGGTAAGTACCTTGATAACAAATTTTACATACAATGGGTGAAGTAATCAACATTTGTACATAGATCTGCAGTTCCCCTGCAGTATTGAACTTTCTTTTGATATTACCATTCAAAAAGTTTTAAAGTTTTTATAAAACTTTCCTCTTTACAAACACTTTTAATAGAATTTGGAAAACTCGTTTCTTTTTTCCTTCTGAAAGTATTTAGAGTTCTTTAAAATACCCTCCATGAACAAACATTACCCAACCCGCCCGCTTGCACTATCAAATTTCGGGGACATAAGCGCGATTTTCAAATTTTATTTCCCCTTATGCAAAATTTCCCAAACTTGTCACATAATAAAAAATAATAAAAAAAATAAAAAATAAAAAATAAAAAATAATAAAAGGAAAAAAAAAGGGGTAAAACTTGTAAAAAAAAAATGAAGGGAAAAAACTTTTAAGGAAAACCCAAAAAAAAAAATTTAAAAAAAAAAAACCCGGGAAAAACAAAGAGAAAAAAAAACAAACAAAAAAAAAAAAAAAACCCCCCCCCCAAAAAATGAAACAAAAAAAGGAAAAATCAAAAAATTTGGGGAAATTTGGGGGAAAAAAAAAATTAGGGGATGGAAAAAAAGAAAGGAGGAAAGGGGTTTTTAAAAAAAGGGGGAAAAAAAAAAATTATGGGAAAAAAAAAGGGAGGAAATTGGGGAAATTGAAAAAAGGGGAGAAATTTAACATTTTGGAAAGAAAAGGGGAAAGGGATAAAAAAGAAGGGGAAAAAAATTTTTTTTTAAAAAACCCCAATGGGTAATTTTTTATTTTAAAATAGTTGTTAGATGATGGGGGTGGGCCTCCAAAAAGAATTACGTATCTAAACGGAAAATAGGATGGACAAGTTTGGTAGGGGGAAGTGGAAAGACTTGCGAATGCGCTTTGCGCCGTAAAGATGTCAAGACGGCAGGTCGGTGAGGAAATTTTTTTTATAGAGAAATGTTTTTTCAAGAGCTACTCCTAAATTTTTTGGTTGGACAAGGGAAGACGGGTTGCGAATTCATTTAAATTTTTTGAATAAGGAAATTTTTTGTTGGATCCAATGAGTGGCTTTGGTTTTTTAAAAGGGGATTAAGTTTTTAACTTGTTCGAGTCATCCTTTTTGAAGCTTTAAGGCATAGGGGCAATTTGTCAGGGGGGAGGGAAGTTTTCAACAGTATTACCCTGAAGGAGTACATCGCAAGAAATGAAATTTAATTATGGTTTTTTTTGTATGTGGAAATGGCAGTGTAAAAAAAAAAGAGAAAAAAAAGGCCGGGCTGTCCTGCGGGACTCCAAATTCCATTTTTTCATAAAATTTTTCAAAAACCCCCCCCAAAAAAAAACCTTTTCCAACAATTTTTAAAAAAAATTTTTTTTTCCAAAAACCCACCAAATTAACTTGTTTTGGATTTTTTGATGTTTTGAAGGGGTTTAACAATTTCAAGGGGAAAAAATTTTTAAAAAACCCAAAAAACCCCCCCATGGAAAAAAAATTATTGGATGTTTATTTTTTAAGGGGGGGAAAAAAGAAAAAACCAGATGTCCCCGCACCCCCCTAATTTTTTAAAAATTTATTTAAAACCCAAAACTTTTTTTAATTAATAAAAACAACCCCTCTTCCTTTACCCCCGGGTCTTCTCCAAAAAAAAATTTAAAAAAAAATCCCCCCCCAAATTTTTTCCCCCCCCCCCACCCCTTTAAAACCCCCTTTTTTTTACCCCCCCTTTTTTTTCCCTTTTTCCCCCTTTACCCAATTTTTCTTTTTAAACCCAATTCAAACAAACCCCCCCCCAAAACCCCCTTTTCTTTTACCCTTAAATCCCCCTTTTAAAAAAAATCCTTATATTAAAAACCACCTTTCCCCCCCCTTTTCCTCCCAAACTTTCCCCCTCAAATGTCCCATTTTAACCTTTCCCCCCCTAAAAAACCCCCCTTTTTGGTTTTTGTGGTGTGTGGTTTTGGGGGAAAATGAGAGCCCCTTCAAAATTAAAACAGCAAAAGGGGGCAGGATAATTTTTTAAAATTTTTTACGCGAAATCAAACATTTCACCTTTAAGAAGGTTTCATTTCCCCCCTTCCCCCGAGTTTTTAAAAAGTCGTGCGACATTGAAAAAAAAAATTTTTTGGGGTTTGGGGAAACTTTTTTGCAAAAAAAGGGGAATTTCAAAAAAAAAACTCAACGCTGACCCCCGATTGATTTTTCCGGGTTGGTTTGAAAATTTAAACAAACCCACCCAAAATTTAAAATACACCCCGGGGGGTGGGACCCAACACACCTTTTTTCCCCCCCTTTAGGACCCCAAAAAATCTCCCCAAGGAACCCCAAAAAAAAGCCCCTTTTTGGGTTTTAAAGAAACCTTACAAAAAAACCTTAAAATAAAATTTAAGGGGCCAAAAAAAAAAAAACTCCCCAAATTTTGAGAAATTTTTTTTTTAAATTTGGGAGCAACAAAAACCCAAAAAAAAAAAAACAAAAATGCTTAACAAAAAAAAGCTTTTTTTTAAAAAAATTTAAAAAATAAAAAGAGTCCTTTAAAAAGTTTTAAAATTTTTTTTTTTTCCATATTGGGGGGGCAATTCCCAAAAAATTTTTTTTTCCCAAAAACAAAAACGTTTAGGGGTTATGTTATGTTAAGGGTAAAAGGGTTTTTAAAAAAAACCGGGGGAATTTTTTTAAAAAAGGAAATAAAAATTTCCAAAGGAAACCTCAAAAATTTAAATTCTGAGAAACCCGGAAGGTTTTTCATTGGTTTTTTGGGTGGGAATTTTTTTCCCAAGGCAGACAACAAAGAGGGAAAAAACCCTCGGGAAACCTG
>CM054154.1:3203834-3299988 GCA_028751875.1 Rapana venosa
TGCGGGGTTGGGCGGCCCAGTCTTTGATGTTGTCAACCCAGATTTTTTTGGGTGGCCTCTTCTTCCTTGCCTTAAAACTGTTCCCTGCAGGATGATTTTTGCTAGGGTGTTTGGTCTTGTGGTGTGACCAAACCAATCAGTTTTCTCCTCTTTATGGTGGAGAGCAGAGGTTCTTGGGACCCACATGCTTTTTGATTCTTCTTTCACATAGTTGCTGGTCTTGTGTCTTTTGTATGATATTTTGGGAGTCTTCTGGGGCACTTGTTCTCAAATTGCTTGGATTCTCCTCTCTACCCTCTGCTGACAGAGTGCATGTTTCACAGCCATATAGGAGGATAGATATCACGGGGGATTTGTAAAGTGATATTTTGGTGCAGAAGCTATGTTGTTGCTTCTGATGATCATCTCGAGTCTGGCTAGAGCAGATGTTGCTTTTGCAATGCGAGCTTTCACTTCATTGTTTGATGTGCCATCTTTTGTTAGGATGGAGCCTAAGTATTTGAATTGGCCCACCCCCTTCTAGTATTTCTCCATTCATTTTTATTTCCGTGCTGTCATTACTTGCGCTGTTGACCATGATTTTTTTTTATCTGTACTGACCTCCATGCGTATGCGCTCGCTTGATCTAAATTGACTATATGGAGGTTTTGCAGTTCTTGTTTGCTGTCCGCCCATCAGGTCAATGTCATCTGCAAATCTGAGGTTGCAAGAGGGGTCTTCCACCAATGAGGATGGAGTGTTGGTGGTTTTGCAGTGTCTTTGTCATGATGTTTTTGAGGTAGAGGTTGAAAAGTACAGTGAGAGAAGGCAGCCCTGACTGACCCCAATCGTGGTCTTGAAGAACCCACCATGTGATTGTTCATGAAAACTGCATTTCTTTTTGGTTCTCGGTACAGTGCCTTGATGATTTCAATGAGGCAGTTGTCAATTTTAAAAGTCCCCTGAGTACTTGCCAGAGGTCGTCATGCCATACCTTGTCAAAGGCCTTTTTGAAGTCTATGAAATTGTGATACAAGTCTCTTTGGTGTTGTAGATGTTTCTCTATCAGAATTCTCAGATTGAAAATTTGTCCATTGTGCTGCGTATTGGGTCTAAAGCCGGCTTGTTCTTTTGACAGGAGTTTTTCTGCTTGATTTTTCAGTCTGTTGAGGACTACCCACAGCATAATCTTGCTAGGATGGCTTATAAGACTGATGGTTCTGTAGTTCTGGCATTGCTTGAGGTTTCGTAAGGAAACTGTTTGGTTGGGGTATTACAAGAGACTGTGTCCATTCTTCTGGCCATTCTTTGGTGTCGTGAATCTTCTGACAAAGTTCTGTGAATCGCCTTGCTGTTTCATTCCCTCCATTTTTTTATGAGTTCAGCTGAGATGTTATCGATTTCAGGGGACTTTCCCTTCTTCAATTTGTTTAATAGCTGTATTTTACTTCACAACCTTAGTATTGGTGGGTCTTTATCTGGTGTTCAGGTGGTTTTTTTGCCAGAAAATATGTTGGTATCTGGGCGTAGTGGGTAGTTATACAATCCCCTCACAGTATTCCGTCAAGCGTTGGAGGATGGCATGCTTTCCGTTAAAAGATTTCCTTCTTGTCTTCAATACAGAGGCTTTAGACTTGTGTTGTTTTAGTTAGTGATTTTAGAGTGTTGTTAAGTTGTTTTGCTGGTTCCCTTGGCCATACCAACTTCGATGCTGTGGCATTGTTCTTCTATCCACGCTCTTTGGCTTCTCTCATCTTTTTCTCGTTTCACTTCTCTTGTGGCTATCTTCTTTGGGTATATTGTTGTTGCTTCTTGACTTGTGAACTTTTGTTTCTTAGCTCTCGTTCTTTTTTGATGCTGGCAGGGTCAAGCACCTCATTGTCACCAGTTGTTTCTTTGTTCGCTTTCCTTCCAATGTTTCTTCTGCTGCTGTAAATTACACTTTTTTTGATGTTGCTTAGTGTGTCCACATCATTGTCGATGCGCTGTGAGTGTCGAACTTTCCTCCAATGTTGGCTTGGAAGATCTCAACCCTGTTGGGTTTATACTGTTTCCAGATCAATCTTAGCGATGGGTTTGTGTTTGCGTTGTTTATTTGCTGTTTTCAGAGGTGGTAAGTACAAGGTCGTGGTCACTGCCAATGTAGCTCCTGGGAATGTTCTTGTGTTGCTTGTTATGCTGGATTTGAATCTTGTGGGTGACAGAATATAGTCATTTGATTGTAATCAGATCCATTTGGTGAGTGCCAAGTTGATGTTCTGATGCTTGTGAGGATGGTGAGTGTTTGCCATAGTTAGTTTGTGCTTCTTTGCAATTCCAGCAGCCACTGTCCTCTTCCGTCTGTTTCTCCTAGTCCAAAGTGTCCTGTAGTTCCTGCCCAGGTGTCATAGGCATCAGGCCCCACCTTAGCATTCCAGTCGCCTTCCACAATAAGAATATCTTTTTGGGGCGTTTTGAAGATGACGTTTTTAAGTTGTACATAAAACTCTTTTATCTGGTCATCATCGTAGTCAGATATTAGAGCATACACTTGGATGAGGGTGACAGTCTCGGGTTTTGCATAAACTCTGATTGAGATGAGTCTGCTGGTGTGCAGCTGATGATGCTTGACACAATCTCTTTCCTAACAATGAAGCCTACTCCGTGTTGATGTAGTTTCTCTTTTCCACTGCACCATGTCTTGTGGCCATCTTGCGTGGTTGTTTCTCCGAAGCCAGTCCATCTGACTTCCGCAAGCCTAGGATGTCCCATTATATCTTTTTAGTTCATGTTGAGTTCCTGTACTCATTCCTGTTTGGTATAGAGTCCTCACATTCCATGTTCCGATGGTTACTCACTTTTTTTGAAGCTTTAGAGTTTGGTTTTCAAGGAGGCCTGCAGTGGGTAGCGCGGTCGTTGTTGATCCGGCCTCGACTGAAACTTGCATGTTTTTTCTGTTTTGTTTGCTCATCATGTCCTTGCAGTGGGCTTGAGGAAGCTTGTGGCGTCATCTCTCTCTAAGACTCCTACTGGTGAATAAGAAATCACCAGCCCCTTACAACGTTTTGTGCCCGCCAAGTAGAAGCGGTTACCGGGGTGTGGGTGGTAAGGACCCGGACCCAGAAGAAAGATTTGAGTGCCAAGGGAGGACCAGTACCCCCGTTAAACCCGAGGGAGCACTCCCGGGTTTTTACAAAGGTACCACCCCCCTTAAGCACTCCATACCTATGGCTTTTTTAAAGAAGATGAAGTCTAAAAGGATGACAGAGTACCATACTTCCAAAAATGTCCCGCCCGTTATTGTTTTGACGTTGTGCAACAAACAGATCACAGCTGGTTAAGCAACCCTCAAAAATGCCATATTTGCACAGTACGCAGACTTTTTCAAAAACTCTTCCCCTCAGCATAAGAAGAGAACCAAAGTTTTTAAAAATGGCAACCAAATCGGCCCCAATAGTGTGGTGAAAATCCACTGTGAAAACCCCAACTGCAAATTTTGAATCGAGGGGGCTTGCCAAAGGTCCCCCAGAAAACGCTTTTTAAAATATTTGGATCGAAAAACTGTAGTTACAAGAGCAAAACCCAAAATTTTAAAATAATTAGAAAGTCAAGTAAAAAAATTTTTTTTTCCAGTTGGGTCATTGAAAAAGAAATAAAAATTTGCTTTTTTTCATAAAACCCATTGTCCAAAAACAAACCCAAAATGAGATACTGAAATCTACATATCCTTTACCATTAAATTAAAATTTTTAAAAAGAGGAAAATTGATAAAATAAACATTAAAAAAATTAAAAATTACCACATATCCCTAACACACACACATCATATACCAAAACCCGCGCATGGGCCGCTCACTTTCACACCACACTTTAAAAAAGGAAAGTTTTAAGAATTAAAAAAAAAATCTAAAACGTCAAACAAACAAATTAATTTAACCCTTTGTTTCATCCCAAACTTCACGTTATACTTTAAAATAAAAAAAAAAGGACAGGAAAATACGTTAGAAAAAAGGTTAAAAATTTGAAAGTTAGGCATTCGTTGCATTTATTTTGACAAATTCTTTCAATGACTCCCCCCCTCCTTCCCCCCCCAGCAAAAGCGCTTTTATGCGCTCATCCCTTTTAAAAACGGTTTTTTTTAAAAAAAAATTTTCAAGAAAGCATAAAAAGGGAAAAAAAGTCAAAAAAGACAATTTTAATGGGTTTTTTTAATGAAAAAACAAGACAAAAATCACCCCCTACCATGAACAACAATATAAAAAAATTTTCCTCACCCTGAGACAACAAATAAAGAGATAACAGAAAGCATTGGAAAGGATAGGGGGTTGGGAGGAGTATCGGGGGGGAAGGGGAAAACACATTAAATTAAATAAAAAATAACTTTAAAAGAACAATTATTCAAACAAGTAAAAAAACCTTATACTATAAAAAAATTAAAAAGCCCATAACCAACAGAACTATCAAACTAAAACAAATCAAACTAAGACCAATACTGCTTATAATGGTACAATAATCTCATCTCTAACTGCAATAAAAACAATATCCATGATAAGATCTTTTGAATTGGACAAGAAAGAGCATGGGGAGGGGAGAGGAGGGGAAAAGGAGAGAGAGAGAGGGAGAAGAGAGAGGGGAGAGGGAGGGGAGAGAGAGAAGGGGAGAGAGAGAGAGGAGAGGAGAGAGAGAGAAGGGAGAGAGAGAGGGGGAAGAGAGAAGGAGAGAGAGAGAGGAGAGAGAGAGAGAAGAGGAACCTATCAAGCTATCAGGTTACCTTTTAAAAAAAAAATCTCCTTTTCACCTTTTTTTAAAAAATTTGAGATTTTTTCTGCTTGTATGTTACTCTTAATTCTTTGAAAAAAGGTCCTTTTTCCCGCCTCCCCCTCCCTTCACACATTACAGCATGTGCTGTATAATTTCAGCAGGGTAAGACATACGGGAATTTTTTAATAAAAAAAAACATTTATTGCTGATAAATCGAGGATGTTTCCCAAAAGGTTTGGCTTGTCCCGCTAGTTCTGAGAAAACTGCTTTTTCAAATATTTGACTTGAAACTGTAGTATCAAGAACATGAATCTGATATTTCCTAACATAATTACCTTTTTATGTTGTTTTTGGGGAGATAAAAATTTAGGGGTTGGCATAGACGTTATTTGTAAAAATAAATAGTTTTTGCGGTGCGTTTACCTAACTGGCATTTTTCTCAAAAAAACCTGTTTTTCTCTTATCATGTGGAAAAAAAGAAATTTAGCCAAAACAACCCCCCTGGCGAGGTGCCGTGTTTCTTTGCCGGGCAGGCCACTTCTCAGATTCTAGCCAAGCCCGGTCCCCACTACTGGGGCTGAGTACACAAACAGCTGGTTGTTTCTGCTACCCAAAAACCGCCCGGACGGGCGAAAGGGAAGGGGAAAACAACAGCAGACAACCGATTTTTTTATTTTAGGAAAGGTGCACCTAGACTGGGGAAGAATGTTAGGCTGCGCTGCTTTCATAAGTAAGAGATAGGGTAAAAGCCGAGTCAAGCTCAACCACTTACTTTTTTCCAAAACCGGCAATTTTTTGGCGCGTTTCGGCTCCCCTTTCATCGGACCAAAACCGCAAGTTTTTTTTAAAAACTAAGCAGTTTCCCCGGGACTCGGCTTTTCCCCTTTTCCCTTATAAAAAGGAAAGTAATCTAAAAAAATTTTGAGGGGTAAAATAAAATTTATGGGAATTTATGCTAAAAAAAAATTTTTTATTAACAAAATTAAAAATCCAAAACCAAAAACTTATCAAAAAATTGCCAAAAAACTTATTAACAAAAAAAAAAACAAAATTTACCAAGAACTTTTTCCTTTCGCTAAACGCTTTTAAGTTTCTTTAACAATCCTTCCCCCCCGCCTTTTTAAAAGGGGTCCGTTGGCAACCGTTCCCCTCCCCCCCGGGGAGAGAGCCCGAATTTCCGGGAGAAATCTGCCATGACTTAAAGGGGTATGAAAAAAATCTGGGGCTTTGATTTTGCTTTCCCAAGATTCAGCGTATATAAATTCCATACATTATTAATTTTTAAATTTATTTTATTATTATTTTTTTAAGTAAAACCAGCCGCCTGGCGAGTGGTTGCCCCTTGGGTTTACGGTGGAGGCGGGGGTTTTCGATTCCTAAAGCATGGGTTTTTTACTCCGGCCCGGGCCCTACCCGGGTATGTGCGGGCTGAGGGGAATCGGGGACCAGACAGCCGAGCTTCATCCACTTAAAGGAGCGGTTTGAGAGTGGTTCAAATTACCTACCAAAACGCAGGTGTTTTACCCCCGGGCCCGGTTTACCCGGGATATTTTTTTTAAAAAAGAAGTAGCGAAATACAACACGTCAGTAGTCTCAACATATGCACTTCCACAGCCAAACACATCATCCAAATTGTCTTGATCATCAGCTTAAAAAAAAAATGCCTCTAAAAACGGTGGCCCAGTTTCTCTGGTCTCAAGGTGACCCAAAATTGGTTTGCCCATACACTTCTGTGCCGGGTGAGTTTGTGTCAAAGCCTATGGGGGTTGGGGTTCGCGGGGGACGGTCGTTGGGGGACGTTTGGGGTTTCCCCCCCCTTCGTGTGGGCAACTCACTCAGTCTGGCTCCCCGACTAGCTTTAAAACTGTCGTTAGTAGGGGGCTTTTAGGTGGTGTCTAGCATTTTTTAGCTCAGAAAGGCACCACTGACACCACTAAAGTGACCCCAGCATGCAGGGGCCCCTTGGCGGGGGGCCCCCCGGGGGCCTGATAGTGATTGGCTTCCTGGGGACCTCCGACTCTGGGATGAGACATAGCATATATGGATGTGGTTGTGTGCGTGGGGAGCTTGGACCATGTGCGGCGTGATAACAGCAGGACGGGCGGGAACGTCACAGTAAGATGAGGGCAGCAAAAAAAAAAAAAAAAAAAAAAGCAAATAAGACAAGGTCCCTATCAACAAAAATTATCCACAATTCTCACACAAACTTGTCAACGACAACAACCAATATTTTACAGCAATTAGTGGTTGCATATACGATAGGACATCTTGAATTGCGACGAACTTTTGTAGATGAATCTACTGGGTTCTAGTCAACGATGAAACTAAACAGATGGAAGACATCTACTGGATTAGAAGTGAGAAGTTGTACTCTCTCTCTCTGTGCTCGTACATAAAACAAAGCAATAATTAGGAACACAACTAACAGCCATTGAACAGGTTGCCGCAGTTATCACCGCAAAGACATTAATAAGGATGTGAATAGGTATGAATCTCTGCTTGAGCAAAGTAGTGGAAAAAGCCTAGGGCTTACATAATGGTATTGGTCTATATGCTAATGCAACACTAGTTGTGTCTTTAATGTGGACTCAGAAGCCTGACTTAGCATATGACCTCTCACCAGATCCTAGTTTGTCTAGAACGCTGGCGACACTTGGCTGTGATATGGCATTACCGTTTTGGCGCTGGTTAGCACCAGTAGATGCTAGTATGATAAACATTAAAACCGAGAAAATTCTAATCTACATAGAGAAAAGATGGAGAACAGATATCGCAGCCACAACCATCAGGAAGCAAAGGAGAAAGCCCCGAACCCAAAAACAACCATCCTTTCACAAAAGTGACATCTTGTCACGAGAGAAAACCTGGGTGAGTTGAGGCTCGGCAAAGCGGTTAGCAGAATCGGAATAAACAGAAAAAACTTGGCAACCATGCAAAGCTAAACGATCTTATCTGGAGGAAACTCTAGAAAAACAGATGCCTATAGAATCACAGAAAAAGGTCCACTGGCACCACCCAAAAACAACATCCAGTTCTACTTAATATATGGTATAACAGCTATGGGACTTGTTTACACAGCAATACGAGTATGGAAGCAGCAAGCAACCCCAAACAAACTACTATGAGAATCTCACCGCAGCAGAACAATGCACAAACACTACACAGCCCAACAACATTGCAAAGCAAACAGCTTGACATCGATCATTCAGATGTATTAATAGATATAAATAATAATGTTATAATTATAGTAGAACATCCATGAGTCACAGAAAAGACTGCAGTCAATGTGGTCTACTCACGCTGCCGTTATTGGCATGACTTAGTGGGTCGGATTATAACTATGCTAGGAAGGCGTCTTCTAAAATTGAAGGCCTGCTAGTGATTTAGGAAAACTAGACTTTGAATGCCAGTGCTAAGCTAGTTTGTGGTGGTAACTCAGCATCCATTGCTACCATAAAGACTTCTTGGGTTAAATCAAAGAATGCGCTCAGTTAAACTTACCATTAATGAATACCTTCGTGAACTAGTACATGCTTGCAAACAATTTTCCTGATTGGTTGACGAGGCAATAATATAAAAGAGTGACTACATTGTGACAGGCAAACAAAATATCTCCTATTTCTAAGCCACAGCTTCTGATTATTATCAACCCATGAAAAACCAAAAGACAGGCGAGATTCTTTTCTTGTGGTGGGCATGACAAATAGTATATTTCTTACGCACAGAAGGTTGTTAACCAACAGCATTTTTTATTCTACTAGATTGAAACACACTTGGATGCCAACTCTCTCAGATCTACTACACACAACGGGTAATGGAAAAGACAGGCAGCTATAATAAACTGCGCCATCCTGCGCAGGAGTAAGTTCAACCGTAGCAAGAAGTGGCAGTCTACGTACAGCAATTTGGCAGAATCTATCTTTACCTGCACCAAGGCCGCATTAACTAGACCCTCCTTATCAAATGAAGCAAATGATACTCACCCAATAGACCTTTTATATCTAACCCATGACACCAATACAGAGAAAGAGTATAGTATGCTCTTACTGTGGTGGACGCTAGCGCTTCTCTAGGTTAACAACGATGCAGTAGCCCCTTACTGAAAAGAGTGACACCGCAACTGCAGGTGCTTTGCTAGGAACATATTTAGTCTCGGGGGCCCACTACAGATATATCCAGGACTTATTCAGTGTGATGCTGATGGCTGTTATCCTAAAGACATGAGTTGCAATAACAAAGAGGCTTATTACCCCCATCTCTGTCAGGTCAGAGCCCACTAGAGATATCAAGCACTGGTGAATGTTGTAACAATCTGTTAGCAGAGCTGTCTGCCTCGAGACTGCCCCACTTGCCACTGCGAAGTACACAAGAAATCCATGTTCCCATGCAACAAATACAGAGTGGGTAGACGCACTTGCCTGCAGTTGTTGAGACAATGAACTTGAGATTAACTAAAGCCACAGGGCAGTTCTTAAAACTCCCTGTGTGGACGCCATCAAAAGGCCAAAACAATAAGCAGCACAACCAAACATCACACCTTCTAAGCCGCACTAATTCCTTTGGGAAGAAACTGAGATAATCTGTAAGCTCCTGGAGAGTGAAGCCATCGACTGTCACCAAAACGAGCAACAGATCCCCATCTGGAGCATAGACACGTTTGAATAAAAAAATGTAGAGATGGATCACTATTTTTTATTTATTTGTCATTCACATGCACCACAACCGGCTTTTGTTAGATGAGAGGAACTGCAGCTAGTGCCAACCTAATACTGTCCAACTTCAATAAGGTAGGTCATTTCGAGTGGTCTCTAGAGGTACACCGCGCCTGGCTTAGAAGCGAAAAGTCACGGCGTCCTGATATCTCCCCTGTTAGTGTTGCGGCGGTTCTCGTACCACCGTGGGGACCGGAATTTTTCCCCCATCCATCTTGTCCAATGAGTGGTGGTTGGGTGCTAGTCTTTCGGATGCAGACGAGAACCGAGGTCCGTGTGTTACTCGTAAATTATTTTAGCGCACGTAAAAAAAAAACACGGCAACAAGTGAGTTGTCCTGGCAAACTTCTTGAAAAAAGCCACTCTGTAGGGAAACAAATACAGACTGCGAAAACAAAAAAAAAAAAAAAAAAAAAAAAAACAAACACCACCAAAAACAAACCTCCAGACGTTCGACAAGAGGTGTGGCGCCCAGCGCTAGTGGCGACGCCCGTTCTCCCGCTCTCCACGGGGAGAGCCAGCCACCGATTTCTCGGAAAGAGAAATCTCTCCGTGACTTAAAGAGGTCTGTAATTAAAATCTGAGGAGCTTTTGATTTGTTGCTTTACAAGATTCAGGTATATAAAATTCCTAACATTATTAATATTTTATTTCTCAGAAGTAAGTGACTGTATGGTCTCATCTGTTTTTTTTTACTCAATTTATGGGACAACATCTTTGATCAATGCTGATGTGGGGTTGGACACCCTCTCATCCATACTAACAACTCCTAGAATATCATTTAGCACCTCTTCTTTTGTGCCATAATCAAGTTTTGGCTTTATTTCTAATTGTGGTAAAGTCTTCTAGTTTGTCCAAGCACGTAAAGCAGAGACGAGGCATGTACCACTTACCATAGTATTTGCTAAGGAGTGAACATACCATGTGAGTCTCAATCAATATTTTTTAAACTCGTAAACTAAATGTTAAAAAATAACAAATTAATTAATTAATTATTTCTTCTGTTCTCCAGTGTCAAGTGCGATGGAGTGCCTTGTGAAGGATTTTACTCAGTTTTGTATTCCTGCGCAATCATAGTCTTTTGTCATAACACATCAGTTGTGTTGATTTGGTGTGGGTTTTGAGCAGAGATATGGGTTGTCATGAAGGAATAGTCTTACTTTAAAAGAGAGCCACTACTGTTTAATTGCCCGTTTTCTCGTAGTTCTCAAAGACATCAGCAAGCAAAACATGCAACGGCAAGAAGATATACTGATTGGTAATGCCCATCGTCCGACACCATATCTTTGTGCCTTGACCCACTGAGCATGCTGATAGTCATCCATCACTGCATTACCTTTGCCTGTCCAATCGGATAAAGAATGCTTCTTTTGGTGGCAAGGTCTTCTTCATCAAAGCTTTCCCATGAGACAATGCTACTCATAAGGATAGACGCCTTGTCTTGCAGCTTTGTGGTTGAAGTTTTTTCTGTAATTGAGCAAAGTACTCAGTGATGAAGACAAGGGGATCTAGAGATTCCCATCCAAGATGTTGTGCAGAATCAAAGAAAGGATAAGCTCTTCAGTGTAAAAGTCAGGTACTTTCTCTGATGACTGTGCAATTGCAGTAAGCCTTGCACTCATCAGTTACTGCATGCCTTATTTAGGTGTGAGTCGACTAACCTCTTAGATTGTTGGAAGAAGACTGGACAGCTGCCATGTTTTTGGGACTCTACTTTCATGTTGTCGATTACACTAACTATGTGCTGCTCCACGAAATTACGCGCTGATGGGGTCATTGAGCTCTGACTGTGTGATTGTCTGCACCTGCATAGGTGTTAATTACTATTACCTCAAATCCAGCAATGTGTTGGCAGAAGCATACTGTTTCTGGTCTTCCTTCTGTCATCAATGATCCCTCTTGTTGGTTTAGCTGTGGACGAGTAGTGCGTTATGATCTGGCTGTAATGTGTTCAAGAAAAAAAGCATTAGCCCGCTTCTGTCCCTCGATACAGAATGTCGCTTTCTGCAGGGTGCCAGCATTTGATCTAACAACAACACTAAGCAAATGAACAGACATTGATGATTACCATGAGTAAGATGTTTTAGGCATTGGTTCCGGTGCTGGCCCTTGGTATGCGCACAATGCATCGACTCAAAGTCCAGCATTACACTCTACTTAGGGACTCTTTTGTAGCTTTTTTTTATGTTTTTTGAAGTACAACCTTGCTTCATGGCCTTGTGTTACTAGTTCAGTGATAGCTTTGGTCTCACTCTTACAACGGTTTTCTGTGTTTGTCTGCTGCTGTAAAGCATGGTAAATGAACCATGCATCGTCTGTCAAAACTCTGTTTGTGCTGATGTTTTGTCATTGTTCCTTGGGCCAAGAAAGTCTACTCATTGTTCTACTGATTGTATAAAATGATAACTGGTTTCATTATCACTAGGCAAGAGGTCTTTACATGGTTCTTATCCAGGCATTCACCTATTGTGGGAGTCCTTTTTGAAATACTAATGTGGTTCTTTCTTGAACCCGCTGGTCCTATTGGGGACCCTACATCTTCCCAGGTGTACACATTTCACATGCTGGGTGGCGTTTTAGTTCCCTCAAACTGGTCATTCTCCCTAACGCCACAGGAAAGTCTATGCCAGTACCAGGACACCAAGCTCTGTCACGATGTTGCATGGATTAGATTGAAACTCTCTCGGCATTCTTTGTTACATGAAAACCTACTAGCCAGCCAGAACACACCCACATAAATACACTTATAATCTTGGTTCCTGAATGTTCAGCGAAGCACGTTTGTTTACTACCACATAACGGGGGATAAGGAATGTAGCTCTCTACAACAATGGGTGAACTTTGTTTGCTTTTTAGTTCCTATTGCGAAGAACCTTACCAACTGTCCTCCTGATCTCCCCTCTTCTTGCTGTGTCTGCAGAATATCTCCGAAGTTTGCGCATCATTGCATATCGCCCAACATTTGTTGTGTTTGAAGCTCTTCAAAGGAGTCAGTGCGTGTTGTGTTGTTGACACATGAAAGTAATTCATTCTTCTTTATTGCTGGTTGTATAGTATTTCCGCAACCACACCTCACCATTACTGGTGGATCTATGTTTAGGTTGTCTGGTTTTTGGTGCGCGATTTGCATCTTGATATGCTTTTGTACCACGTTTTGTGGATTGTGTACATTTAGCTCTTTTGTTGAAACACTTTGTTACCTACTGGCCTCAACTAAAATCTCTAACTTAGACTAGTAATGAAAAAAAATTAAATAATTAATTAATTGCTTCTTGTTTTTTTTCTTGCTACGGTATGAAGCAGTGAATATACCGCAGGTTAATTACTTGCTCACTTAATAGAGTACCTCGCTGAGCTACTGTCAGGCCTAGCAAATACCCTTTTTATGTATTTCTTTTTTATTTGAGTCAATGTCCACAGGCCTAGCGTTGTGTGTTTGTTCTTGGATGTCGAAACTTTTGACGCTTGTAGCTGAGCGTTCTAGTCAGCTGAAGACGCCCTTGTGAACTCCTCTTCTGATATGTGGAACTCTGTAGTGCTTTGCTCCAAGAATTGAGCCTTATTGGCTTAGCTTGGCTATTGTCAAGGCAAACAACAGCATCAGGTTTTTCTAGTGTACGCAACTCAACTTCTTCGAAAAGACTGATGTGACAAGAACAGCTCCTGCTGTTATTGAATAACAGAGCCCAATGCTATTGATGCAGGAGCACGCAAATCCATGTAGCCAGAGAGCAATTGCCTGTTCCTGTGCCTGCGGCTGTAGAGACAGTGTGCAGTACCTGTAGTAATCGGAGCTCAACACAGTAAATGCTGATCTGTACCTACGCCTGCATTTTGTTTTATACTTGCTATGTGGTTACTCAATGTCATGGCTCGGCATCTTGTAATGTGGTCAAATCGGAAGCGTAGTAGATATCATTTAAACGGCTCTCTGGATCTGCGCTGCTCTAGAAACTTTTAGGAGTATTTCAGACAGTAGTAATCTGCTTCTTATACTGTTTTAAAAAAAAACGAGTTGTAAAATTTGAGTGGTATTTCATTCAGTAAGTCTATGTACTTGATTGTTTTTTCGGGAGTACAAATCTGTGTAATAGACTGGCAACAGGTCATAAGGTGGTGTTGATGTGTTGGGTTGCTAATTGTGTCCAGCTGTGTGGGTCTAGGACGGTAAGTTGACATTTAGTACTGGAAACGTTCCCTTCATATGTATTGTCACTCGCAGCTGTTACCACAATAGCTATAGCATATCTGACGTCATCAACGTCGTGGTCTTTCAGTTAATCAGTAATCCCATTCAGGAACAAGAAGGAAGCTGTGTTTTTCTTTGAATACCCAGAAAAGACATAACACAAGGGGTAATGATATCCAGAGGCTATGTTATGGCAAGGAATCGTAAGCTTGTGGTTGATGGATTAGTCACTGAGTTCTTTTTATGAAGCTAGTAAACGTGTTCCACTTATTCTGTAATGCTATTATTCTACTTCTTTTGCTGGCTGCTTGATTATGCGTAATGCTATGTTTCCTGTCCAGCTTGTATGGCTTTACGGGAAAGTTTTGTCAGGTGATCAGAGAGTGTATGCGACTAAATAAACGCTGACAAATCTTGATTCTGCAGGCGAGGCTTGGTTTGATGTGCATTTATTAGCTTTAAATGTTACTTTGTAAGTAAAATCATCTGCTTATGCTTCAGCTTCAACATTACGCAACTGTTCAAGTTTAGGAAACCGAGGAGGTTTCTTAGCTTCTTCATTTGCTGTACGCTTATAGTATCCATCATTTGTGTATGCCAAGATCTTTAAGCTCAATAGTTTTGCATGTTTCAGGTGCTCTTATTACAGGACCGCGTGACATGATTTTGTATGTATATTAGTATTTATATTATTTTATTTATAATGTAATATGTAAATTTTTACAGTCAACTGTTCTTTGTGCTGCGTCTTTGATTGTTATACAGAGTGTTTCTTGGAAGCCTTCTTCTAGCTCTTAACCTGAAGTGTAGGTAAAGCTTTTGTGCGCGTTTACAGAACATGCGCCTGCTCAGTGGAAGGATTCTTGTCAGATCAGAAGGGACTGTTGAGGAAGTTGCCTTCTCACCACTGGTTTTGTGTTGTGCTTAACTGAGACAGGTTGTACAAAAAGCAAAGAGTTTACGTCCACGTCAAATGGGTCTTTCACCAAATTAGGTTTTTGTCCTTGCACATTATTATTACCAGCACCAAAGTCTACTTGATCCACACCTTCATTCATAACCCGCTTCTAAATAGAGGTCGAAACCAAAGCTTTTCTGCAAGGCGTTGTGGCATTCTTATATATGAAAGAAGTCTGTAGATTCTCTTGACTAGCTTGGTTGAGTTTTGCTTGTGATATCCAGCTGGACCGAAAGAAGCTTCCTTTTCCAGTGTTGCAGAAGTCGTATAAACCTTCTCCTTCGAGATATGTATTGGACGATCTAGTTCTAGGACTCATATCGTTGATCCAGTTGTGGCTTCGCTGTCAATGTTTTTGATGATTACACTTTGTAGAAGATTCATGCTAAAGCAGCACTTTTATGTTGACAGAGGTTTGTCTAATAGGAACGGGCTTTAGTTTTACAGGGTACACCTGACTGGATCTTTGTTTGTATTATAAACGTTGTAATCTTACTAAGAATTAAATATGGATAAATATAAATTAAAGATGCACAAATACGAGGCTGGATCGTCACTATAAAACCCAAAGACTTTGGTTTTTAATAAGCTAGATTGTTGTGTGTCAGAGACATTGATCTTCGAAGTTGAAGTTCCCACCACCACTGATATATTAATTAAACCCACCAATTAAGGATGATGCCTCTGCGGCAAAGCATGGTTGTCCTAATCCTATACTGTTCTATCAAATCCCTTAAACTTTGCTATCTCCACTGTGCAACTACAGGCCTTGATGGTGTGTCTATGTGACCACATGAACCATCCAATCCAGTTTGTAAAGTCTGGTGTACTAGAGGTTTCATGTGTACCTGTACTATCAGTTTAGGCATTGCTTCTGAGCTGCAGGTCCCACTGGCAGTGTAGTAACTCATGTCATTCCCCTTTAATAGTAGGAATTAACAGGGGGAGAAAGCGAATGAAAGGCTGTGCATTGAGTTCCAATATTGATTCTAAGGACTGCTTTCAGACAAACATCAGGACAAAAATCACAACATGGGGACTCTGTAGAATGGGGTGGCACTAGGACGGTTATTATCTATGACTGGTGCCTCCAATACTTCTTCTCACGTGGTACAGCGTGGTTCTTGGTTACAATAGTGGCATAACTGCTCTCATGTATGCATGGATCGACTTTTATTCTGAAAGAGGGGAAGGGTTAACAGACCAGCATCTAGAGAGGATTATGACCTCCTGGTTTAGGTCCATGTGTGGTGCTTGCTTGGTGCACCAGGCACAGACAAGGTCGGTATTATTCGGTGCATGGGGTGGAAGCCACAGAAGCAGTTTCTAGCATAATCTTGAAGAACCGTATTAACTCGGCCGTTGACTACCATCATGCATCTCATGCATTCTCAAGTTGTTCTTCAGTATGCATGATCTAAGGTTGACTGTGCTATAGGACATGGGTTTTTTAGATGTTGCATCGTCCAACATTGCAGTTACAAATACGGAAAAAATTACAAACTACAACAACAATATTTTTTTTGCTGGAGATGATGTCGTTGGAAAAAATGAAAGGGTAAAAAAATACACATAGTAGTAAAAAGTTGACAGAAGAAACAAGTGTAATAAGTCCGACACAAAAAAAAAGTGTAGTAAGTCCGACACAAGCAACAGGGAAAGAATATACCCCTAGGGCAAAAAAAAAAAAAAACAAAATTATTCCCTTGTAAGAGACGCCCTTTGATAAAATAACTGCTTTAAAAAGTTACTTTTTTTAAAGGGCCTTGCTTATCTTTATTTTGAAAGAGGAAAACCAACAACTAAAACCATTGGGCCCATTTTTGCTCGCCATAAATCCAAAAACTTTTCCTCTGTTGTATTAGAGTAAAACGAACCTTAAAACCCGGAAGGGGGTTGCCAAAATTTGTGGCTAATTTTTTTAATAGATCAGAAAAGTTGCTGATTTGTTTCCAAACCCCAGGCTGTGCCTGTGGGGGGGAAGGTGGTGGGGGTTTGGTGGTGGTGGGTGGCTTCCTGTACCCCAGACAAGTGTGAAAATGCGAAAACCCCCAATCTGTAATTTACTGACAAGTGTTATCCCTTGCTGCGAACAGGGGTATGGTTCTTTCGGTTGTATTTTTTCAAAAAGAATTCGGTGGTTTTGTTTCTTTTTTTTGCTAACCTGAGATTGTAGTTGTTGTTGTTATTGTTTAAGACCTCTAATCTTGCTTGGGTTTATTTGCAGATTTTTTAGCGCTGTGTGATTTTTTCTTTTACTTCTTGTCAAGTTTTGCATCGTCTGTTTCTGCTATTTTTTTCTTTTCTAGTTAATGGGTGAGTCTACATCACCTGTTTGAAAAATTATTTATCAGTTGCCTCTAATACTGTGTGCTTGATTGAGCCCCTTTATTTTTCGAGGGGGTACGGGTTGATCATTTTTTTTCAGTGCTGTGTCTTGGTTGTTGTGTAAGCTATTTCCCAACTCTAGTTTTGTTTCAGTTGTTTGTTTGCTGATGTGCTGGTTTCAAAGTGGTAGACTTTCAATTTTTTGGGTAGGTTTTGTTCGATTTTGTAGTTGTTTTTCGGCTTGGTAGGGTTGTTATAGTCAGGCATCCAAATCCCGTTTTTCTGCTAGCACATTAGTCTTGTTTTGGGTTTTTTTTTTGCTAAAAACTGATGGGGGTTGTTTTTCTTTTTTTAAATAAAACCTTTTGTTGTGCATTTTAAGAAAAAACAGTTTCTTTGTTGCCCATTTCATAGTCAGTATGGTTAGTACTTCGGTGTTGGGTTGTCCCAAACTTGTGGAAAATCTTTAACCCTGCTTTCTAATATTCTTTCTGATAAATGAAAGGGGGGTTTCTTGCTCCCGCTTTACCCATATCTCAGCTGGGTAAAACTCATCCATATCTATAAGTCTTCCATTATTCTATTTTTTGGGGTTTTTTTGTATTAAAAAAAAAGTGGGCAACAAACATTTAGAGACCCTTGCCATAAGATTTTTAAAAAGATCCCTTAGGTATTAAAGGAAACAGACAGAAATGTTATTCCCCAAAAACAAAACCCCTCCCATTGATAAAAACCGGTTTTTTGCTGTTAGGTTTCAAATTTGGGAAAAGAAGATTTCTTTGTTCCAGGCACAACTGGTTTGCTTTTCAGATTAACTAGAGTCTGAAGATATCAAAACAGAAGTGTGGTAGAAAATTGGTAGGGCTATTAAAAAAAAAGATTAGGTCAAGCTAAAAGGCGGGAAGTACTATAATTGAACAAGCTACATTTCTTGATCATACTGATTTTTTGATGACAAAAGAAAAAAAGAGTGATTATTTATCAGGGCTTTTAAGGATGTGAGGGACTAAAAACAGGTTTGGTTTGCTGATAAGGGAAACGGGAAAAAAAGATGCGCCTTAGAAAAAAGCCATGGTAAGGTTTTGTATTCCTTTTGACTTTGAATCCCTCGTTTCCAATGCCTTACTATGGGGCCCACACAGAGACAGTTTGTCCATGAGCTGCCCCTTTAATGACGTGTCGTTTTTTACATCCAGTGCCCGCTGATGCAAAGTAAAAAATATTAGTATATCTTTAAAGTATGATGTTGTCAATCCCCCTAAGCTTGCATTTTGTTGACAGCATATCAAAAAGGTTGCTATTTTATGAAAGGGTGTTAACCATAGCACTTTTGAAGAGTTAGCAGATCTGTGTGGAACATAAATTGAACCCCCGGCAAGATCATTAAAAGGAATATTTAAATGTTTTTTTTGAAGAACCAACCTCCCCCTTTTCCGATTAAGTGAGAGGTTCATTAACCCCGGTTTAAACATTTACCCTGTACTATAGAGGGACACCCCAAATCAAGTCATGCCTCGGCTATTTACCAATAAACATTTGATGAGGTAAGAAAATACTTGGTTCTGGTAAACCAATGATCCATACTGGTGTTACAAGAAAATCTTACATTTACATAATGTTAGGTTTTGAATACCTAAAAATTAAAAAAAGCATTGTGGGTTGACTTAAGATCAACAGTGTGATAAGCTGCTTTTGGGTTTGGAAGAGCATTAAAAATGTAGAAGGAAAAAAAACTATACAAATAGAGAAAGAGCAAAAAAAATGATGAGCAATTATTGATAGTTTTGATTTCCCTTTAAAGGTACTTGTGAACAGACCTTTTTGGGCTCAGAGACTACACTTGAATATTTTTTGGGAGATACTTTTTTATTGTTTGTGAAATGAAGGACCTTTGTATCATAAAAAGGTTTATTTTGGGGGAATGTAAATTCTGGCCAGTTTCACTTACATTTCCCTACTGGTGAGTGTTGTGGATTTTTTATTTGTATCAAAGGCATTCTTCAGTTTTCACTAAACGAATGTTGGCCAAAGAGTTGATTTAAAAATATGCCCGTTGAAAATCTCTTGCAATTGTGGTGACCCAAATTAAAAAAAAAAATATAGCTTGGAAAATTTTCAAATTGATAAATTTGATGGAAAAAAAAAAAAAATGTAGTGAATTCTTAGGAAAAAAATTGTTCACTTGAAGTAAGGCAAACTTTTGATTTTAAAAAAAGGGGGCTTTTTTTGATACGAAAAAAAAAGTCATAACCCATTTTAAAAAAGGTCTCCTTTTAAAGCAGGCCCTGTATGAAACAGTAGCCAATGGACAGAAAAAAATCCCAAAAAAAAATTTTGATAAAGGATGTAGAGAGAGTAGAAAATTTTTTTTGACAGAATTTTGAAAATTTAACAATACCCCCAACCCTATGAAATTTTGTTTCACGAAAAACCGTAGAAGTGCAAAGAATTATAAGGCAGAAAAGGGCAAGTTTCTGCGCGATCTGCTCCCCTATACAAAAAAAGATAAAATCCCTCAGAGTTTTGGTTCAAGAATCAAGAAATATTTTGGGACAAAGAGTTCAACACTAACACATAAGCAAGTTGCAATGGTTTTTTAACATTTCCTGTCTTTTTTAATGATTTGGAAAGACCCAGAGAAGAAAGTATTGAAAAAGCTTTAAAAATAATGGAAAATATAAACTTCTGAACTAAAAAACGAGGGGGACTTCTGAAAATGAAGTTTATGCGCTATATACATTAGAGAAGGCAAGTCTGCAGGGCCGTGTGTATAAGGAATTTTTTAAAAAAAAAAATGGGTCCATCTCTTGTGCCCCATTAACAAATTTTTTCAATAAAGTATTTTGACAGGAATTTCCCCCGTCCCGGACCCCAATCTGTAATCCAGCCAATACTAAAAAAAGGGTGATACAAACAACCCCGATAACTCGAGGGAAAAATTTTTTATTTTAAAGCCCGGTTTTCGCCACATTCTTAACAACCGTTTGAATGAGGGTTTTGGGGAAATAAGTTGATAGGGAATACCAAGCAGGCTTCCCAAAAGGTACGACAATCGACCATTTCTTTACTTTTTTTTAAAAACAAAAACAAATTTGGTTTATCATAAAGTTACTGTAGCTTTTGACTCTTAATGGACTAAACTGTGGAATGTTCTGGGAAAAAAAAGGTTTTAAAAGGGGAATAGAATGTATAATATGGTTGTTTTGATAAAATTTCAAAGGGAAATGTCAGAGTTAGGGGTAATTAACAGTGTCTTTTACGTCCATGGGAGTCAGACAAGGGGAAAAAGTAGCCCCTTTTTTTCTTTTACGCTTATTGATGAAGTAGCAAAAGAACTTGCTCGGTGGGAGGCTGGCATCCAGTTTTTTCCGACTTTGTTGAAAAAAAGTTAGTAATGGTTGTGTGATCTTATTTTTTGTACATTATTGTGGACTTACATAAGCAACTAAATGTTTCATGGGACGCACAAAAAATTTGGTCTAACGTTAATTTTTGAAAATTTAATATAGTTGTGTTTAGAAATGGTGGTATGTAGCACTTAAAGGAAAAAGGTCCCATGGTACTGTTGCTGAAGGTTGTAAATGCATTTTCAAATATCTTGGTTATTTTACCACTACATTGTCTTTCCCCATGCTTGAGAATGGCAAGGAGCAAGAAAAAAGGATCTAAACATTTTGAGACTATTAATCACTTGGGGGAAAATCTCATAAAATATTCTTTAAAATTTTTTGACAACAAATCAGCCATGTTGATTTTGGTGCAGGGTCTGGGGATTAAATATGCCTGAAATTTTTGGTGTGTACACCTAGTTGCTTCAAGGCTTTTTTAAATGTGAGCATTAAATCCTAATGATAGTTAAGTGAAACAGGTAGTACCCCCCTTTTGTTAACATAATACAAAGACAGTTAGATTTGGTTAAGGATTATCAGATGAGGGAGGGCTTCCCCCTAAAAGCTTATAAAAGTCAGTTTTTTGCATAAAAGGAAAAAAAGATCGGGCTTCATCATTATGTTTTTTTCCGTACCGTATGGTTTATGTTTTTGGAAAAAACAAGGGTGGGGGGATGGAAATTTTTTTTAAAAACTAAAGGAGGGTTAAATGCTGTTTTATTCAGAAGTGGGGCATTAAAATATCCACGTCTGAAAAAACACTGTGTTCAACATATAACTAACTTTTTTTGTGCCCCCTTTTTTTTTTTAAATTTTAAACTTAAAAGCAGGGGTGTTGATCGATTACGTCTAGGTGTCTTCACCTGAAAGTACATAAACTGCATTTCAGAAGGAATCTGTCAGAAGCAGACCTAATGTGTCTGATATGTCAGTGCGGTACAGAAACAGGAATCCAATTTGTATTAGCGTGTCTGGCATACACCGACATCAGGGGACCAGTTTTTTGCAAAAAGTTTTACAATAGTCCATCATTGTTTAAGTTAACTATGCTACTAGCATCTGAAATAAGCTGATTACCAACCCTCTTGCCAAATTTGTTATGAAAGCATTTGATAAGCGCGCCACTAGTTGCAGAGCAAGTTTTTAAAGGAATATATAGTAATGCATGAAATTTTTTTTTTATCAAATGCTATGTCTTGTGTGATTATTTGTTTATTACCCCCCCAGTGATTTGGGCCATATGCCTAAATCATTAAATGATTCAGGTTCAGAGGTTCAGAGAGAGTTTTTCTTCTCTCCCTCTCTCTCTCTCTTCTCTCTCTCTCTCTCTCTCTCTCTCTCTCTTCTCTCTCTCTTTCTCTCCGCCCCCCTCTCTCTATCTCACTTGCTCTGTATCACACACAAGTCAAGTTAAAGCAAAAAAAACTTTAATGATCTAATGAAAGATAATTACAATACTGAGAGGCACATTGATACAAATCATAAAGTCAAAAATACACAAGAAAGCTACATTTCATATTTCTTTATCTTTTCAAAATAACTTTCAAATAAAAATATCACACACACCAAAACAAAGACACACACAGACACACACACATACAGCACGTGAGTGCTTATTCATTATCCTTGGAATAAAAGAAACACAAAACACACAACACACATACACAAAACACACACACATACCACACACACACCCCACACAACGAACTACACATGCAGGGAAAGCATGGACATGCTCTCTCTCACACGCACGCATACATTCATGCCTGTGCATGTGCGCTTACACACACACTTGCAGGCACTCATGCGTGTGCACATGCGCTCCTCACTTCACTCTTTCTCTCTCTTCTCTCTCTTCTCTCCTTCTCTCTCTCTCTCTCTCTCTCCTTTTTCTCCTCTCTCTCCCTCTCTCACCAAACACACACAAGTAGGAGTATAGTGTTATAAAGGCTATTGACTAAAAAAGACATAACACCTATTTTTTACGAATCAGTATGCACGCCGCGTGAGCACAGCGCCATTCGTACACACACACACACACTACACACACATAGCGCACGCGCGTGAATTAGGAAATTTCAATGACCATTGACTAGAAAACAAAATAAAAACTTACTGTAAAAAATAAGGGAAATATTTCATTAGCATGCTTATGTGTGCACATATGCCCCTTACACACACACACAACCAGCGCCGCAGCGCGCACCGCGCGAAGCAAACACACATACATGCAAGACACTATGCCCGAGCGCTACACGTATTTCAGCCTCGTGCGTTTCTCACCAGATAACGCTGCACAGACCAGTAGAGTTTGTTGTTATCATAGGGTTACATAATTAAATGTTGCTGCGTGCATACATGTATGTGTGTGTTTTGTGCTGCTGTGTTGTGTGTGTGGGGGTTTTTTGGGTGTGTGCGTTGTGTCGTGAGTAATTTTAAAAATGTGTGACGAATATGCATATATATATATTATATTATATATTTTATATATTATATATATTATATAATATATATTTTATATATATTTTATATTTTATATATTACTCACAATGGATGTCCAAAAATGTATACAGGATTTTACTCCAGAGGCATAATCTACCCTCAAAGTGTCACTCTAGCTTCACTGCCCCTGTCTACATATTCTGAAAAAAACCTCAATGATCATGTACTGTCCACTGTCACCACTGTTGTAGTGTTCCATTAAAATATCCCCTAGACATTGTCTATCATCTATACTGTCATGTAATAATGGTCACTGGATGATGTTCACTGACTCAGTGTCTTCAATCAAACATAAATAATTGTTTCATTGTTCCCTGTCGCGGTATTCCTGTAGCAATGTTTACTAGACATCATTCTCCATAATGTACAAACAACCCATTGTAATATTATGGAAACAGTGATTATGATTTCTGTTAATTTTCTTGAAGCTGAGTCAGAAAGCCATGCTTTGAAAAAAAAACCTTCTTAGTTTTAACCCTTTACCATTCGCATTTCTGACAGAGAAACTCTCTGTAGTATTCGGAAATTTACGCTGTTTTTTCAGAGAATAAGGTACCTCAAGTACACATAGTCCTGTACAGTTACTATTGTTCGCAGAGCAGTCATATTTGGCCAAAGTATTCATATGATGTCATACTTTGTTCTGCACCCAAGATGTGTGTCCTACCTACATGTGTCGTGCTGCTGTCCCCTCTTTGTCACCAAATACAGGTAACATTGCAGTGACATCATGCTGTGAGTCTACAACTACCCTCTAACATGCGCAATATAGGTATGTGATTAACAAAAATAATATGTGTGGTCCTGCCTGAATGTGTCCTCCATCGCATCCACCGTCATGGTAATCCAATCGAACATTCACACGTCACAAAATTACTGTCACCAAGTCTACACTTCTTCAGTGGAAAGTATTCAAACATATTGAAAATGACGTTGACTAATGCGCGTATATCATTATTTAGAAATATATGCTGACGCCTACTATTTACAGACACTAGTGTGTCCTTCACCAATAGCTAGCTACATGGCTGTCACAATGCAGGTGTCACAGCCAGTGTCGCGTCCAGGTGTGTTGGCGTGTTTCTCAGGTGAAAATACTGATTAATTTTGAGAAATCTGGTTTTCATCATAATATTACTGATCCGTGACTCAGAAAATGTCAAATCAGTAGATCAGTAGAGATGAAGCCTCGGCAAACGCTTGATCCCCATCATGATCAAAACTGACAGGTAAGCCCAAATTTCATCAGGTGTTGTTTCTGTCCGTAATGGATCTATGACTAAGACTTTCACAGCGATCTTTTGCCTGGCATAGTTGTTAGTTTCATCTGCTACAATTTGAAAAAAATGTTGGGGCACAAACAAAACAAAGTAATCTAAGAGCTTGGGTTTCAGTGGGAGAGTTTGTGCCGGCCCAGTCATCAGCGTGAAGTCTTGCACTGAGCAAGGCACTTGTGCTCTGCGCCATGTCGTCTGCTATGAAGCCAACGGAATGTTATCCTAAGCATCACTTTCCGACTCACTACCTTCTCCTATTTCATCTCTTTCTTCTACATCTACTTCAACATCAGACTCAACATTTTATTCTCTTTCGAACTGTTCCACTTGCGCCAAATAGCTTCAATTTCCACATCAGTATATTCCTCCCAAATTGTATGCTCAATCTTTGCTGCCATTTTTAGCAACAAGAAAGCGTGGGAAAGACAAGCCAGTCACTGGCCAATTTCTTGTGAAAGGGAGGCTGTGTAGCACTGAATTTGGTGTCCATTCCTTCCTTAGTTTATGCTGACCTCAGTGGAATGTTCATTCATTGTGTGCGTGTACTAGGTAGAGCTTAGTGCGTGAGGGAAAATCCCCACTAGGCTGAAATGACGTCCGGCGGGCTGCGGCGGGTATAAATAGATGCGGGCGAGCGGGCAGCGGCGGGCTACGGCGGGTAAAAATGGGAAAGGGTTAAACCTCCTCACTGTCTCTTTGTGATAGTGGGTGAGGAGTGTACAGAGGTCAGTGTGGGTGGGTCACTCAGTCTGTGTCACTGCCTGTGTCCTTGGCATCAGGTTCTGGCAGTTTGTTACTGACTGAGGCAGAGCATGGAAGGTGCTGGTAGAACCCTTGATATGTGTTTGAGACGACACTGGACGCACACAGTGACAAAAGATACCGCTTTTTGGCATCTTCTATGGGCTGCCTGTTGTTATACAACCTCAGGAGCACTATGGCCAGCTCTTGATGTCCCTTTCTTGATAAGCCAACCAGTTTCATAATACGAATGCCATTATTCTACATGTTTGTTTTGAGGTGCATAATGTCATCAATGCTCTTGGATACCTGGATGCAACATATCTCCAGCCACTTGACTCTGCGTCCATCTGTATCCATCTTTTTGTTGCACATGTAGGCTCAGGCAAGTTTCTTGAAATTGTAGAATGGGTTGTGATTGATAGGCACAGCAATATAACGTTTTGCCACTCTTGCCAATCAGGAAACAATGTCCCAATCAGAAGGAATGTAGATGGGTGTGCTTTTCTTCGCATTTAAATTGCAGCATGCATCGTGTCACACTCCATCTGAATGTGACCAGACTCAAGATACTGTTGAGTTGTTGTCTGGATTTTTTGGGAGGGTGTTGACTGCAAAGAGGAGAGATGTTGTCAAGTACTGTTTTGGATTTTGACCACCACAGCAATCTGAGTAGATGATGACATGCTTGACATGGGCTGGAAGGGGAGAAGTAGACATGTAGAGGCAGCTGGCAATCTGGCATGATCCTCTCTTTTCTTCTGTCCCATCCCACCACCAAGAAATAAACAGCTACACAAAAAAGACAGAAGAAAAAGAATTAGCAGAAACTGCCCACAACAACATGTTATCAATATCAATGCCCCCTGCCCTCCTCAAATTATACACACACACACACATACCCAAAAGCTCACACACGCATGCATACACACATACACACACACACACACACAAACTCTCATACACACATATGCTCGCATGCATCACGCACGCACACACAGACCACACACACACACACACACACACATGCAAAAATACAGACACACACAGCACATATGAAAAACACAGACAGACACCCACACACACGCTTTGCCTCATCAGACCAAAAACTTCCATAGTTTTATATAAAAACTAAGCATTTTACCTTGAATCGGCTTTTTCCCTATCTCTCTACTAAAAATGAAAATGTTCCTATTTTATTTTTGATGGGTAATATAAAATTATGGGAATTTATGGTAAACAATTTCTTGTCAAGAACTAATAAAAAATACTAAAAAAAGAATAAACTAATACTTCTTCTTTATTATTTGATTTATGCTATGCTGTGCAAAACCTTCTCGGCTACCCAGGCTCCCTTACAGAAGGAGAGCAATTTTGGAGGACACTGCAATGGAGCTTTGGGTACCAGAGAAGATTTCCGCCATTCATGACTGTTGGAATGCCAACACACGCATTTACACACCACTTGTAATCAGTACACATAACAGGACAACATAATACACACACGCACAACACAACATAGTACAAACAGGACATAATACACACAAACACTTAACAGCACAAACATAGTACACACAACACATAAACATAGGACGTGTAGCTACTGCTACTCTACGCGGGTTTGATCCCATGCCTGCCAGCACTGCCTGCCTGCCTGCCCAGTCTATTGCATTCCGACTTCCCCACTGGGCTTCCCTGAAGGGCGATAGAGGAGTGAAAATTAATAAATATAAACTCTACAACAGAGATTGTGCAATACTTGGGCCCGCCTACTTTGTGGGTGTTTGCTAGTGTTCACTGAGAAAAAAGGAAATGGCATTACTAAGCTGCCTATACAGCCCAGTTGAGGGCAGCTGCTTCTGTGTGTGTGTGTGGGAGTGCGTGCCGAGCAAACATAAGTGGCAAGGCTAGGCCTAACTGTGTGTTGTTGTTGCTGTGTTTAGGGAGTCTGTCTGTGTTAAGAAAAAATAAGCTATTGCATTTAACACTACCAGTATTTAGTCGGCTAGTCTGTTTTCAGTCTAAGTTTGCTATGTTTTGAGCTTCTCAATTTAGCTTTAATTTATTTCTTTCTTCTCCATCTGTAATAACATCATTCTCTCGATGGCAGTTATTAAACCCATCTCTGTCTTTCATGTGAAAACGGGCTACAACCTTCGTTTGCTCTCTGAAGTCTTTTGAAATAGAATTAAAATGCTGTGATCAAATTCAAACAGATATCTGTGCAGGTCTCCCACTGAAAGCAAGCTTAGACAAACTATTTGTTTTTTTTAACAATGTCACGCTAGGCTGAGCAGTCATCTATAAGAAATAATGTTACTGTATTTTCAAACAAGTTATAATAGTATTCTAAACACTCACTTAGCCTGTCAGAGGGATTCACACTAATTATATTCTCATCTGTCCAAATAAATTTTCTCCCTCTGTATGTTTTATTGTTGTGTAGTGTTGGACAAAATATAACAATGAACTTGAAATGATTTTTGTACACTGTTTGTAATAAATCTAAAGCAAATACAGTCTTGCCACAGCCAGTTTGCCTGCATATTAGAGAGCAGTGTGCTTCTTTTGGTAGAAAACTTAGCTGGTCCATTAGTAAACAACTTCTTTTAGTCTGTTTTCTTCAATGTTGAGTTGTGCATCCATCACTACAAATAGGTGTATTTTTATGGGCTCATCATTTTCTTGCTCTTTCTCTATTTGAATAGCTATTCCTTCTGAGCCGTTTTCAATGCATCTTCCTAAACCATGCAGCTTATCATCATCTGTTGATCTTAAGTCAACCCACAATGCATATTTAGATGTTAGGTATTCATGAAGCCTAACATTATGTAGATGTAAAGATTTGCTTGTAACACCAGTAGTGGTATCATTGTGTTGACCAGAACCAAAGTATTTTCTTACCTCATCAAAGTGTTGATATGGTAAATAGCCTGAGGCATAGACTTGATTTGGCTGTCCCTTTATAGTACATGATAAATGTTTAATACGGGGTTTAATAAACCTCTCACTTAATCTGGAAATGATGTCATCTGGTTCTTCAAACAGCATTAATATTCCTTTTAACGATCTTGCCGGAGTGTTCAGATTTATGTTCCACACAGTATCTGCTTTACTCTTCATTTAAGTGCCATGGTTAAGCACTCTCTCATAATAGATAGCAAGCATTGACTGATATTGCTGTGCAATCAAGCGTGCAAGCTCTGGGTGATTGACAACATCATACTCTAAAGGTATACCAGATATTTTGAACTTTGCGTCAGCATCACTGGATGTAATAACACGAGCACTGTCATTAAACGTTAGCTCATACGACAGTCTGTCTCTGAGTGTGCCCTTATAGTAAGGCATGTGAGAGCTGAGCAGTTCAAAGTCAAGAGGAATACAAAACATGTTACCATAGGCTCTTGCTATTGCTGCATCTTTTTTCCTGTTTTCCTTATCAGCAGAACCTACCCTGTGTTTTAGTCCCTCATCATCCTGTATGCCCTGAGAAATAAGATCATCTAGTTTTCTTTTGTCATCCATAAATCAGTATAGATCAAGAATATGTCTGCGTTGTTTAGTGACACCATTTCTCTGCCTTCTAGCTTGACAGTAATCTTTTTTATAATAGCCCTTCCTAAGTTTGCTACCACACTTCTGTTAAGAGTCAAGGCAGATTTTTAGGAGGTGTCATTGCTTAGAATTGGAGTCATTCTGCATAAAAAAAGATGGTTGATCTGATGGCGGGGTTAATTATATGTGACAGTGAGCAGTGTAGAATGTGTAAAGATCTGGGCTCAAAACAGATCTCTTTGTGGAAATCCACTTCCATCTCGCAAGTACTGCTGAATCTTGTTTACTGGGCTGTTGGAATCGCTCAGCAATGGTATGATCTATACCAGGGTAAGGGCTTGTACTATTAACACCAAAAGTTTTTTGAAGACCGTGAGGAGATGAATAGATAGTCAATTATGTCAAGGCTGCAGATAAGTCAGTAGAGTAAGATGTGAGAATTTTCCCGGAGTTGGAAAGCGAGTAAATGTTGGGGTTTAAGGGGTGGTAAACAAGGGTAGTTTCTATGCTGTGGTTGACTGATAGGTCAGACTGAAATCGCACCGTAGGAGATATGTTGGAAGAGATGGTGGTGGTTTAGCTGTTTTAGAAAATAAATTTTCATAGGATTTAGAGATAATAGGTTGGTTGGAAACAGGTCTATATAATTCGTTCTCTTGAAGTTGGTTGGTTGTGACATGAGGAAGTGTTTAGTGTCCCCTATGAGCATGGCGTCGTTTTTATCAGGCATGAAGGTGTAACTTTTTCGAGTATACAGTTTGTTGTATGTCTTGAAGGCAGTTGAGATAAATGTCCTGTAGGGGGAAGGCATCGTTTTTAACAGCCTTCACTGCACTTGAAACCTGAGTATCAGCGTAGATATGATGATCCAATATGATGGTGGTTTATTATATGTGGGAGTGGAGCAGTATAGAGTTTGAAGATGAACAGGGACCAGAAATGACCCTGTGGGGACTCACATTCCAGTTTGACAGGTTCTGATTGTATGTTGTTACAATAAACTTTCTGGAATCAATTGTGGGGGTTTATACATATCCAGGTGAGGGAATGTGTCTAAAGTGGCCAAACATATTTGAGGGGAGAATGAGAATTGGAGTGATCTATTGTGTCGAAGTGCAGATAAGTCAAGAAGAGTGATGAGGAGATTTTTCCTGCGTCAGAAGCGAGTAGAGGTTGTATCTAAAGTGTAGACTAGGGGTGGTTTACAGTGCTATTGTTGGTGATAGGACGATTGAAAAAAAGGGGTAGGTAATCATTGGAATGAAGGTTGATGTTAATGTGTTTTGAGAACAATTTTTTTCTAGTACTTTCAGAGAAAAAGTAAGTTTGAGACTGGTTTATAATTCTTCAGAGTGTTTGGTTCAAGGTGGTTGTTATTTCAGTAGAGGTTTCACTATTGCAGTTTTAAGACCTGATGAAAACACTTTCTGACAGATGATTATAAGTTTACTATATTAGTGATAACAGATATAAGTTGTGTAAGGCATTGTGAGAAAAACAGGAGAGGTATGGTTGGGCCCCGCGCGAATCAAGGTCGAAAGATATTATATAGTCAGTTCCTTCCGATTTAATAATAATAATAATAATAATAATAAATGGAACTTATATAGAGGCTATATCTTGCAACGACACATAAAAAAAGCACTTGCATTCGTAACCTAATCTTTCACAGTAATTCAACCAATGACAAATAATAAAATAATTTCAAAATACAGATATTACAAACATGGTTACGCTTGCAGACAGATCTATGAAATAAAATTGCAAATAGTAAAATTGTTTTTCAAAGGCACACACACACACACAGGTCATAAACTTAGCAAGGTGATAGGACATAATAATATAATAATAATAATTATAATAATATTAATTAATTTATTAATAACAAATACAGTTAACAATAATAATATTATTCATCATCATTATCATCAGCTTCATCATCATCATCATCATCTTCTCATAATCACATAATAATATTAATATAATATTAATATACGATTATAACGATAATACGATAATAATAATAATATTAATAATAATAAATAATGGAATTTTATTGCACTATATCTTGCAAGACAATATCAAATGTGCATGCATTCAACCTTAACTGACAGTCATGCAATCATGATTAAAATAATCAATAGTTTAAACAAACAGATATTTACAAAAAACATGGTGCACTGCAGACATAATCTATAAATAAAATTTCGATAGTCAAATGGTTTTCAAAAGCCACCCACACCACACACTCCACACAGGTGCGTATATTTTAGCAGAGTTATAGGGACATGGTTAGTGATAGGGTTGGGATAGTATGATATGAGACAGGAGGGGGAATTCTTGGTTTTTGAAAATAAAGCTGCTTGAGGGCTTGATTTAATGTGTCAAAGCTAGGATCTGGCAAACGAGGGAGAGGGAGCTCATTCCAGGTCGATGGAACCCAAATTGAGGATAGATAAGAGCATACAAGCAAACAGTAGTTTGGGTTTGAATCTAGGTCATGTAGGCACAATTGTATCTGCAGCAGAGCGAACGGAACGTGAAGGGAGTTTACTAGTGAAACATTCACAGAGGTAGAAGGGTGCATGTTTTGTGGGAGACATTTGTAACTGAGGGCTACTGATCTTATATCTACTCTCTGTGGCAACAGGCAGCCAGTGAAGTAGATCGCAAGAGGGGCGGTAATGTTGATCCGATTTTTTTTCTTTCTGAGGAAACTAGTACGAGGCTGCGGTGTTTTGTATACGTTGAAAGGAAAGGTTGGATGATGCTGGCAAACCAGACAAATGAGAATTGCAATTGTTCCAGACGGTGAATGAATGAGAAAGTGACAAGTTTGGCTGTGGCATCAGTGGACAGGTACTTCGAATTGCACATTACCCCGTTACTTGATAGTAGCACAACTGACAGGTCCTGGGTGACTGAATTTGGTGCATAGAGAGTGTAGTTGTCGATAAGAAAACCTAGGTACTTACGGCAGTAGATAGAAGGCACTGATGCATTGCCATGTTCTATTGAATGATATGTATAATGGAAGAGAGTTTGTGTTTTGTCCCTACAAGCATGGTGCTTCGGTTTTATCTGCTTTTTAAGCTGTTAATTTGTTCTTGTCATCAATTTGAATATCTTTTAAAGCAGTTGGTCCATATATCCAAGAGAGAATAACAGATTTCAGTTAGTTAAAATGCTGTGAATCTGAGAGTCATCTGCGTAAAAATGATGGTCTGATTTGATGACGTTTTTTATTATATGTGACATTGGAGCAAAAACTCTAGGAGTTTGCCAGTAACAACTCACCTCCAGACAAGTGAAATACCTTGGCCCACCTCCAAGAAAAATCCAGAAAATGGACCTTGGATGCCCAAAATTAGGAACACCACAACAAAGGATTACATCATGGTGGAAAAGGGCGGATGTCAAGAAACAACCTCTTGCTCTTGCTTCAGATAAAGATGTGATTTGAGCACAGTCGTAGTCTTTACACTCCTGTGCTCACCCCACAAATAACAGAGTCCCCATGCCATGATTTTTGTCTTGTGTTTGTCTGAATGACAGTCTTGAATCAATATTAAACTCATTTGCTCAGCCTCCTGACGCCTTCATGTTTATTCTATTTTTATAGATATTGAATTGCTAATCAGAGGGCAGTAGGGCCGCAGCTCAGATAACACACGCCTAAACTGATATAAATGAATCCTGTAACGTCAGATTTACTAAATGGGTTTTGTGGTCGCTTATTATGACACAACCAACAGACCTTGTAGTTGAACCAGGGAATGGCAAATGTTTAAGTGGTTTTGATAGAAACTGAATATGTTTAGACAACCATGTTTTTCGCGAGTGGCATCATCTTAATTGGGGGTTTTTTAAAGTATGATTTAAGGGGGTTGGTACTTTTACTTCAAAGTTTCAATGTCTCTGAGACAGCAAAACCATTTCTTGCATATTAATGGTTATTGTCTTTGGGTTATATGAGATCCAGCCTCGTATTTTGCTCTTTATTACATGTATACATTATTATTCTATAGTAGATAAAATGTTTATAACACTAAACAATATCCAGTCAGGTGTACCTATTAAACTAACCATTCCTACTGACAACCGCTGTCAACATAAAACAGTTGCTTTGCACGAGGTCTTCTACATGGTATCATTTTTTAAAATATTTTTTATATTTTATTTTTTTTATTTTTTTTTATTTTTTTTATTTTTTTCTATGGGAACAAACTTCAGCAGATTCAACAGATGGATTATGTAGACTTAGAAGATCATAGAACTGGAACAATGAAATGCACTGTCTGTGCAAGAAGGCTATTATGATTTTTGCCACTGGAAAAGGAGCACTTTCGTCCCCAGCTGGCATCACAGCAAAACTCTACAAAGCTAGTCTACATGTCTCATTACAGCCACCTTTTCCTAACTAAAAAATATTGATGACACGATCCAACTGCATACATGCTTGTTGGACATAGGCCACATTTCCTGGTGGTTTTGTGATAATGGCTTTGAAATAACTATGTTGGGTTTAAAGCCCATTGAACCATGGCTGTAATTCTTTGCCTCTTTTGTTACCACTTGTCTCAGTTAAACTCAACACAAACCAATGGTGACGTAGGCTTCGTTCCTCATCAGTCCTTTGAGATTACTTGAGAATCTTCCAACCTGCAGAGGCAATGTACTGTGAAAGCAGCACTATTAGCTTTACTACACTTTTATTTCAAAGACCTAGATGAAGGCTTCCATGAAACAATCTGTATAACATTCAAAGACATAATACAATGAAACAGGTTGACTGTAAAAAATGACATATTATATTGGAAATTAAAATAATATAAATACTAATTTACTTTCATAAATATCCATGTCACGTGGTCCCGTAATAAGGCACAGGATCATGCTCAACTATTGGAGCTTAAAGATCTTGGTGATGTACAAGTGTTTGAGAAGGATGGAGATTGATGAAGTTTACGACTTTGAGTACACTAAATGATGGATACTACAAGGGCACAGCAATAGGATGAAGCTAAGAATCCTCGGTTTCACTAATCTTGAACAGTTGCGTAATGTTGAAGCTAAAGCATTAGCAGATGATTGTTAATTACAAAAAGTAACACATATAACAATTATTGGCACTTCAAAACCCATAGGCATATATGGGTCCATTAAGTATGAGTTTATTCAGGTCCATTACCTCTCTATTCATCAGGACAGAAATTCCGTAAAGCCATAAATGCCGGACCAGGTATACATAGCACTTGCACATCAATCAGCCAGCTCTGAAATGATAGTAGTGATAATTTGCATTACAGAATAATGACAGTCATGCTTCATAGAAAAGACTCAGTGACTAAACCATCAAACACATTGCTTACGATTTCTTCCAACAATTTCCTATGGATGATTCAGTTTAAACATTGGTTGTTTGTTCTGGTTGCTAAGAGAAGACAGTGCTACTTTAGGTTCATGGATGGGGATTTCTATTAACTGGAAAGAACCTTGCCGTTGATGCCTCAAAATTTGCTATTTGCTATTAGGATCAGCGGGGCGGTGACAATGAATTGAACGGAAACATTTTCTGTAATAAAGACAACTTGCTCCTTGGACCCACCACAGATGACACAATTAGCATCCCTCTTTCTGCACCACATTGACCTTGTTTGCAGTCTATTAAACAGATGTTGTACTGTCAACAATCATTACAAGACTTAAATGATTAAATAAACTGACCACACGTTGTTATTTGTAAAAAAGTATAAGAAGAAGTATGACGACGCTAAATATCCTAAAGTCCCAGGGCACCAGATCCCTGAAACTCTTAATTGATATATGCTATTGCTTTTTGTTTGACAAACATTACTAAAGATGCAGCTTGGACTATTTTGCAACAACTTGCTAATGTATACAAATTGGCAGGCGTATGTTACAGATCTGCATTTACTGTGTTGTGCTCTATTACTTTACAGAGTACAGCGACTTCTGTCTACATCACAGCAGGTACAGGAGTTGGTCTCTTGGCTACTAGTATTGGGCTATCCTGCAGCAATTGCAGTGGGCGATGTTTCAAAAACAGCAGGAGCCTGTTATTGTCACATCGTCTTTTTAAAGAAGGTTGTGCATATATTAGAAAAAACATTGATGCTGTGTTTGCCTGGACATTTAGCCAAGCTTAAGCTCTTTTGGCTCATTCATTTATTTAGCAATGCTATAAACAAGATTCAACAATATCAGATGAGGAGTTCTAACGTCTTCAGGAATGACTACGATGACTTCCAAGCGCCAAATGTTTGACCTCCAGCAGAAAAATCAACAAAAGCTATGCTTGTGGTATTGACTCAATTTAAAAAAAGGGATTATATTAAAAAGGGGTTATCGCTTGGCCAAGACAGTGCTTTCTTTAAATGATCAGCTGAGTACTCTATTAAGGAGGCTATGAATTTACATGGGGTAGATTCACTGCGTATACCGTAAGAAATCAAAAAAATACAAGAAGCAAGTTAATTAATTAATTATTTTTAAAAAAATATTACTATATGAAGGTAGAGATTTTAGTTGAGCTTAGTATTGACATAAGTGTTTTCAGACAATAGTGCTATTATGTTACAACAAGCTCAAAACGTGGAGCAATGCATTCAAAAATGCAATCGCTCAAATACCAAAACAATCTTAAACATAGATTCACAGTAAAAGTGCAGTTGGTTGTGAAATTTCTATACAACACGACAAATATAGATGATAGATTAACTGTTTCATGTGTCAACAAACAACCAAGCACATGAACTCGTTTGATAGAGTCAAAAGCACAACATGGGCAGATGAGATGACTGCCAAATTGTGAATTCTGCAAGAATACAGCAGAATGAGGGGTTCAGGATGGACAGTGGTAGTTCTTCAATAGAACTAAAGCAAACAAAAGTTTCATACCTATTGTGGTTTGAAGTTAATTCCTTGCCCTGATGTTGTAGCAATAAAACTAGCTGTGCTGGAACATTCAGAACAAAGATAAGTGTTTTATGTGGTGTTGTGCTGGCTTAGAACTGTTTCATAATTGGATTGAAGCAGAGGGAGATTTCAATCATTTATGAACATTGTGCAAGCTTGTCTTTACAGCATTGATTTTCTGTGACTGTTAGTAACATTGACAGTGTGAAGAATTAAATCCACCCCTTAGTGTGATATGTACACCTGGAAAGATGCGCCTTTGGCCCGCTACGCATCTCAAGAAAGAAATTTCTCCTACTGTAGGTGATCATGACAAAATCCATTTGTAGACTTATTTTTGATAAATGTTCATTATACACTTATTAAAACATGGCTAGGACTTATTGCACAAACAACAAAATCAGCACAAACAATGGACTTTTGCAGACGATGTTTGGTTCGTTTACCATCTTTGCAAGCAGCTGACGAACACAGAAAACATTGTAAGAGTGAGACTGAGGCATTCACTCAACTTGTAACACCAAGGCCAGGAAGCAAGGTTTACTTCAAGAATATAGGAAAGAATATAAAGAAGCTACAAAAAAGTCCCTATGTAGTGTATGCTGACTTTGAGTCTATCATTGTGCCATATGAAGGACTGGCACCGGAACATATTCCTAAAACAGTCTTACTCAGTAATCATCAAGTATGTTCGTTGCATGTTGGTGTTTAGATCAGATGGTGCACACTCGTAGCCAGTTTGGTTATAGAAGACAAAACGTGGCTAAAGATTTTTCTTAAACACATGATAGCGTATCATAACACTACTCTCACAAGCTAAACCTACAGGAGAGCTTTATGGTCTGATGAAGGACCAGGAACAGTATGTCTTCTGCCCACAAATTGCTGGATTGTGGTAATTTATTAATAACAACAGGTGGCAGACAATCACAAGGGCAGTGATCATGACCACACAGTGGTAAGTTTCGTGGAGCTAGCAATAGTAAGTGTATTCCACAACTAAAAGTAGATCCACAAAAAAATGGAGGCTGGCCAGTCTTTTTCCACAAATATAAGAGGTTTCAACTTCACACCTAGATACGCCACATGGGCAGTAACTGATGAGTATACGGCCTTACTGCAAATTGCACAGTCATACTGGAAAGTACACTGACCTTTACTCTAAATTGTTTGTCCTTCTTGGTTTGCCAACATACTGATGGGTCTCTAGAGTCTTGTCTTCATGTCGGTTTACTTGTTCCAATTTCAGAAAATTACTTCGACACAAAGCTTGCAAGAAAAGGGGTCTATCCCTATGAGTACATGGATTCATGGGAAAGGTTTGAGAAAGAAGAGCTGCCACCAAAACATGCATTCTTCACTCTGATAACAGGTAATGGAATATCATGTCGTTGATGACTTTCAGCTTGCTCAGTGGGCATGGCAAAGACGATGTTCTGTCACATGATGGGCGATTACCATGATCAGTAATCGTACTTGCTGATGAATGTTTGCTTGCTTGATATCTTGAGAACTAGAAGGACTGGCATGACAACATTATGCACTAGGACCCATCAAAATATTTTACAGCCAGACCGTGAATGTCTTGGATGCTTTTATGAAGTTAACTGTGGGTGCAGATTGATTTGTTGTCTGACCTGCCAATGCTCACAAATGATTGAGGATGGTCTGGCGCGTGGTGGCATCGTATGACATCACACAATTACTGTCTAAGGCAACAAACAAATATTTAGGAAGATTATATGATCCTATGCAACCTTCAATACTACATCTGTACTTGGACGCAAACAATCGTATGGATTGGTGATTGTTCATTTCTCTACCACTAAAAAAGGTTCTGTTGTTTAATGGTCTTTTTGATGTTGATGAGACTCTAAAAAGGCTATCAACAAATGGTATACTAATCAAGCAATAGGCTAAGTCTTAGAATGTACATTTAGTCTAGCCCCATTGAACTACTTGATACTCACACTGACTACCTTGGCTGCAGAATGGCTCATTACAACTACAATAAGAACTGCCAAGCTTGGTGGATTCGGTGGTCTAGAGGTATCGGCCTGTCTAGAAAGGAAAAGTCCGGGTCTTGAGAGGTGTGCGGCGGTTCGTCCCCGTTTGTGGACCGGAAATTTTTTTCCCCAATCCATTAGACAATGAGTGGTGGTCTGGGCGCCGCTAGTCTTTCGGGATGAGACGATAAACCGAGGTCCCGTTGTGATACAAGTAATTATTTAGCGCACGTTAAAAAAAACCACTGCTAACAAGTGAGGTTGTCCTGGCAAAATTCTTGAAAAAAGCCACTCTGTTAGGAATCATATACAGCGGCAGAAAAATAAAAAAGAAAAAAAAAGTTGTTGTGAAAGGGTGGCACAGTGCTAAGTGGCACGCATTCTCCCGCTCTCCCAGGGCGAGAGCAGCCCGAAATTTCCACGGGGTGAGAAATTTTACTTTTTTGCCTCGTTTGGACTTAAAGTGGTATTGAATTAAAATCTGAGCGCTTTGATTTTGTTGAAGTTTTACAAGATTCAGGCTATTTAAATTCCTGACATTATTACCAAACTTAAATGACAAGAGCAAGTACTATATTTGTCACTACAGACTGCTACAGTTCTACCTAAGGCTTGGGTTAATTCTTACTGCTGTTCAACACATCATTGTGTTTGACCAAGAGCAATTCATAAAACCATTATATCGTGAAGAACCACTGATCTGGAGAATGAAGGCAACCGAAATTGGGATCAGAAAAAGATTTCTGCAAGCTCATTTAACAACAGTGCTTTGGTAAAACAATGGAGACCCTACACAAATGATTGTTGAATTAGTCATAAAAAAAAATGAAGCCATAAAGCTAACAATCAAAGCCATGCTTTCAAGTTTATAGGCAATTCCATGACAGTCTGTATGGCATCATGATAAAGAAGTTGCAGGTTAAACTAGACAAACCAGTATTCATTGGGTTAAGTGTGCTGGAGCTGTCAAAGCTGTTGATGCTGGAGTTTTTGTATGATTACTTCAAGCCTAAACATCCTGCTGTAAGGGTCTTGTACACAGACACAGACTCTTTCATCCTAAACATGCCCACAGAAGATATATACAAAACCTTGTAGTGATTATCCAAAAGACAGTCCCTTGCATTCATCAGTAAACAAAAAAGTTATTGGTAAGTTGATGGATGAGATGAACGGCACTATTATCAAAGAATATGTTAGGCTGAGGGCCAAGATGTATAGCGTTGCAAGCCAGACAGGTATTATAAAAAAGGCAAAAGGTTTTGGCAAATCAGTTGGTACAAGCAAGCATCTGTCATGATAACTACAAAGAGCTATGTTTGAAGGTTGAGTATTTTAGCTTGTCAACCCAAGGCTCTGCTCAAAACCCTGCCTGCACCAAAATAAACACGATGTGGTTAGAGAAAAAAGGGACATTGAATTGGGCAGGATTCAAAACGAGTGTATTCTTCCACAGAGATATCTACGCACTTGGTCACTGGAAAAACAAAGTAATTAATAATTAATTACTTTTGTTCACATTTTTATACGAGTTAAATATTTTGCTGAGATCACAAATGGATTGTTTTCTCTTTATTAAGACCTATGGTAGTGGTACAAAGACCTCGTCTCTGATTTTATGCTGTGACATAATAAAAGGACTTTCGTTGAGCAAAGTAGAATTAAACTTATTATGGCACAAAAGAAGAGGTGCTAAATAATATTTTGGGGAGTTTTGTTAGTGAGATAAAGAGAGTGTCCAACCCTCACTTCAGTTATATTAAAAATGTTCCCATAAAGTTGTATAGTATCAAAAAACAAATAGAAGAAACAATGCTGTCACCTTCCTTCTGGTGAAATAGTAGCCTTCTTACTGTAGCGGGACAGTTTTTAGGTGGCACTAGCTTGCAGTTCCTCTCTAACAAAAAGTTTGCTGTGGTGCAGGTAATGACAAAATATTAAATAATGAGGATCCATCTCAAAAACTGTTTTAGTTTCATAAGTGTCTTTGCTCCGGATCTGATGCTTGTGTTTGTTAACCTCGCTGGCATTCTGCCTCTTCCAGGAGCATTCAAGATATTCAGTTTCTTCCAAAGGGTTTTCGTGGGTTTGGCTTAGAATGTGTTGGTTTGGTTTCGTGCTACTGTATTGTTTTTGGTTTTATGGTGTGTCCACAGGTTTTAAACCTGTGGCTTTAGTTATCGCAGAGTTCATTGCTCTCAAAAACTGCAGGCAGTTTCTTAACCACTCTGTATTTTGTGTGTGACTGGGTTCATGATTTCTTAGGTAGGTACTGATATGCATACTAGTATTTCTGATAACAGGCTTTATTAAAAGCTTTCCTAACCATGTGCTTGTGGAGATCTGTGGGTTGCCTGGTTTTCCTCTTTTTATTCCTACTCCTTGCTTTTAGTAAACAGCGATTAAATGCACTTTTATCCCTATACCATTTTATCCGCCGTATAGCCCTCCGCTGCCCGCTTGCCTGCATTATTTATACCCGCCGGCAGCCCGCCGGTACGTCATTTCAGCCTAGGGGGATCTTTCCCTCCGCAATAAGCTCTACTAGTACAACGCACATATTGAATTAACATTCCACTGAGGTCAGCATAAACTAATGGTTGGATTATGGTCACAAATTCAATGGCTCTCAGCCTCCCTTTCACAAGAAATTGGGCAGGACGGCTTTGTCTTTCCCGATGCTTTCTGTGTAGCTAAATAATTGCAGCAAAGATGGAGCATACATATTTGGGGGAGGATATAATGTGTTGGAAATTGAAGCTATTTTGGCTCACGTGAATAAACAGTTCGGAAAGTGAAATAAAATGTTGAATCCGATGTGGAAGTAGATGTAGAAGAAAGAGATGAAATAGGAGAGGTAGTGCTAGGCGGGAAGTGATGCTGAGGTATAACATTCCGTTGGCTTTCATATGCACGATGACCATGGCAGCGCACAAGTGCGCTTGGCCCAGCTTGCCGTATGGGGCTGGCACAAACTCTCCACTGAATGCCTGCTTTAGTTTTACTTTGTTTTGTTGGGCCCAACTTTTTTTCCATATTGTAGCAGATGAAACTACAATTTTGCAGGAAAAAAGGATCGCTGTGAAAAGGCTTAGTCATAGATCCCATTATGGACAGAAACAAACATCCTGATGTAAGTTGGGCTTAACATTCTCTTGTCAGTTTTGATAATGACGGGGGATCATGCGTTGCGACGGCTTATCTCTACTGGCCTACTGAGTTGACATTTTCTGAGTCACAGTCAGTAATATTATGTCGAAAACCAGATTTCTCAAATTTTAATTCTGTAAATTTTCACTGTGAAACACGCCAACACACCAGGACGCGACACTGCTGTGACACTGCTTGTGACAGCCTGTAGCTAGCTATTGGTAAGGTACCTCACTTAGTGTCTGTAAATAGTAGGCCGTTCTGGCATATATTTGTATATTGATTGTATATACGCGCATTAGTAACGTTGTTTTAATATGTTTGAAAAACTTTCCACTGAGGGAAGGTGGTTGACTTGGTACCAGTAATTTTGTGTCGTGGATTGTTGATTGGTTTACCATGACGGTGGATGACATGTGAGGAACACATTCGCAGGACCCACATATTATTTTTTTTAATCACATTCCTATATTGCGCATGGTTAGAGGGTGATTGTAGACTAACAAGCATGATTGTAACTGCAATGTTAACCTGTATTTGGTGACAAGAGGGGACAGCTGCACGACACATGTAGGGTAGGACACACATCTTGGGGGTGCAGAACCTAAGTTATGACATCTTATGAATACTTTGGCCAAATATGACTGCTCTGCGAACAATAAGAACTGTTACGGTCTTATTGTCTTGAGGTACCTTATTCTCTGAAAAAAACAGCATAATTTCCCGAAATACTTCAGAGAGTTTTCTGTACGAAAATGCGAAATGGTAATGGGGTAAAACTCTTTACCATCTTCACACTGAATAAGTCTGGGATTAGTTAAATGGGCCCTGACTATGGACTTCGCCAAAGCAATGCTGGTTGTGGTGGCAATCTTTTCAGTAAGGGGCTCTGCATTTCTTATTTATAACAAGAAGTACGTCCTCCACAGTAAAGAGGCATATTATTCTTCTTTCTACTGATTGTGTCATGGGGTAAGTATAAAAGGTCTTTTTTGCATGAGTATCATTTGGCTTTATGTTGGTGTAGGAGGGTCTATTAATGTGTTCATGGTGAAGATAAATAGTTCTGCCAATGCTTGTGTTAGACAGCCACTTTCTTGGCTTACTTCAGAAACTTACTCCTGCTGCTAATGCCTCAGTTTTTAATAGCCGTCTGTCCTTTCCCTGTATTCCCTTTTGGCGTGTAGTAGATCTTAGAGATTTGGATTACATTGTTATAACATAATAAATATAAAAAAAATTATGTTGGTTAACCAACCTTCTGTGCTAAGGAAATATATATTGTCATGCCCACCACAATAACGCAATCTCGTCTGTTTCTGGTGTTTCAGTTGGGGTTGATTATAATCACAAATTGTGGCTTAGTAATGGATAGATATTTTTTGCCTGTCACAAGTAAGTACTCTTTTTATTGCTGACATCATCATCAGAAAATGTTTTTGCGGAATGTCCTTGTTCACAAGGTTTTCATTTATGAAGTCTAACTGAGCAATTCTTTGTATTTCGTATTTCATGCATGTGCTCTGTTTCAAGTTATTCGATTGCTTTATCATGCCTTCATCCTTTTTCGGTCTCTTTGAAAGTTTTTAAAAAAACAAGTTGTTGCTGCCTGTAAAAGCAAGGTGCATTACTACAGCTTACCACAAACAATCATCACTAAAAAGCCTTTTTTTTTTATGGACTATTATTTTCTGGTATTAATTCTCTGCTTAACCAGGAATAAAGTCTTTTGTAGCAATGGAGGCAGTTACAACCGAACTAGCTTTGGCGCTGTCTTCTAAGTCTAGTTTGCCTAAATCAGTAGGCTTATTTTTTAGGAGGATCTTTCCTAACTTAGTTATAGCACAAACTATGACTTCCAATAACAGCAGCGTGGTAGACCAAATTGACTGCAGTCTTTTCTGTACTCATATTTCTACTTATATGTATAAATTAATATTTAATAACTATTAATATCTTGAATGGTTCGTTGGTAGGCTGTTTGCATAGTCAGTGGTTGAGGGGTTGTGGTTGTCGGTTTTGGTTGTGTTCCTTGTTGGTTTTGTCTTGCTGGTTTCTTTTGTTGCTCCATACTCTATAGGTCTGTGTATCCAATTCCCATTACGTTATTCCAAATTATTAAGTAAGACGAATGATTGTTTTTGGTTGTGCTGGTGTCTTTTATCTGTGTTCTATAGGCATCTGTTTTTTCTAATGTTTCTACAGATAGATCTTTGCTTTGCATTGAATTGCTATGATTTTTCTGTCGATTCCATTCTGCTAACCTCTTGCCAGCTTCACTTTCCAGGCTTCTTAGGTGACAGTGACTTGTGAACGGAGGGTTGCTCTGGGTTCTTGGCATTCTCCTGGTGCTTCTGGTTTGGTTCGATCTGTGTTCTGGGCTTCCATCTTTTCTATGTGTGTTAAATTTTTATGTTTTAAAGGGTATCATACTAGCAACTACTGGTTGCTAACAGTAGAGCCAAAACGGTAATGCATTATCACAGGCAAGTGTCTCCAGTGTCTTAGATCAAAACAGGATTCTTGTGCTAAATCATATAAAGGCAAGTCACTTTTGAGTCCACATAAAAGATCCTACTTTTGCTTTAGCTATAGACTAATAATCAAGTTCTGCCCTTGGCTTTTCACCATTTTTGCTCCTAGAAGAGATTCATACCTAATTAATATACTTTTTAATATCTTGTGGTGATTAACTGCTGACACCTGTTCAAACTGTTTAGTTGTGTTCCTAGTAATGTTATGTTTTACCCATCAAGCAACAAGAGAGTAAAATTCTCCTTCTTTTATCCAGTAACTCTTCTCATTGTTATTTTTCTTCTTGACTGAAACTGTAGTTGTCATCAAGGAAAAGGTTCGTCGCAATTCAGTTGTCTATCTTTAACAATATATTTTATAAGTAACAATCAAATGTTCTTGTTAGATTTTTTTTATGTTCTTGATAGATTCTTGTCAGGTTCTTATTTTAGTTCTTTTTAAGTTCTTGCTTTAGTTCTTTGTAGTTTCTTGCTAGGTTATTGTTTTAGTTCTTATTTTGTTCTTGTTAGGTTCTTGTTTTTTATTCTTGTTTGGTTCTTAAATAGTATTTGTTAACTTCTTTAAATAAGTATTTATTAAGTTCTCGTCAGGATTCTTGTCAGGTTTTTGTTGGTTGCTTGTTAGGTTTTTGTTAGGTTCTTGTTTTAGTTTGTGTTTGGGTCTTGTTAGGTTCTTAAATATGTATTTGTGATGTTCTTAAATAAGTATTTATTTAGGTTTCTTGTTATAGTTTTCTTACATATTTTTATTTCAACTAAAATTGTTTTATTTAAATTTCCATAATTTTATTTGTTTGCCCATTTCAAATAATTTAGTATACTTTCCAGGTTTTGTAATGGAGATAGAGAAAAAGCCATTCAAGGTTAACTGCTTAGTTTTTTATTAAACTAGGCAAGTTTTTGGTGGATGAGGCGAAGCTGGAATCGGACCAAAAGTTGCGTGGTTTTGGGATAAAAAGTAAGAAGTTGAGCTTGTTTTCGCCTTTTTCCCCTTTCTCTCTAAACACCAAGCAAGAGGAGGAATAGATCATCTGCGCCGGCTGCAGCTGTTGTCCACCTGCTGTTTGCAGAGACTTCTCTAAGACAGGATTCACTCTGGATGGATGTGCCAAAAGTGATCACCTGTGTGGTCCATCCATGACTTGTTCTGTCTTCACCTCTCTCTGCCAACTTCGAGTGTTCCCTACAGTATTGTTTTTTGCAGAGTGTTGTGGCGGGTGACGTGCGCCGTACCATGTCAGCTTTTTTCGTCTTGACGCAGGTGAGAAGGGGTTCCTGTGGACCTGCCAACCGTGTTTTTTGACTCTTAACAAAATTTCTTTGGGCTTTTGTTCTCCTCAGGATATGACCAGTAAAAATATATATATATATATATATATATATATTATTTATATATATATATATTATATTTTCTATTTTATATTATATTATATATGATATAGATATTATAGAGAGATATATAAATATATAGATTATAGATATAGCCCGCCAACTAATAGTGTTGTTGTGTTTGGATGTTGCATCTGTGGATCAGGTACTTTGGAAAAATTGCAATAATACACCGTAATTGATAAGTTAGCAACGACTGGCAGTTCTGGGTGATGAATTTGTTGCAGCATAGAGAGTGTTTTGGTCATTAAGGAACCCTAGTTACTTCACAGCGTGGATTTGAGAAAAACTGATGCATGCCAAGTGGTATTGAAGCTGTTGTATTGGAGTGAGTTTGTGTTTGTTCAACTACAAGCTCGATTTCGTTTTATCTGCATTTAGCTGTAACTTGTTATGTATCATACAATTTTTGGATATCTTGAAAGCAGTGGTCCATATTTGTAAAGAGTCAAGGCAGATTTTTAGGAGGTGTCATTGCTTAGAATTGGAGTCATTCTGCATAAAAAAAGATGGTTGATCTGATGGCGGGGTTAATTATATGTGACAGTGAGCAGTGTAGAATGTGTAAAGATCTGGGCTCAAAACAGATCTCTTTGTGGAAATCCACTTCCATCTCGCAAGTACTGCTGAATCTTGTTTACTGGGCTGTTGGAATCGCTCAGCAATGGTATGATCTATACCAGGGTAAGGGCTTGTACTATTAACACCAAAAGTTTTTTGAAGACCGTGAGGAGATGAATAGATAGTCAATTATGTCAAGGCTGCAGATAAGTCAGTAGAGTAAGATGTGAGAATTTTCCCGGAGTTGGAAAGCGAGTAAATGTTGGGGTTTAAGGGGTGGTAAACAAGGGTAGTTTCTATGCTGTGGTTGACTGATAGGTCAGACTGAAATCGCACCGTAGGAGATATGTTGGAAGAGATGGTGGTGGTTTAGCTGTTTTAGAAAATAAATTTTCATAGGATTTAGAGATAATAGGTTGGTTGGAAACAGGTCTATATAATTCGTTCTCTTGAAGTTGGTTGGTTGTGACATGAGGAAGTGTTTAGTGTCCCCTATGAGCATGGCGTCGTTTTTATCAGGCATGAAGGTGTAACTTTTTCGAGTATACAGTTTGTTGTATGTCTTGAAGGCAGTTGAGATAAATGTCCTGTAGGGGGAAGGCATCGTTTTTAACAGCCTTCACTGCACTTGAAACCTGAGTATCAGCGTAGATATGATGATCCAATATGATGGTGGTTTATTATATGTGGGAGTGGAGCAGTATAGAGTTTGAAGATGAACAGGGACCAGAAATGACCCTGTGGGGACTCACATTCCAGTTTGACAGGTTCTGATTGTATGTTGTTACAATAAACTTTCTGGAATCAATTGTGGGGGTTTATACATATCCAGGTGAGGGAATGTGTCTAAAGTGGCCAAACATATTTGAGGGGAGAATGAGAATTGGAGTGATCTATTGTGTCGAAGTGCAGATAAGTCAAGAAGAGTGATGAGGAGATTTTTCCTGCGTCAGAAGCGAGTAGAGGTTGTATCTAAAGTGTAGACTAGGGGTGGTTTACAGTGCTATTGTTGGTGATAGGACGATTGAAAAAAAGGGGTAGGTAATCATTGGAATGAAGGTTGATGTTAATGTGTTTTGAGAACAATTTTTTTCTAGTACTTTCAGAGAAAAAGTAAGTTTGAGACTGGTTTATAATTCTTCAGAGTGTTTGGTTCAAGGTGGTTGTTATTTCAGTAGAGGTTTCACTATTGCAGTTTTAAGACCTGATGAAAACACTTTCTGACAGATGATTATAAGTTTACTATATTAGTGATAACAGATATAAGTTGTGTAAGGCATTGTGAGAAAAACAGGAGAGGTATGGTTGGGCCCCGCGCGAATCAAGGTCGAAAGATATTATATAGTCAGTTCCTTCCGATTTAATAATAATAATAATAATAATAATAAATGGAACTTATATAGAGGCTATATCTTGCAACGACACATAAAAAAAGCACTTGCATTCGTAACCTAATCTTTCACAGTAATTCAACCAATGACAAATAATAAAATAATTTCAAAATACAGATATTACAAACATGGTTACGCTTGCAGACAGATCTATGAAATAAAATTGCAAATAGTAAAATTGTTTTTCAAAGGCACACACACACACACAGGTCATAAACTTAGCAAGGTGATAGGACATAATAATATAATAATAATAATTATAATAATATTAATTAATTTATTAATAACAAATACAGTTAACAATAATAATATTATTCATCATCATTATCATCAGCTTCATCATCATCATCATCATCTTCTCATAATCACATAATAATATTAATATAATATTAATATACGATTATAACGATAATACGATAATAATAATAATATTAATAATAATAAATAATGGAATTTTATTGCACTATATCTTGCAAGACAATATCAAATGTGCATGCATTCAACCTTAACTGACAGTCATGCAATCATGATTAAAATAATCAATAGTTTAAACAAACAGATATTTACAAAAAACATGGTGCACTGCAGACATAATCTATAAATAAAATTTCGATAGTCAAATGGTTTTCAAAAGCCACCCACACCACACACTCCACACAGGTGCGTATATTTTAGCAGAGTTATAGGGACATGGTTAGTGATAGGGTTGGGATAGTATGATATGAGACAGGAGGGGGAATTCTTGGTTTTTGAAAATAAAGCTGCTTGAGGGCTTGATTTAATGTGTCAAAGCTAGGATCTGGCAAACGAGGGAGAGGGAGCTCATTCCAGGTCGATGGAACCCAAATTGAGGATAGATAAGAGCATACAAGCAAACAGTAGTTTGGGTTTGAATCTAGGTCATGTAGGCACAATTGTATCTGCAGCAGAGCGAACGGAACGTGAAGGGAGTTTACTAGTGAAACATTCACAGAGGTAGAAGGGTGCATGTTTTGTGGGAGACATTTGTAACTGAGGGCTACTGATCTTATATCTACTCTCTGTGGCAACAGGCAGCCAGTGAAGTAGATCGCAAGAGGGGCGGTAATGTTGATCCGATTTTTTTTCTTTCTGAGGAAACTAGTACGAGGCTGCGGTGTTTTGTATACGTTGAAAGGAAAGGTTGGATGATGCTGGCAAACCAGACAAATGAGAATTGCAATTGTTCCAGACGGTGAATGAATGAGAAAGTGACAAGTTTGGCTGTGGCATCAGTGGACAGGTACTTCGAATTGCACATTACCCCGTTACTTGATAGTAGCACAACTGACAGGTCCTGGGTGACTGAATTTGGTGCATAGAGAGTGTAGTTGTCGATAAGAAAACCTAGGTACTTACGGCAGTAGATAGAAGGCACTGATGCATTGCCATGTTCTATTGAATGATATGTATAATGGAAGAGAGTTTGTGTTTTGTCCCTACAAGCATGGTGCTTCGGTTTTATCTGCTTTTTAAGCTGTTAATTTGTTCTTGTCATCAATTTGAATATCTTTTAAAGCAGTTGGTCCATATATCCAAGAGAGAATAACAGATTTCAGTTAGTTAAAATGCTGTGAATCTGAGAGTCATCTGCGTAAAAATGATGGTTGATTTGATGACGTTTTTATTATATGTGACATTGGAGCAAAAACTCCTAGAGTTTGCCAGTAACAACCACCTCCAGCAAGTGAATACCCTTGGCCCACACAAGAAATCCAGAAAATGGACATGGCATAGCCCAAATAGAGAACACCACAACCAAATGGATTACATCATGGTGAAAAGGCGGTTTCAGTCTAGCGTTAACAATGCACAGACACGAAGATTTCCAGGAGCAGACATAGGGAGTGATCATGATCTTGTGATGATGACTTTCCGACTACGTCTAAAGAAAATCCACAAGCGAAACAACATCAGGATCAAATTTGACCTCGAGAAGCTGAAGGACCCAGAGGTAGTAGAATTTTTTTAAGCAAGGATAAGTGGAAAGTTTGCAGCACTCACTGTGATAGACTCAGACATAGATACACTGACAAGCGTAGAGAGTTGAAGAGCAGAACAATATAGGGCAGTCAACAAAAGAATCCGGAAGTCCATGACAGAGGCAAAAGAGAAATGGATCGGTGAACAGTGCCAAGACATTGAAGAGAACATCAAGAAAAACAATAGCAAACAAAGCATATCAGCTGGTGAAAGACCTGACTAGCACAAAACAGGGAAAAGGTTTAACAATCCAAGACAAAAATGGGAAGTGTCTCACTGACGACCAGGATATTCTGAACAGAGAGAGAGATAGAGACTTCAGACTTCAGACTTCAGACTTTTACTGTACATCGGCCTTAGGCCACAATACAAACGAATGACGGGTGTGTGGAGTTGACATATGAAATGAGTGTTATAAACACATTACTATCAATGTATATAAATATGAAATGATATATCAGCAATAATAAAGAAATTACATCACCCATTTCTTGAATATTCATCACAAATCAATTCACGTTCGTCATAATGGACAAAGGTTTTGAATGTAGTTTTCATCAATATAAGGATCCATTTCTATACAGTTATCTTACTTCTTCTGTTGGTTGCATGAAAAATAAATTGTGATAAATTATGTCTATCAGTAGATATTGTAGCTTTGAGTAGCACGTGCAAAGGAAGTCTCTTCGCATCTTTGAGAAACTTGTGTCTCAAATCTTCATAGACAGGGCAATTAAATAAAAAGTGTTCTTCATTCTCTATTTGGTCTTTACAAACAGGGCACTGCTTTATCTTCATTTGAACTACTATAGCGATGTGTATTATTGTTTAGTGGTAGGCGCATTCACTCGTACTTGGAGTAACTGCAACTCGAAAGCATATGTATCAATTTCACTAATATACTTCTCTCTTTCAAAAACAATCTTAATGTTTCTGTAACTATCATATCTACTGTGATCTCTGATGGTGCCAGTCCATTCCTGGGTAAACCAATCTACAAGTCTTTGTTTTTAAAAGGCACGTAAGAACATTTTTATGTCTCCTACTCCTTGGTTTAACCAAACGATATTAAACCCAGTTATGCAGAATTTTTCCCTGATTTTAGAGCCCCAGCTTTGTTTGCCCTTTTTATCTAATTCAAAAAAACATACAAAAGCTTTGTGTGGCAATCTTTCAAAATTCCATATGTAAAAATTTAAAACCCAAAAATTTTTCGATGCAACACAGTTTTATATAATGGGTACCTCCCCAGATCTCCATCACCTTTTATTTGGGGTCTTGCAGGAACACCTAAAACCTTTTTACAGCGATTAAAATTTTTTTTTAGATGTTAGTTATTCAACCCCCAAAATTTTTAGCTGAATTAACAGTGTTGGTTTTTTGGATTTGGTATAAAAAATTTTAAAAAAAATGTATTTTACTGTCATTTTTTTACACTTTAAAAAACTTTTTTTAAAGCTGAAAAAACTGTTTTTTTTTCCTTTTTGAAACCCAAATGTAATGTCCCTCTTTTTCCTAATCATAGATGAAAAATTAAAACCCTTTAGAAATAATTTTTAACTATTTAATTCTTTTTTCAAAGTCCATTTTTCACTTTTTCCCTAAGTCCCCCCCTTTTCCCTAAATACCAAAATTTGTTTTGTTTATGTTTACACTTATTTCAATTATCACAAAAAGTTTTAAGCCCTTTAAGTGTTTTGTAAAAGTAGGTGTATTGACATTAATGCTACGTCTAGCAAATAACAAGAAAACAACTAAAAATATCGGAAAAACGTTGTGCCACCATGTTCCTTTTTTTTAAAAACTTTTGCTAAAAAATTAATGAACATGAAAAAAAATGTTGGGTTAGAAACACCCCTGTCTTACCCCCAGGGGGGTTTGAAACATATTAGTTAATTCAAAATTGTCGAATACATGCTGATAAGTTATCATGCCCAAAGTGATGAAAAAAATTTTACCCTTTACATTTTTGCTGTTTGATATAACGTAGAGAGAGAGAGAGAGGGGAGGAGACGAGAGAGAAGAGAGGAGAGAGAGAGAGAGAGAGAGGAGAGAGAGAGAGAGAGAGAGAGAGAGAGAGAGAGAGAGAGAGAGAGAGAAATATAGATATAGATAAAGATATAGACATACATGTACAAATATACATGGTTGATATTGTCTGACTTTTTTTTTAGAGTGTCCGACTCAAGGTGCTATTTGCTTAGTTGTAAACAGCTTGAGCTTTCTGGCTGTCTATATAAACTATAGCTCAATCCACACTGCAATACACATCGTAATACTGTGTTAGCAATAACTATTCTCTTTCATTTTTTGGTACAAAAAGTTATTGTTGTTAAACCTTAAGTTGCGTCCAGGTGCTTACAACGTTTAACATTGTTGTTGTTTTTCTGTTACAAGAATTCACAAAATAATGTTTGTTTACTTTGATCCATCAGTGCCCTGTATTTTGTATTTTCCCCTTTTGCTTGTCTTAGAGACTAGTTCATTTACAGTTTGCTGTGGCCTTCAAGCTTATTCTTGTTTGTTTGTTTGGGTTTTTTCAGTATTCACCGGTATACCTGGAGGTGATTATGAATGCAAACCCAAATCGTGGATTTATGGCTCAAAAGCAACCATTGTGTTCCGTTTGGACAAGAATAAGTTTGAAACCCAATGCCAGATCGCCCCAATGGCCTCCCCTTTTTTAAAAGCGCCGATGGATGACAATTCTACAAAACTGCACGTGCCACAGACATCAGAACTGTTTTCCCTTCCCTGGTCCCGGGGCTTGGATGTTAAAGGGGAGTAACGAAAAATGGTTTTAAACCCATTGAGTACAACTCATTGCTGCCCCTGACTATGACAGGGGGGGGCAGTATCTTTCTAAGAAAATTTTTGACCAAATCTTGGACTTTTCAGACTCAACTGAAAAAATATCGGAGGTAAGTTTCCATGTTGTGTCTGATTTTTTTTAAAATGAGATTTTTTTTTTTTGGGAATGTTTACAACTATTATATCTAAGTTTGTGTGAATGCACACAAAAGACTTTTTTTGGGTGCAAAAAAAACAGATAAAAAATTACAAAACTGTTTATTGTGTGCACTTTGGGACAAAAACATTTAAACTAAACACCCCCCCCCTTTCCTTCCCCCCCCCCCCCCCCCCCTTTTTAAAAAAATTTGCTTTATTCGGTTGATTCTGATTTGCTTAGTTCAGCAATTCTGAAGACAGAGTTATGATTTTTTGACAACCTAAGTTACAGTGTTGTGATCCCAAAAAAAAAAAACTTCTCGTTTTTTGGATCCCATGGTTGCATTAGATTTTTGAATCGACTTGAGACTTTAGGTGGGGGGCCCCCTTTGGTCTGTTTTGGCGACCTTTTTTTTTGTTTTGGTGCCCAAAGCCTGTCTCAAGGGTTTTTAAAGCTTTGACAAAAAATCATGTGTGGTAGTCACTCTTTACTTACGTGTATAGTGTCTTAGTGGACGGGGAAACCTGTTCAACAAGAAAAATCCTATGTACTGTTGCACCTCTCTCACCTGAAGTGTTCAAATGTCTCCTGAGCTAAAATATTACAATTTAGTGATGCTATGGGTATGTGTTTTACACATGACCTTGTTAGCGCTTTTTTTTATTTTTTAAAAGTCCCTTTGTAGCTACATCAGGTCCTTTATTCATTCCCTGGGGATTTTTGTACATTTAAAATTCCCTTTTGCCCCCCGGGAACGTATGTGGTAAACACCAGAGTTACTACAGTGGCTTATTCATCGGTTGGGGGGCCTTTTTTGTTGAATACCACCCCCCTTCCCCCCCTCTACCCCCCCCCCTCCTGATTGAGTGGCATATTTGTCATGTTTTAAAGTACATTGCCCGGTTTTAGGTTGTGAAAAAATTTGTTAATCATCGGATTTTGAGTTGGTTGGATTTGTTAGTCTCGTTGCCAAATGGTCATTGGTCGTTGGGAATAAGTAATTCGCAATTAACCAAATTTAAAAAGGTGCGTATGATTTTAAAGTTTTTTCTTGCGGCTGTGAGGGAAGTCTTCTGAGTTAGGCTGTCATTGTAAAAACCCGACAGAATGACTTTGAAGGAAAACGCAGTTTTGTTTTCTGCTTAAGCTGTAAGGAACTTTTTCTTGTGATAGCAAAGTGTCCATTAAAGAGATTTATTAAAGTAAAAGTGATTTAATAAGTGAATTTATTTGGTGTAATAACCGAAATTTAGCTAAAAAGATTAAAAAATTTGTGATGGTACAGTGAAGTGGTGTTTGTTGCTTTACACATGAACGTTTTTAAAGTCATGAGACTTTTACTATTTAAATTTTTGGGGTCTTGAAAATTTATTCTTTAATTTGGATCTCATGTTAAACGTGGAAATTTTAAGGTAAAAAATTATCATTTGTGTGGCATCTGTGAGATGAAGTTTGTTAAAAACGCGTTATCACTGGGAAAATAAAGTGGATTGGTAATTAAGCTATTGGGGAAAACTATAGGCAAAGTTATTTGAGATAAAAGACTTGACTATTCAAGGTTGATGACTTGAAGGTTAGATTGATTGCAGTACTGACATGGCCTAGCAAGGCCCTTGTAGTAAATTTCTCTGGTTTAAAGTAGGCAAAAATCAACATGTGGTTTGATTGGTGTTGGTTGTCATTTGTGCAAAAGTGGTTAATTTGTATGTGGTTTTTGACATAGTTGGCCCGCTCTCTTTCTCCCTCTTCTCTCTCTCTCTCTCCCTCTTTCTCTCTCTCTCTCTCTCTCTCTGTGAATCCAAACTACAAGCCATCAATTATGGAGTACCACAATGACCCATACTAGGACCTATTCTCTTCTCACTATAGTTTAAACGACCTTTTTATCCACATCAAATCCCAATGCAAAACTATTTGCTGATGACACAACTATTCATACAGCCACAAAAACCCTTTAAAAATCTCTAGCAAACGCATTACAAAAAGTGTTGATCAGCTTTTTAAATGGACCAAAACTAAACCATATGTCTATACACCCCCAAAAAAAAAAAGACATGTTATTACTTACTAGAGAAAAGGCGTTAAAACTTAACCATAAACTTATTCCCATAAAAATTAAAAAGGAAGTAATTGAACAAACCTATCCCCACAAGGTTTTTGGGGTTAACAATTCATGAAAATCTCAGTTGGTTCTACCACATATCTCAACTATGCAAATACATGTCCCAAAGAGTATACTAACTTTCTAAAATCAAGCACTTTCTTGACTTTCATTCAAGGAAACTTTTCTTCCAATCTTACATACAACCCTCATTAGACTATGCTTCTAACCTGTGAAATTCTGCTAGTGCAAACACTATGAAACCGTTACTGAGTCTGTATAAACGTGCTCTCAAACTGGTCCTTTTAAAAAGGACAAGCTTACTAGAAGCTGACTATACTCAACATTAAATATTCTCCCCTTACACAAACGATTAAAATATAACAAAGGGAGCTGTTTTGAAAAGGGTTATTTTCCCTTGTTTTTATTGTGAGACTGTATAAGTATTAGGTTATTATTATTAAGATATATCCCTAACGGGCGGAGACTGGATGTAAAAAAGCACATGTGTGCTTATTCATTATCCTCGAAATAAAGAATTAGTCATTGTCATTGTCATTGTCTCTCTCTCTCTCTCTCTCTCTCTCTCTTCCTCTCTCTCTCTCTCTCTCTGTCTCTCTCTCTCTCTCTCTCTCTTCCCCCTCTCTCTCTCTCTCTCTCTTTGTTGTTATTGCTTTAGTTGTTACTTTTGTTTTTTTTTTGTTGATTTGTTTGGGATTTTGTTTGTTTGTTTTTTATTTGTTGTATGTATGTATGTGTATGTGTGTGTGTGTGGGGGGGGGGGGAGGGTGGACGGTGTTGGTCTTTTTATGTTTTGTTATCATTTATTTGTTTGTTGTTTTTTTTTTGTTGTTTGTTTGTTTGGGAGAGTGGGTTTTTTCTGGGTGTTTTTTTTTGGAGGGGGGGTCCGTTCTGGGGTTTATTTTGTCTTTTTTCTTGTCTGGGGTTGTTTGTTTGTTTGTTTTTTTTTTTTTCTCTCTTTTTCTTTTTTTCTTAAAAGTGTTTTCCCTTTGCTTCTTCTGTTTGAAAATATGAGTACTGAGTGCATTTTTAAACGTGACCCTACGGGTGGGGACTGGATGTAAAAAAGCACATGAGCACTTATTCATTATCCTGGAAAAAGAGAATTTGTCTCTACTAATTACAATGTGTAGATGATCTTTTCATTACTTTATTGGCTTCCCCCCCCTCTTTATGGTGTGAGTGTATGGGTATAACACTTATTTTATTATCATGATATTCAATTTGTATGAGTATAATTAAAAAGTGTTTGTGTTGGTCGTGTGCTATGTGAGTAATATATACTTAGTATTATCCCTGAACCCCCCCCCCAAACACACACACACACACTCACACACACACACACACACACACACACTCACTCACTCACTCACATTATCTCCCTCAATGACTGTATAGGATTAGATTTCCTCTATGTTTTGTTTCTTGTTTTTATTGTGTGAATGTATGGTTATTGAATTTATTTCATTATCATGACATATATATTGAAACGAGTAAAGTCAAAAATGAGTGTTGAGTGGATCGCATATTGTTTTGGGAATTATATATTGGATATTATCTCTGAAATACACACACACACACTCTCTGTCTCCCTGTCTCTATCTCTCACCTTTTATCATCTTGTTTATATTTATAGTGTATCCCGATGAAGGATTCATATTTTATATTTTCAATACTTTATTCGACTTGCCTTTGTACTTAAGTTTTAATGAGTGCCCTATTTCAATATCTTATAGTTATGTGTAACAAATATTTGTACCATTTGACAATGTGTAGATGTTTATCTTTATCACTTGAGTTTGGTTGTGTTATTGTTCTTGGCTCTGTTGTTGTTCTTGTTGTTGTTGTTTGCTTCTTTCTCTCTTGTTTTCTTTTTTTGTGTTGGTTTGGTTTTATCTTTCTCTTTTGGTTGTTTGTTTTGATTAGGTTTTTTTTTCTTAGGTGGGGGTACGGGGTGTTTTAGGGTTTTATCTTATTTGTTTGCTTTGGGGGTGGTGGTCTTGAGGAGGGGGGCTGTTTTGAAAAGGGTATTTCGCCTTGTTTCTATTGTGAGACTGTATAATTGTTAGGTTATTATTATTAATATGTATCCCTACGGGCAGGTACTTGATGTAAAAAAGCACATGTGTGCTTATTCATTAGCCTCGAAATAAAAGAATTTGTCATTGTCATTGTCTCTCTCCGTGACCTTATAGATTGGCTTTTATCCCCCCCCCCCTTTCTCTACTTCCTTGTTTTTATTGTGTGAGTATATGAGTATTGAGTTTATTTCATTATCATGACATATAACCTGCATGAGTATAATCAAAATAAGGGTTGACGGTGATCGTGCACTGTCTTGAGAATTAGATATATGGATGGCGCTGCCTTCAATATGCTTGCCCCTGGTGAAGCTGAGGTCTCTGATGCCTTGCACCTCTACGACCATATACTTTTACCGTTACCTCAAGTTGTGTTTCTTTGGACTCAGGTTTTTCATAGTGTGTGTGTGCGTGCGTGCGTACGTGCGTGCGTGCGTACGTGCGTGCGTGTGCGTATGTGTGTGTTTGTGCGTGCGTGTGTGTCAAAGTCAAAGTCAAAGTCAAACTTTTCTTTTCAGATGGTACATTGAATAAGCAGTGCATTTGCTTTTTTTCATCAAGCCATCTATCTAAAGAAAGAAAAAAATGCGAGAAAAAAAAGATAATGTATATGCAGACATAGTGAACACAGGCACCTGCACATGTAAGCCTGAAATGTCTCACCAAGAGCTTCCTCCTCCCCCAGCAAACGTCATTCCAATGATGGACTGGCGTTATATGCAAATCCATCAAGGGATTTTCCTACAGACGAGTGAGATAAAAAATAGTTGTGAAGAAAAGTTCACTTCTTTAGATGCCAGAATTTCATGATTTATGGAAGAAATACACAAACTGAAAGAAAGTGTAATGTGCAATAAAAAGGTATTACAAGAACTGCAAGAAGACAGTCAATTGATATTTGACCGCTTGGAAACAGTAGAAAGAAAACTGGAATCCACGGAGCAAAGCACAAAGATGTGCAATGTCAAGTTTATCAACGTCGAAGAACAGGAAGAGGAAAATGACCAGATGACTTCCCAGTGCATTGTGGACATCTTAAACGACCATGGACATCACCCTAGCTGGCGCCAGGAAGACATCTCCAGAGCCTACCGTGTAGGAAGGCCACGCCCATGGAAGAATGAACCAAGCCCCATAATCGTGCACTTTTGCCGCTGGGTGGACAAGATGGCAGTGTTGGCTGACAGGGAGCTTAGGGACAACCTCCGGGAGAGTGGCATCCGGGTAGCCTCTGATCTCACTGCCCACCAAAGAGAAATTGTGGATTTCCATCGGGGCCAAGGCCAAATTGCCTACTTCCACCATGGAAAGCTTCACGTAAGAGACAAGCAACCACCTCCATGGAGGCAGTTTAATCATGCAGCCTACTCTACAAAAGAAGAATGGCCACCAGTCCGGGAAAACAGCAGAGGGGGACATGGAAGTACAGCAGAACTCAGGTATTTCAATCCCAGGCATCCACGTGAGAAGCAGGGAATTCAGCAGACCTGGAACCGCCCACATCCAGCTGGACTCCATAATCAGCACAACAGACGTTCCTCGTCAACCAGCAGACCTGGCCTAGGGACATCTGAACCTTCTTCTTGGCACAAGTCACGACTACAGAATGTCCAGGACAGAGACAGAAGTGTGCCATCTGAGAAGCACTACAAAACCACAAGGAAGGAAAGCCCAGAATTGCAGAACAGTGCCCTTCACCAAGAGGAGGGAATGAACAGTGCTACACCAATTGTTCCAGGCTTACACTCCTACAGTGAAGTAGTAAGGCAGGAGAGGCAGCCGGGGCCAGATAGAAGACTTGTGTTTCAGAAAAGAAATAACAACAGAATATCCCCTGCTCATTCAAGTCACAGCAGTAACAGAACTGTAGTGGACCTCAGCAGGCACCAGCAGAACAGAGTTTGCAGCATGAATAATCAGCTAGAACTTGTTCCTACTGGTGAGGATGTACAAGCTGAACACAAGGAAGATGACCAGGTGACTGAGACAGACTTCCATTATAGCCACTCAGGTGAGATTACAAATGAAATGATGACTGATGACGGATCTGAAGATAGGGAAGACAATAAATCTGACAGAGGTGAAGACATCAGTCATTATATGCATGACAAAGCAAACAATGATGAAACAGATTCTGGACACATTGACTGTTATGATAAGACTGTTAATGATGATAATAAGGATGACAAAAATACAGACAATGCAATGACAGTACCGAGTCCTGACAGTGAGAAAAGTAAAGAGACTGAAAACAACAGATCAGGAAATACAAACCTGCCTAAAAACAGTGGAAACGTTGCTAGTTTTAAAAAACCTCAGACACAACATAGTGTAAACACTGACATACAGACAGTTATAGAGACTGTGAACAAGACAGATGGACAAACAGGTAGCCAGGCCCAGTCCATAGCCCGGGCCCCAAGACCTAGGCGTCATACCTCTCACAGTGGGAGATCCAGACAAAATAGCTGTAATGTTGCTGCAAGGTCTAGCAGTCAGAGCAGCATTACTGACTCCTTTCAAAAGTTAGCTTCTGATGACAGTGCCGTGGGCAAAGGCCCTACTCCTCCACCTAAGGCAAAATCAAAAGAGTACAAACAGGGGCTTCAGAAGCCAAAAGATAGGGATTCGGCCAGGCCACAATTTATTAATGCCAGCGAGGTAACACTTCTATTAGGGTGAATAAGAACATAGCTCCAGAATCACTGCAACACAAGGCATATTCTGTAAATAAAGATACAAGTCATATCGACTTTCTAAATTACAATGTGCATGGTCTCTTACCAAAACTTGATGATATGTGTTTCATTAGTTTTCTTTTGGCCTCTGATATTTGTTTAACAGAAACTTTTGTTGCAAATGATTTTGTGTCTTCAATTTTTCATGATTACTTATTATTCACTTCAAAAGCTAGAAAACTATCACATCAAGGGAGATACTCAGGGAGGGGTAATTGTTATGATAAGGAAATCACTGGCACCCTATATTGAACATATTATTGTCGAAAATCATGATGTGCACACAAACATATTTGGTAATCAATTGCTTTAACTGTGCAACATGTTTGATTGTGTCATCTTAAACAGACTTTGTGACTCAGATTTTGATGATAGTTGCACATTCATATCTTCTTTAGGCTCAAGCACTGTGGACTATTTCATAATGTCTTTTGATTTATTCATGTCTGTTAAAGTACCCTTTTTGATAGTCAAAAGCTTAACATAATCTGACCACTTACCAGTTAGCATGAGATGAGAGGTTACAGATTGTATTTCAAAACCACAGGAACTCCAGAATGAAAGGGAATCTTATTATAAATTAGTGTGGAGCCAAACAAAAGAAGACAGATATCTAAATGCACTAAAAAGCAGGGACATTCACGACAGACTTTTGATAGCTACAAACACCATTGAGGAAAATGTAGAAACTGCTCTAGACATGTCTACCAAGTGTTTGAAAGATGCAAGCGAATGCATGTCTAGAAGGATTTCAGTGAAAAGTACAAAGAAATCTGAATGGTTTGATAATGAATGTGGACTTGCCAAAAAAGAAAGCAGACAGATGCTAAACTGTTTTCGCTCCACCAGAAAGGAAGAAGATCGGATTGTTTATGTCGAAAAAAGAAAACTGTACAAAAAGCTATTAAAATCTAAAAAGCAAGATTATAGAAAGCAAAAGGCTGAATCATTAGCTAAGAGTGTTAACAGTTCATCACAGTTCTGGAAAGAGGTTAGAAAAATGGGATGTGGGAATGGTGAAAAGATATATAATAATATAAGTACTGAGAAGTGGTTTAATCACTTTAAAGGTGTTTTTAAAAAAACATGATGAAAGTGATAAACCCAGTGATATTTCAGCGTACCTAATGGAAGATGCCGATCACACATTAAATAAAGATATATCAGAGGATGAAGTAAAAGAAGCAATTCGAAAACTAAAACTGAGAAACGCAAGTGGTATAGATGACATATCAGCTGAGATGTTAAAAACTGGTGACAAAATTGTAATAACGTTTTTGGTCAGATTATTTAATAAAATCTTTTCATCTGGTATTTAACCCACAGAGTGGTCCAAGGCCATAATTATACCAATCCACAAAAAAGAAGACCACGATAACGTTGACAATTACAGGGGAGTTTCCCTCTTAAGTATTATATCTAAGTGTTACACATCTATCTTAAATTCAAGACTTTATAAATGGCTAGAAAGTAATAATATGATTTCAGAAAGTCAGGCAGGATTCAGGAAAGGATACTCAACTGTGGATCAGATATTCAACCTATATGCAGTTGTTCAGAAATGCATGCAATAAAGGGGGAGAAAATTATATGTTGCTTTTGTTGACTTTAGGAAAGTATTCGATTCTGTTCGCCATGATAAGCTTCTTGAATGTATGAAAAAACAAGGTGTGAAAGGAAAATTTATGGTATGCTTGAAATCAATGTATTGTGCATTACTGTCATGTGTGCGTGCAAACAATGAGTTTACGCAATTTTTTGAATGTCCACTTGGTGTAAGGCAAGGTTGCGTCCTGAGCCCTACATTATTCTCTATTTTTATAAATCAGCTGGCTGACTACATGAATGCTGAAGGTAAGCATGGCATACAAATGCTTCCAGATGGTATTGAGTTGTTTATCTTACTTTTTGCCGATGATGTGGCTGTGTTATCAACGACTCCAGGTGGCCTTCAAAATCAACTAAATGTATTACATAGATGCTGTAAGGAAAAAAAATTAAATGTTAATACTGAAAAAACAAAAGTCATGGTTTTTAGAAAAGGAGGTTACTTAGGCCAACATGAGCAATGGATTTTTGACGGTAAAAAACTAGATGTAAATAATTATTGTTATTTAGGGTTTAATTTTATGACAATGATCAGCATGAAGAAAGGAACTGAACATCTAGCAACTAAGGGCAAGAAGGCAGCTGTGCAACTGAATAAAGCCTTCCAAAAATATTAGGAAATGACTGCTATTACGTTATTTAAAATATTTGATGCTAAAATACAATCTGTTATACTTTATGCATCCGAAATTTGGGGTTTAACCAAGCTAGATCATTTAGAAAAGGTACATATGTTAGTCTGTAAAAGATTCTGGGGTGTTCCAGTAAAAACTCCAAATAAGATGATTTATGGTGATTTGGGGAGATATCCTCTATATGTTAATTCTTGTGTTTCTGCATTGCGATATTGGTTTAGGCTGTTACAAATGGAAACTAAAAGACTACCTTACAAGGCTTATCAGATGTTGCTTAACCTAGATAGAAATGGGAAGAATTGCTGGGTAACAAAAGTAAGAGAAATTTTATGTCAGACAGGTTTTCAGCTTGTCTGGGTGCAGCAAGGCGTGTGGGATGTTAAAGTTTTCTTTCGTCTATTTAAGCAGAGACTTGTTGATATCTTCATACAAGAGTGGTTTTCCACAATTGAAGATCGCAATAGATATAATGACTATAGATCATTTTAAACCATTTTTGAAAGAGAAAAATACATAAATGACATTGATACCTACTGCTTTAGGGTTGCTGTGTCTCAAGTACGATTTAATGTCCTGCCACTAAATGCAAATGTGCATCGTTACAGCGATTCTCTGCAAAACAAAAACTGTCCTTATTGTATGTCAGTCACCGAAGACGAACAGCATTTTCTCTTTGATTGCCCCATGTATTCGGATCTTAGAAATAAATTATTGGGTAATTTAACTAAAGTTCCCATCCATATGTTGCTGCAAATATCAAATATTCACAAGATGCACAGTGTCTCCCGATATGTCTTCCACTCAGTTAACAGACGAAAGAGATGTATTATAGAAATTTAACATATGTTACTGAGGTTGTTTTGTGAGCTTGGCTGATTGATTATTTTTTTCCTTTTGATAGTGCACTCGAGATGTTTTGAATTTTTATCCTGGGTCAAGCACAGGTTTATGTTGCACCATGTTAGTTCCTTTTTAATGTAATTTTGGTTTCAATGTTACATGCTAATTTTTCTGTTTCTAAGTTGGATTGTTGTATGTTTTGAAATCTAGCAACATGTTCCTGTAGTACTATACCCATTTCCCCAGCTAGTATATTGTAGACTAAGGCCGAAGAACCTTTAAATTGCTTCACAGTTCTCTCTCTCAAGGATGATGCAAATATTACAGAGTGGTCTGACAATGATACGGATAATGATGATGTCAATGATGTTGATGAGTATTAGGTAGATGTTGAATATAGTGATGATGATATGGATGTTGTTGAAGATGGTGAGGTAGAGGTTAAGGGTTATGATGGTGACAATTATATAAGTATTGATGGGGTTGATGCTGATGTGGTTGATGAAAATGGTTGATGATGTTACAGATTGGGAAGACGAGAATGTGTGTGTGTGTGTGTGTGTGTGTGTGTGTGTGTGTGTGTGTGTGTGTGTGTGTTGTGTGTGTGTGTGTGTGTGTGTGCGGCAAGCGCGTGTGTGTTTTGGAAATACTGAAAATGAAAAAAAGATTTTTTTTCCTTTTTATTATTTATCTATTTATTTTCGAAAGGACGATGATGATGTAGATGTTTGGGAGGATGATGATGGAAATGTTGGAGGTGATGTTGATGTAGATGCTGAAGGTGACGATGGTGGTGATGGTAACGATGGCGTGGTTGTTGAGGGTGATAGTGATGGCGATAACTATGATGGAGATGTCAAAGATGAAGATGAAGATGATAACAATGATGTATATATTGAAGATATCGATGAAAACGATGATGAAGATGATGATTATGACCATGATGCAGAGATTGAAGATAATCGTGACGAAAATGACTATACAGTTGTAGAAGATGGTGATAGCGTAGATGGTGAAGATGATGATGTTGATAATGATGATGTAGAGGATGAAAGTAATGATGGTTATGTTGATATACTGGCTGCAGCTGCTGCTATAGGTATGAAGATGCGGATTGTGATGATTATGTAAATGCTGAAGATGATGATGGGGATGATGATGACTAATGCTGTATGCCTGAAGAATTGAAAATGTGAAATGGATATAAACGTTTTTAGCTATGTCTTCATCCCCCCTTCCCCAATCATGTTTAGTATAGTGGTCCAAGGCCGAAGTATAATAAAACCTTTTCAGTGTTCAGTGTTCTCTCTCTCTCTCTCTCTCTCTCTCTCTCTCTCTCTGCTCTCTCTTCTCTCTCTCTCTCTCTCTCTCTCTCTCTCTCTCTCTCTCTCTCTCTCTCTTCTCTCTCTCTCTCTCTTGCATTTTGACTGATACTGATTTTGATGTCTTACTGTCTAAAGTATTGATGCAGTATGACATAAAATGTGTATCAAATGCTAACCTTGTTTGAGATATGAGCCTCAAAGGATCGGTTGTTTTCCATGTGTGATCAAAACTTGCATACCATATATTGGTTTTCCTCTTTCCCCCAAACTCCGTGTATTGTGGCCTAAGGCCAATGTACATATTAAAACTGTTCAGAGTTCAGAGTTCTCTCTCTCTCTCTCTCTCTCTCTCTCTCTCTCTCCTCTCTCTCTGTCTGTCTACTTTTTGTTGTTTTTGGGGTTTGGTTTTTTTCCTGTTTTTTGTTTTGTTTTGTCTATTGCTCGTCTGGGGTTGTTTGTTTGTTTGTTTGTATGTTTGTTTGTTTTTTATTCTTCTCTCTTTTTCTTTATAAAAAGCTTTTTCCCTTTGCTTCTTCTGCTTGAAAGTATGAGTACTGAGTGCATTTTTAAATGTGACCCCATGGGCGGGGACTGGATGTAAAAAAACACATGAATACTTATTCATTATCCTGGAAAACAAGAATTTGCTTCTATTACTTACAATGTAAAGATGTTCTTTTTATGACTTTATTGGCTTTTCCCCCCTCTTTATTATGAGAGTGTATGGGTATTGCACTTATTTTATTACCATGACATTCAATTTGCATGAGCATAATTATTAAAAAGTGTTTGTGTTGATCGTGTGCTATGTTAGTATTACATATTTAGTATTATCCCTGAAACACCCCCACCTCACCCCCCCCCCCCCCCCCACACACACACTCAAACACAAACACACACACACACACACACACACACACTCTCTCGCTCAAACACACACACACACACACACACACACACACACATACACACACATACACACACACGCTCACTCACTCACCCACCCACCCATATGCTCTCCCTAAACGACTGTATAGTTTTAAATTTCTTCTTGGTTTGTTTCTTGATTTTATTGTGTGGATGTATGGGTATTAAATTTATTTCATTATCATGACATATAATTTGAAACGAGTATAATCTAAAATGAGTGTTGATGGGATCGCATACTGTTTTGGGATTTATATATTGGATATTATCTCTGAAATACACACACGCACACTCTCTGTCTCTCTGTCTCTGTCTCCCCCTCTCTCTCTCACCTTTTATCGTCCTGCATATAGTCATAGTATATCCTGATGAAGGATTCATATTTTTATATTTTCAATACTTTATTGTACTTGCCTCTGTACTTAAGTTTTAATGAGTGCCCTATTTCAATATCTTATAACTATGTGTAACAAGTATGTGTACCATTTGACAATGTGTAGATGTTTATCTTTATGACTTATTAAGTTTGGTTGTGTTATTTTTCTTGGCTTTGTTGTTGCTCTTATTCTTGTTGTTGTTGTTTGTCTGTTTTTCTCTTTTTTATCATATTTTGTTGGTTTGGTTTTTCCTTCTCTTTGTTTGTTTGTTTTGGTTAGGTGTTTTTTGGGGGGAGGGGGTAGGGGTGGGGTATTCTTAGGATTTTCTTTTAATTGCTTGCTTTGGGGGGGAAGGGTTGTTGGGGGAGCTATTTTGAAAAGGTTATTTCCCTTTGTTTTATTGTGAGACTGTATAGTATTGGGTTATTATTATTAAGATGTATCCGTAACGGGCGGGGACTGGATTAAAAAAGCACATGTGGCTATATTCATTATCCTCAAAATAAAAGAATTTGTCATTGTCATTGTCATTGTCTCTCCCTCCTCTCTCTCTCTCTCTCTCTCCTCTCTCTCCCCTCATCTCTCTCTCTCTCTCTCTCTCTCTCTCTCCTCTCCTCTCTCTCTCTCTCTGAACTGGGGCTGGGGTATGCATGGATATTTCAGGGGGTAAGTGATGAAAAAATATTTGTGCAAACTCTTTGACAACGGCTAGTAGACTGCAGATGGCAAAGTTGGGAAACTCATATTCAATCTTGTAGTAGATTTGATATATACAGATATCATAGCTCGACACATATTGTGAAGAAATATCTGTCAATTACTATGGACAGACATTTACGATTTATTTTAACCAGATTCCGGTTTGGTATATCTGATATTAATGTTCATGTCTATCGCTACCGACGTACGAATGAAGCTGATTTGCTGTGTCCACTGTGCAAAGTGTCAACTGAAGATGAAGTTCACTTTGTTTTGATTTGCCCTTTGTTTTATAACCTGAGAGTAAAGTTTATCCCACCAAAGTTCTAGAGGAAGCCTTGCTTTTTTTCGGTTTTTTTATTAATGACATCAAATAACGAAGATATTGTGCGTAATTTAGCGTTGTACTTATATAAAGCTTTCCAGTTACGAGAAACACTATTGTCATGAATGTTCCATGTTATCATATCATTGAACATGCAATGTTTTTCTTTTACATGTCGTTCTGTTCACACCAACTTTTGCCCCCTTTCATATGGGCTATGGGCTTAAATGATTAAATGTCTGAAGTCTGAAGTCTGAAGTCCCCTCTCTCTCTCTCCCCTCTCTCTCTCTCTCTCTCTCTCTTTTCTCTCCTCTCTCTTTCTTCTCTCTTTCTCTTTCTCTCACAACTTTTATACGTCTCACAATAGAAACAAGGCGAAATAACCCTTTTCAAAATAGCCCCCCCCCCCCCCACCCCAACACCACCACCCCCAAAGCAAACAAAGAGAACCACCCGACCAAACAAACAAACAAAAAAACACGAAAAAAAACAAAGGTGTTGGGTTATTATTTAAGATGAAATCCCTACGGCGGGGACTCGATGCAAAAAAGCACATGAGTGTCATTCATTATCTCGAAATAAAAGAATTTGTCATTGTCATTGTCATTGTCATTGACTCTCTCTCTCTCTCTCTCTCTCTCTCTCCTCTCTCTCTTCCTATCTCTCTCTCTCTCTCTCTCTCTCTCTCTCTTCTCTCTGTGTTGTTATTGCTGTAGTTGTTGTTTTGCTGTTTGTTGTTGATTTGTTTGGGTTTTTTTGTTTGTTTGTTTTTGTTTTGGTGTATGTGTGTGTGGCGGAGGGGGGGGGGTGTTCTGTTTTTTTTTTTTTTTCTCATTGGTTTGTTTCTTGTTGTTTTTCTTTTTTTTTTTTTGTTTGTTTGTTTGGTTCGGGTGCTTTTTTTTTCCTTTTTTTGGGGGGGGGGTGTTTTGGGTTTATTTTGTTTCTTGTTTGTCTGGGGTTTTTGTTTGTTTGGTGGTTTTTTTTCTCTTTTTTTTTTTTAAAGTTTTTTTTTCTTTTGCTTCTACGGTTGAAAGTATGAGTACTGAGTTCATTATTAATATGTGACCCTACGGGCGGGGGACTGGATGTAAAAAGCACATGAGTACTTATTCATTATCCTGGAAAAAAAGAATGTGTCTCTATTACTTACAATATGTAGATGTTCTTTTTATGACTTTATTGGGGTTTCCCCTCTCTTTATTGTGTGAGTGTATGGGTATTGCACTTATTTTTATTATCATGACATTCAATTTGTATGAGTATAATTAAAAAGTGTTTGTGTTGATCGTCTGCTCTGTGAGTAATATATATTTAGTATTATCCCTGAGACACACAAACACACATACCCACACACTCACACACACACACACACACACACACACACACCACACACACACACACACACACACACACACTCACTCACATTCTCTCCCTCAATGACTGTAAGGTTTAGATTTCTTCCTTTGTTTTGTTTCTTGTTTTTATTGTGTGAATATATGGGTATTTAGTTTATTCATTATCATGACATATAATTTGAAACGAGTATAATCAGAAATGAGTGTTGATGGCGATCGTGTACTGTTTTGGGAATTATATATTTGATATTATCTTCGAAATACACACACATACTCTCTGTCTCTGTCTCTGTCTCTCTCACCTATTATCGTTTTGCTTATAGTTATGGTGCATCCTGATAAATGATTCATATTTTGTATTTTCAATACTTATTTGACTTGTCCTCTGTACTTAAGTCTTAATGAGTGCCCTATTTCAATATCTTATTGTTATGTGTAACAAGTATATGTACCATTTGGCAATGTGTAGATGTTTATCTTTATGACTTATTTAGTTTGGTTGTTATTCTTCTTGGTTTTGTTGTGGATGTTGTTGTTGTTCCTTTTTCTCTATTTTTCTTTTATTATTCTTTTGTCGGTTTGGTTTTTCTTTCTCTTTTGTTTTTTAGTTTTTTTTTGGTTGTGGGGGAGTGTTTTTTTTGTCGGGGGTGGGGGGGGGGGGGGGGCGGGGAGGTATTTTTTAGTTTTTTTTTTATTAGTTTGCTTTCGGGGGTTGGGTGGGGGGGGTGGGGGGGGGGTTGTTGGGGGGAGGGGGGCTGTTTTGTAAAGGGTTATTCCCCCATGTTTCTACTGTGAGACTGTTTAAGTGTTGGGTTATTATTAAGATGTATCCCTACGGGCGGGGACTGGATGTAAAAAAGCACATGAGTGCTTATTCATTATCCTCGAAATAAAAGAATTTTTTCATTGTGTCTCTCTCATGCTACAATATCCATGAGGTATGATAGGGGCCACTGTTGTGAAAGATCTTAGTATAGACTAAGTTCTGTTGACATTATTAGGATAATGTTAGTTGAGAGTATTGAGGAACATATTTTCCTAGTTATTTTGTAGTGTTTGATTGCCTGATTGACAACTGTACACTCTCTATTGGTTCCCTAAGATTAAATTGGGGTTTTTTTGGTATGAGTAATGAAAAAAATTTGGTTTCCTACTTTCGGCGAGACGACAATATAGCTATTTTGTTGTGTATGCCTTTCACCAATGATGCGCCTAGTTAAATATGGATAGAGTAGTTACCTGAATCTTGTTAGTTTCAGGTATGTGTTGTTTGGCTGATAAAAATAAAAAGTGTTACCATAACACCCCTGCGTGGCCTCACATCATTCCTTTGAGTGTGGAGTGCCAGCGTTCTAACTTTCCCTTCCCCGAACCTTTCTTCACCCCTCAACAATGCATACACACTGGGACTGGATGAAAGAAAGCACATGAGTGTGTATTCCATTATCCTCGAAATATTAGAATGAGAATGCACAAGTGTGCATGTGTGTGTGTGTGTTCGTGTGTTGGTGCCTGTGACTATCTCTCTCTCACTCTCTCAAGGTCCAATACCACACTCAGTCTTTTCCTTCGTCTACTTTTGGGTTGAAGTTTCCCAAAATTGTTCAGATTTCCCTGGCAGGTATTTTGTTTATGGCTGTGTGTAGGTCGTTAAAAAAATAGTTTTTTGTCCTCTTGACCGATGTTGGAGCATTGTCACGGTTTGCATAATTTTACGCATAATACAATAATAACCGCACACAGCTGCTTAATACGGACAGTTGCCGTAAGTCTCATATCACTCAGGACTCGACCCTATGACTTTAAACTTAGAAATACGGAGTGTTGTAAACACAAGTAAGAACACTAGACGAAAAATGTTAGCATTTAAAAATTTGGACCAAAGAAAGCATCCTATTGTTCAAAAAAGAATCAACCACATATATGAAAAGACCATTAAATGTCACTGGAAGGAAATACGGGACACTCCTGTACCCCAAGGAAGATGTTGACAGGACAGACACTACAAAACACCAAAGAACAAAGACTGGGTTCACAGAAGACTGAACTACTTCAAGATGACTGCTCCCTCCTGCTCTCCAAGTAGAGGCACAACACCACACAGTGCCCAACAGCCAACGCTGGAACAGCGACCAATGAACTTCTTCAGCCAAAAACTGACTCCCTCCTGGCTCAAGTCAAGACCTCCTCCTCTTTAAAGCTACTGCTACCCAGTTGACCATCCAAATCCTCACTCACAACCAGGAACTTCACAAGAAGCAAACCTGCATGCAAAATTGCAGAGAAAAGGGAATGTGCATGCAACCAAGCTGGAGTTCACCACAAATGTTCAAGATGCGTACGCGCACACAAAAAAACCACTAGTATGCATATACACTCAGAGAGAACCAGCACAGAGTTATGCACTTAACTGTGCGTGGAATTATGCAAACCATGAGAATGCCCTCTTAAATTTAAACCACCCGGTTTAAACCCTAACCAAACCACGGTGAGCATACTGAACAACGCAACACCAAATATACACAACTAATTGACCTGGAATCAAAGTGTCACTGTTCACTGTTCACTGTTCACTGGTCCCGTAACCCGCCAGGGTCGTGGGGGCGCTGCATGGTGGACGAACGGTGGACCAGCTGGCTCCACTTAGCGCGGTCGTGGGCAAGTGCCTGGGTGACACTGAAGTCCTCCCCTGTCCAAACACGGATGTCGTCGGCCCACTTTCTCCTCTGTCTGCCCCGTCTTCTCTTCCCCTGGACTGTTCCTTGCAGGATGGTCTTTGCAAGCCCTTCTGCGCGTGTTACGTGCCCATACCATCTGAGTTTCCTCTTTTTCGCCTTGGTCAGTAGGTCTTCATAACCCCGCACCTGTTGAGTGATCATTCTGTGGACTTCATTGTTGGTGACATGGTCCTTGTATGAGATGCCAAGGAGCCTTCTGAGGGATCTCATTTCTATGCTTGGTTTCCTCTTTGTAGGTCTGCGTTTAGTGTCCATGCCTCACATGCGTAAAGCATGATTGAGGTGACTAGCGCGTTTAGTAACTTTACCTTGGTTCCGAAAGGGATGTTTCTGTCTCTCCATATGGTCTTCAGTCTTGTCATTGCTGCTGGTGTTTGTGCCGCTCTTGCTAGGATTTCGGTCTTCGATCCCTCCTCACTTATGATGGCTCCAAGGTACTTGAAATGGTCAACTGTCTCCAGTTCTTTTCCGCTGAGAGTGATCTTGGGGGTGATTGGCTGGGCACTGTTTGTCATGAGCTGGGTTTTTCTCGGCACTGATTTCCATGCCGTATCGGGGGGATATTTCGTCCAGTTTCTTCACTAGGTTGGCCAGTCCTCTTCTTTTCCCTGCCAGACCGTCAATGTCATCGGCAAACCTGAGGTTGGTGATTGTTTGCCCTCCAATGCTGACTGTGCCTGTGTGGTCTTCCAAGGCGTCAGTTTATGATGCGTTCGAGGGGAAAAGTTAAATAGTGCCGGCGACAGCAGACATCCCTGTCGGACCCCAACTTAGGTACGGAACCATTCCCCTACCGTGCCCTGTACGAGTACTGCACTGGTGGCCTTTGAGTAGAGTTCCTTGATGGTGTGGGTCAGCTTCTGGCCCATGTTGAATTTGTTCATGGTGGCCCACAGAGCGTCATGCCATACTCTATATCTATGTCACTACAATGAAAAAAACCTCCTGGTGACAAACAACTTGTTAAAAACCAGCATTAAAGACCACCCAAACCAGCGGCAACCAACCAAATTGATGACTGACACCAGCAATAACAGACCCTAGTGAGAACTGGCTAGTGTCAGTCAACATGACCAATAACAAATCCCAGTGACAGGTTCCTCAAGACAGACCTCTGAGATGACCTGAGGCAATCTCCATGACTTAAGATCATGATGCAATCCCTCAACTACCCCCCCACCCCCTAGAAAACACAATTAAAAAATTCCAGCCTATCATCTGAGAACTAGAAGTAACGTCCCATAACAAAACTAAAGGTAACACAGACTCAAAAATAGTTTCCCACACTGCAAGGTACTTAACTCCCCAAAGTAAAAGAATGAGTAATCCTAAGACTTGGCCAACTACTTCTAGCAAATGGCCAATGAAATCTGCCCCAACACCTCCACCAGGAAATGGGCTTCTGAATAGACACCACTGCAGTGTCCTTCCTACTAGTTATATAATGCTGGACCTGGAACTTTTCAGAAAGAGGAACAGAGTGAAATCCTTTTGAATGATGGAATCTCATCCAGGGGGGGACCCTGACCACTCTTACCTTTGCTGCAGTCTTCTGTCAAGACTCACATGACTTGGCATAGTGTCTGATGTCTGCACACATTCCTGGACAGGAATGGTCCTTGAAAATCTTGTCACACATCTGCCTAACTCCCAGATGACCAGACATGGGAGCTTGACGCTCCCAGCTGCATCACAGTGACGTGGAGGTCCTTAGGAACACAGACCTGACTGACAGAGCCACAGCAACTCCGGAATGAATGGACAACTCTTGCTGTTACTGAAACGAAATGTCCGTAGACCTTGTCCCCATAGTGGCATTGCTCTCTGCCAAATCTCTCACACCTTGCAGGCTTGAATCCTGCCTCTGCTTCCTATTCAACTCCTTATGGGTCACTTGCATACCCAACCCAAGAGTAGGTGGTAGAGGTCCAGATTCCTGAACAGCCTGAGTCATAGCTTTTGCGACTCTAACAAGTTTAGGGTCAGCATTCACAGGTGCTTTTGTGATAATGCAATCAACGTCACATGCTGAGTTGCCAATGAAAACGTTCACATCTGGTGCCTCCATCACAGCTATGTCGAAGCAACAATAAATCAATGGAGACTGGAAGTCAAACCAGGCAATAGGCAGCATGGAAGAACACATTGCATCTGCCAAAACAGCTTGGATGAGCCCCAAGGGTTAAATTGTCTGTGGAGAGCCCAAAACCACGAGCAACCAAAATCATGTGAGCTCCCTGTGTCTCGCATCCCTTGTACAACCTCACTAAAACCCAATTTCTACACCAAAAAACCCCCTGCCTAAACACTGCAGAGACTTCTTTAATATGCCGCACTCCTAGCAAAACAACCCCCAACCTTTTCCACACTTGAAACAAACAGGTGGCGAGGGGGCCCCCTTTCTGCTAGGTCCCCCTTTTGGGAACCCCTGCCGGGTTTCCAAAAACATGCGATAGTTTTAACCCCTTGGCCTTTTTTCCCGGCTCAGATCTAGCCTGCCTAGCAGAAAAAAAGTCTTTTCCCAAATCAAACGGGGACTTTCCTTTTTTCCCTGTCAGAACCTCTTGAAGCCTTGATCTCTCCCTAAAGGGGAACCCGGCCTGCCTTTTTTTGCTATGACCACTTTCATCGCAATCGGGAAAAAGTCCTCAGCATTAGGGGTTCTTCTTTCTGAACCTTAGCAACTTTTTCTGGTGTCACCCTTTGGCCCGGCTGTTTTTCCCAAAAACGGGTTTTTTTAAATTGTCAAACCCAAACCTTTTTTTCATCCCACCACTTTAAAATAACAATCCCTAAATAACAATAAAAAAGGAATTTGAAATATTTTTGGGATCTTGCGAAACCAACCAAAAAACAAAATTTTTTAATAATAAAAATTAATAATAATAATAATAAAAACAATAATATATGAAATTGATATAGCGCTAAACCCTTTTGTGAAAAAAAAACCCAATCGAGGCACTTCCCCCAAAAATTTATTTACCTTCATGCAACGCTCCTTAAACATAATGAAAAACAATTTCAAAGGGCGTGCGCCCCGCGGCACGAAAAAAACTACACCAAAAACCTCCACAAAAAACCCAACAACCACACACACACACACACACACACACAACACACACACACCACCAAAACCCCCGCAAAAAATTAAGGGGTGAAGGAGGGCTTTTGAAAATTAGAGACGGAATACAGATATGGGGGGAAAAAGGGGACCATTTGGGAAAAATAAGTGTTTTTTGGGGCTGCATTTAAAGGAAAAAAAATTTGAAGGGTTTGGCGAAGTAAAAGAGCGAGGTCTTTTCCGGGTTGGAGGGACCAAAAACAAGAAAGAGCGACAGAAAACGGGTTTGTTTGATTCTGGGTTTTAAAAAAGCAAAAAAGTATCTGTTTCTGAACAAAGGGAAGGGGGTAAAATATACGGGTGAAGACATTTTAAGAGAAAAAGGGGGTTGCAGATTTGGGGGAAATTTGAAACGGGAGGGTATTGATTTTAATCTCCATTTTTGTGAACAGGCAGCCAAAAGGAAAAGATCGCAGAAAAATGGGTGATGTTTTCAAATTGTTTTTTTTTTTAAAAACCCAGTCGGGCAGATTTTTTGTATGCTTTTAAAAAGAGGGGGGGGTTTGGATGATGCGATGGGCCCAGAAAAAAAAAAAAAATTACAGTGTCAAAACGTGAGAGAATGAGGATTGAAAAAGTTGGAATTTTGCTTCGGGTTCCCAGATACTTGCAAATCGCGCTTAGAACCAAAAAAGTAAAAAGTAGCAAAGAGAAGGTTAGATATTTAATTTGTTCATAGGAGTGCTTTGTCAAACCTACTCATAAATACTTCCCCAGAGTTGGAAAAAGGGAAAGGGGGACGAATTGTCAAATTCTGTTTTGGAAATTTTGTGATAGGGGAAAGTTTAAAAATGGGGTCCCTTTGAGCTTTGACTTCGGTTTTTTTGGGGGCTTTAATTTGGGAAACCTGTTTTGATCATCAGTTTTTTGCCCTTTAAGGGGGTAGGACATATTTGTCAGGGGGAAGGAAATTTTTCCAGCAAAACCCATTTGCACTGAAGCTAAATATCTTTCGGCTAAAAGTGATGTTTTAAATATGTTGGTTATGTATTTTACGTGAGGGGGAGCATGTAGAGAGTAAAGGGTAGGGGGGCCCCAGGACTGATACCTCGGGCCCCACCCCAATTTGACGGGTTTTTAATTAATTTTTTGTTTTACAAAAACTTTCTGTTTTTTAGTCGGAAGGATAAAGAAAATTTAGGTGAGGGCTGTACCTTTTATACCAAACGTATTTGGGGGCAGAAAAGAAGAATTAAGTGATATATATATAAAAGGGCGTAGTTAAGTCAAAAAAAGTGAGGGGGAATTTTTTTCCTGTTTCAGAAGCAAGTAAGAGTGTAACCAAGTGTGGAAAAGGGTGTTTTTGGGTTGCTGGGTTAAGGTTTTAAGGCGAATTAAAAAGGGGGGGAAGGAGAGCAAGGACTTTTCCCAAAATGGGGTTTCCTGGGACCGGACCACAGACCTGCCATCCTAAAAAAACAACAAAAGGGAAAAAAGGGACAAGGGGGGGGGGGCCCCAAGGAAACAGGCAGAGGGGTTAACTTTAAAAAAAAAAAGCTAAAAACTGCGAAGTGCGGGATCAAATCCTAAACACTGTAGTCAAAAGTAAACGTGGTGGCCCCTACTTATATGATTTTTGAGGAGGTAAAGGAGAAACCTTTTAAAAAAAAGCTATCCTTGCCCAACCTTTGCAAGAGGATCGGCAACAGAAGAAAAGAGAGTAAAATTATCATTGCAGGTTTTCGGGTCATTTAAAAATTAAAAAAAAAAAAAAAAACATTCAGGATTTTTGTCTTTTATTTTCATTTTGTTATTGAATAAAACAAAACCCAAAAACCTCAAGACAATAAAATCTCCAAAAATTAGATTTCCACCCTCCCAGCTAAAACCCTGAGTTTCGGGCAGCCTAACCCCACAAAAAGGGACTCTAGCCTGTAACCAAAAGCCCCCGGCAGTCGTGGGGGCGTTTTGTACCTTGTTCTAAAAGAAGGCCGTGAGACTTGAAACCCAGGGGCAACACTGTGGGGGCATAAAGGGAAGCCCAAAGGGGCCCATAAAAGAAAAAAAGAGACTTTTCCCAAAGATCGGGTTTTGAGGTAAAATTTAAAAAGAGGTATCTTTTCTTCTAGATTTGAACTACAAACCCCCGAAAGAAGAAAAGAAAGGGAAAGGTTTGGTTTGGACAGCAAAGGAGGCTTCATGGGAAAAAGTATGGTGAAGAACTTAGCGAAATTTTATAAACTCCCCCCAAGAGGGTTTTTAAAACAAAAGTGTAAAAGCCAGAAAATATGGGGGGAACCCTTTGACCCCACCTTTTTGCGATCAAACGATGAAAAAGGAAACGCCACTGCAGGAAGAGGATAAATTAATACAGACGGGGAAAGATTATTTTTTAAAGGGCCCCTTTTCTAAACCCCTTTTAAAAGGGGCAAAAAAACAAAAAATTCAAAATTTTCCTCCCAAAACCACCCAGACCAAACTCTGAATCCCCCCAATTTTGGGGAGTGTAAAGTAAAAAGGGGCCTTCAAGTTTAAACCCCCAAAAGGGGAAAGGCAGGGGGTTTGCGAATAAAGGCCCAAACCCCGGGCCCTGTGGAGAGAGGGAGTCAAATGGATAAACAGCCATTTTCCCAAAAAAGGATGGGGGGAAAAAAAAAAATTTCCCCAGAAGACTAAATAGAAAATTATTCCCGTGCAAATTGCAAAACGAAGGGAAATAAAAAGGACGTGAAAATTACGGGGGCTTTTTCCACCCCTCAGCCAGTAGGAAAGAGGGTCGCAAAAAATCCTATATAGCGCTCCAAAAGCAAAACAGAACAACTACTTTTAGACGCCTTTTTCTTCGGGGAGAGGGAAAGCGTACAAAATGCGATCTTGCACTGGGGACAACTGAGTGAAAGAGGTCTTGAGTAAAAAATAAAACACTCCACCTAGTATTTGTCGACCAAAAAAAGGGGCCTTTTGACAGAGTAAACCAGAGAAAAGCTCTGGCGGGGGCCTGGAGCACTTTTGCATCTGAAAATCAAGGGGCAGCTCTTAATAAAAATCAGGCCCGTATACAACAACAGCAAGGCGCAGTTCGCACCCCCAAGTGGGGCTTTTCCAAAGTTTCCCTTTGACATCTGGGGTGAGACAGGGGTTTCGTCCTTTTCCCCCCTGTTTCTTTAATATATGGCCAGATCACAAAGGAAACCAACCCGACCTGGGCCTCAAGGAACGTTTTTCTGGGCGATCAATTTATGATGAATGATATTAAAGACAAGCTGCAAGGGGCACAACCCGACCCGCTCAATACAAAATAATGATAATAACAATAAAAGGAATTATAAAACAATATATCTTTCAAAGACAAATCAAAGGCATGCATTCAACATAATCTTTAAAAGTCATGCAATCAATGATAAATAATTTAATATTTAAACCCCCAAAATATATTTACAAAAATGGTGAGCTGCAGACTAAATTAAGAATGGGAAAATTTTAATAGTCGAAAATTTTTTTAAAGGGACACACCAAAAATCACACAGGTCGTTACTTTAGCAGGGGGATAGGACATGGGTTTAGCGAGGTGGGGTAGCTCTGATATAAAACGGAGGGGGGGAAAACTTAGGTTTTGGGAAATTAAAATGTCTGTAGGCTGGGTTTAAAGGTGTCATGACTAGGTTTTTTGGCGAGGGGAGAGGGGAGCCATTCCCAAATCGATGGACCCCAAATAGGAAAGAGCGGGGGCAAACGTGGATTGGGGTTTAATCAAGGGATTTGTAGCCCCCCAAGGTATCTGCAGTAGAGCGGGGGAACGGGAAGGAATGTACAGGGTTTAAAACCCTTAAAAGAGTAGGGGTGTTTCGTTTTTTGGGGGGACATTTGTTTAGAGGGGTTTCTAATCTTATTAAATTTTCTATCGGGGGGCAAGGGAGCTAGTGGGGGAGATCGCAAGAAGGAGGAAGTGCTCTATTTTTTTTCCTGAGAACCCGGCGACTGCGGAAATTTTTTATACGTTGAAGGGAGTGGAAGAAGATAATGGCAGACCAGACAAAAGAGAATTGCAATAGCCCCGACGTGAAAGAATGAAAGAAGTGACAAATTTTTTTGTTTTCTGTGAAACCTATGGCCCTGAAAATCAGCGTAAGCAAGACCGAAGCAGAAAATCAAAAAGGGTCAAAAAAACAAAATCACGGGGTCCAACTAAAGTGGACGACTGAATTCAAGTACTTAGCCTATTTACAGAAGATGAAAAAAATGGGCCCGAAAAACGGAACCCCGCGGGCAAAAGCAAAAAAGCAGGGCAGCTATCAACTTTCCCCCCTTTTGCGACACCTTAAAATTTCCCATGAGCACCCAAAGGGAAAGCGATCAAAAGCATTTTCCTGCCCAAAACCCCACTTTCCAGTGCCAGACATGGAAACCCCGACAAAAGCCCCGGAGGGAGAAACTGGTAACCTGTGAGATGAAAATGCTCGGGGAAAAACCGCAACAGACCCGGAGAGCAAGACAAGAAACGAGGGGGGATCAGAGACATTGGAAAGGATCCACCCCCCTTTCCCAACCATATTTTAGCAACCCAAAGAACCAAGTGGGTTTGGGCACCCCACACGGATGCCGCCAAACCAGCCCCTTGCGTGCTTACAATCCCGGTACTCTGGGGACGAAAACCCCAGAAAACACGCAGAAGGGAAAAAAACAAAAAATAAGTAATATTAAAACGGTTTACTAAGTGGCTATAAAAATTTCCCAAACTTTCAAAGTCTTATAATAGCCCCTCATCCTTTTATGGGACAACCCAAAAAAGCCCCGGATTATTTTCAAGTAAAAAAATACCTACATACCCTAGAAACCCTATATAGATAATACATACATACTAATACATTAAAATTACATACATACATACAACTTTCATACATACTACTACGTACATAAAATGCCCTTTCCCCCTCCCCCCCTGTGTGTTAGAGCATCAAAAAGCGTCAAAATACGTGCGTTCCTGCATACATGCCCTGTGTCTGTGGTCCGTCTGTCATGTTTTTTGTTTATACCTGTTTTGTGAAAGTGTGTGTTTTTTATATCCCCGTGTGTGTCTGTTTTCTTGCTTTTCATATGTGCCCTGTGTGGAGTTCCCTTTTTTTTGAAAATTGGGGGTCCCGGGGTCGTCTGTCTGTCTGTTTTTTTAGTTGGGGGTGTGTGTGTGCGGTTTGTCTGTTTTGTGTTTTTTTATAAAAGCGCGCGCATGTGTGTGTGTGGGGTTGTGGGTTTCATATGTGGTGTGTGTGTGTGTTTTGTGGTGTGTGGGGGGGGTTTTTTTCTGTCGTGTTTTTTATATGTTTTCCCGTGGGTTGTTGTCATGTTATTTTTTATTTCTTTTGTGGGGTGTGTGATAGCACAAAAAAGGAAAAAGTTTAACAATCCCAAAACCCAAAATGGGAAATGTCTCACTGACGACCAGGATATTCTGGGAAAAATGGACAAATAATGCTCCAACCTGTATAACTATAGGGAAACCCCCAGGATATCCAGATGTCCCCTTTTTGGGCCACAAAGAAAAAACCAGGGGCAGTCACCCTTTTCCTCCCAGAGGGAAATGGGAAACCCCAGTTCCCGATCACGAAAAAGGGGGAAATCACAGGGGTTTTACAAAATTCCAGCTGAGTTGGTTTTAAGCTGGAGGGGAAACCCCTGTTTAGCGCCCTACTAAAATTTTGGGAACCCCAAAATTGGAGACAGGAAAAAAGGCCAAACCATGGCCCCATCACTCAACATACCCTCCCCAAAAAAGGAAATCTAACCCAAAAAATGCCATAATTACCGCACAATCAGCCTCATATGCCACCCCGGGAAGGGCATGCTGCAGATAATATTGAAAAACCCGAACCCCCAAACAGAAAACCCCTCATTGCTGAGGAACAAGAGGTTTCAGACGGGCGCAGCACAAACCAAAAAAATTCAGATATGTGAGCAGTACCTTCAACATCAACAAGACCTTTACCACGTATTTATCGAGCTTGGTGGGCAACCATGAATTTGTACAGCATCAATGCAAACCTGATCAGAGTCATCAAACAGCTGTACAGCGAGGCCACCAGTGCAGTGTACTACAACAACAACATTGGAGAATGGTTTCGAACAACAGTTGGAGTAAGGCAGGGCTGTCTACTCTCACCCACTCTTTTCAACATCTTCCTTGAGAGAATTATGGCTGATGCACTGGAACATGATGAAGAATCAGTCAGCATTGGTGGCAGAATGATCACAAACCTCCGCTTCGCAGATGACATTGATGGAATAGCAGGATCAGAAAAAAAGAGCTTGCCAGCCTAACAGAACACTTGAACAAGGCCTCCAAAACATACGGCATGGAAATCAGTGCAGAGAAGACCAAACTGATGACTAATAACACCAACGGCATTAGCACTGATATAGGGGTTAATGACAAGATGCTGGAAACAGTTCAAAGCTTCAAGTACCTGGGAGCCATTGTATCAGACCAGGGATCCAAGCCAGAAGTAGTATGCAGGACTGCACAGACAATAACAGCTTTGTCAAAACTAAACACCATCTGGAGAGATAAAAATATCTCACCTATCTCCAAGATCAGACTAATGCGCTCCCTTGTCATATCCATATTTCTGTATGCCTGTGAATCATGATCCTGACTGCAGATTTGGGAGAGAGTACAGACGGTGGAGATGAGATGCTTTCGGAGACTCCTTGGCATCTCCTACAAAGACCACATAAGCAACAAAAGCGTACATAACAGAATCCAGCAAACCATTGGACCCTATGAGAACCTTCTATCGATCGTGAAAAAACGTAAACTTAAATGGTATGGGCATGTCACAAGATCCAAAGGACTTGCAAAGACATTTTTTCAAGGCACTGCCAAGGGGAAAAAGGGAAAGCGCCCAAGGGAAGAGTGGGGATAAATAAGCGAATGGACAGGCCTAAAACTCAAAAAACCCCTGAAAAGGCAGAACAGAGAGGGGAAGGGGGGAACTGGTTGGATTTTGGGGTGCCCCCACGGTGTCAGACTAGGGGAAGATAAAAGATAGATAAACTGGGGGGGAGAGATGTTATGGGTTTTGGGGAAAAGGGGGTCAAACAACACTGGCGGGGGGAGGGGGTGGGGGGGGGGGGGCTGTCCTGTGGCCCGTGGATCAGGGGTTTTGTCCCACGATGGAATAAAGAAATTTTTGGCAATTTGCTGAAAACCCAATTTACTTCCCCTTTTCTTTACAATTTTTTTTTTAGAGTATCAAATCTTTAAACCCCAAAGGGCAAAATTTTCCCCTGTATCCTGTGTCCCCGTGGAGTGTTAATATAAATGGACAAAGTTTGCAGAAGTCTAAAGAAATTGTATAAACCATTTTTGTCTTCCTTTAAATGCCCCCCCTTCCCAAACACAATTTTTATGTAAAAAATATTAAAAATATTTGTAAATTAAACATGTACAAAAATAATGCTAATAGGGGTAAACATTGAAAACTGGCATTTAGTTTTACCCTAAAACCCTCTGTGTGTGTGTGTTGTTTTTTGTTTGGTTGTGCTTTTGGATTTTTTTAGAACCTTATTTTTTATTGGTTTATGATTTTAAAGAATGATTAAAGTGCAAGCGTTTTTTTTTGTCTGTGCAGATACAGCGCAAAAATTTTTTCATTATATTATTATTATTATTATTTTTTTATTATTATTTTTATTATTTTATTATTATTATTATATTATTTTTTTGTTATATTTTTATTTTTAAATTTTTATTGTATTTTATTATTTTATTATTATTATTATTTTTTTAGATTATTTTTATTATTATTATTATTTTTAGTATTATTTAGTAATTATTGTTTTAATATTATTTATTATTTTTAATTTTTACATTATTATTAGACTTTTTAAAAAGGAAATAAAATTTTAAACTATAAAAAAACTATATCCCTAAATTTTGTAATCATTGACAACTTGCTTACAGTATTACCCCCCCCCATCTTTCTCTTTACTTGAATGTCCCCCCTTCCTTAACACAATATCATTTTTTTGTAATTTTTAATTTTCCGCTGAAGAGAAGGGTTTTGCGCTGAATTATTCATTGTGTTTGAAAACCGATAAAAGTTTCAGAAACACTAAAATTTTCATTGCCAATAAAGAAAAACAATTCAAATGCAATAAGAAAATGTGCCCCAGGCTCTTTATTTGCAAAAAATTTCTTAGTAGTTCATTGATGAAAAAAAACAATCAGGGTACAACTCCCCCTGTTTTAGGCCAGAAGTACGTTTATAAAATCATTATTGTGCACCACTAACTTATTTTCACAGATCATACAAGTTGAAACTTTAAAAATTTTCCTTTACTCCTTTTTAACAGATAGCCCAAAAATATCTATTTACAGTATCAAAAGTTTTTTAAAACCCCAATAAAAGCAGCAGGAGCTTTCGTTTCAAAGAAAATTGTGTTTGAACTAAGCAAGAAGCAAAAATAGGTCATAGAATTGATTTTAAAACCCACCTATGGTCACCAATGATTTTATTGCATTTACCCCTATTACTCTTTTGTTAATGAAGTATAAATACTTGCTATTTTTAAGGTAAATGTACAATGATGTAGTACTTAGTTACCATTAAAAAATGTTCTTTGATAGGGGCTTGATGAAAAAAGCAAATCTTGCTTTTCATGTCCACTGGAAAAAAAATTTTGATTGATTGACTTGACTTATTTACGAGAGGTATACCCCATAATTATTCGGTTTATTGAACCCCCCTTTTAAATAATGAAAAAACAATATATTCACCAGTTTTTTGGGTAGATACCCCATCAAAAAAACATTGAAAACTGTTAAAAAAAATGTCAAATGATTATTTGAATTTTGTATATTTCACTAATAATGCCAACGGGCCCGGGGGCCCTTAATTGATTTCAGTTTTCCAGTGAAAAAAGAACTTTTCTCTAAAAATTTGGCGATTGTATAGTCTCGCCTCAGTACCCTCATATCATGTGCTTTCCCTTAGATATTTTTTTTTCCCAAAAGGGGTTTGAAAAGGTGAAAAAAAACAAAAACGATTTCATTTTTAGGATTTTTTTTTTAAAAGAGATTTCTTAACTGTTTTCCCAAAATATTTTGATTTTGTATTGTTTTGGGGCAAACTAGATATTGTGCCTCTTTGTTTGCTTTTGCTTTCTCTTCAAAACATTTTCAAAGTCACTTTACATTTCTATATTCAGAGGGTTTTTTTAAAACTTTTTTTGGTTTAAACGATTTTTTACGTAACTTTTTGACATTTTTTCTTTTATTTTTACATTCTGAAAAAACCAAATTTTCGATGCTTGCAATTATTTCTTAAACATGTACACACTTTTATCCCTTCTGCACATTTTGAAACAACATTAAATCCTCAAGTGCACGTTTATTAAACGTCAATTAGACCCGTTTTTCTAATTTTTTTGGACGTTCTGATTAAAGTTTGTAAATAGCCCACTTTTTCTTTTTCCACCACTTTTCTCCAAAATTGTCATTGGCTACCGCATCCTAAAATAATTTTCATTTGGAAAAAACTATCTAATTTTAATGGCATATGACAGAATCAATTGTTCAACGTACACTTTTTAAAAAGTGAAACAAAAAAGAAAAAATTCCCCGATAATATAAAATAATAATTTGACTGTTTCCCAAAATCAGAGTTAATGTTAGAAACCTTAAAGTCCCAAACAGACCCCTTTTACAATTTCAAACCCAAAGCAAAAACACATACTCAGAAGTATGTTTTTTAATTGCATTTCAAGAAAAGATTCTGTAAAGAACGTTTGTAAAAAGGGGCTGGTTTTTATACTGAATGTAAAACAAAACTATTCAGAGGTTTCAAAAAATCTAAAGTTTTCCCATTAAGTCCAAAAAAGAACTCAAACATTTTTTTGTGAAACTATCAGTTAATCATTTTCAAGGATTGGATTCCTTTCCCAAATTAAATGACATAAAAGGGAAACCCTTGGCGGAACTTAGTACAAACAAAATACTTTTTCAGTGCCCAAACGCGTTTTACAAAATAAACCATATATATGGAATATTTTTATTCCCATTTTCCATACAAAGAAAACAACTTTTATCCATAAAACATTTTTTTCATTTTAGAAATGTAATGGCAGGTTTATGTAGAACAAACCGGGAAAAAAATTTAAATCAATTGTATTTTTAAAGCTCAACTAATCAAACAAAGCAAAAAACTGCAGACAAAAAAAAAAAAAATATGACTTTAATTTTAGCAAACAAACCATTAACATTCCTGAATGAAAAAATGAATGCCTTTATAAAGGTTGGAAAAAATCATAAACCCCCCCATATGACATTTCTAAACGACCACACATCTCTATTCCCCCTACTTTCCCCATCAAACTGACAACATACCTTCATTCTACACATTCCATCATCCTGACAACCACCTTTATTTAACATTCCATCATGCCGGGAAGCACACATCCTCCAACTGCACGGGCTATTTTAACTTTCAACACCACGTGTTTTTACATTTTCAACTCAACTGCCACTAGCTTGTTGCAGGGTAAAATGCTTGTGGCAGTGATAGGCCCTTTTAAAAGTGTTTAAAGAGGTTGAAAATTGCTAGTACCCTCTCTCTGTTTTCTGGGGCGGGAAAAAAAGGGCCCAAAAAAAAAGGGCTAGCCTTTTTCCCTAGCTTGGCCCACTCAGTTGCCCGGTATCCAACTTTTTTTAATTGTAAAAGAGAAAATAAAAAGCCCATAAAGCCCCCCCCCTTTGCCCACACCCCTACCTTTTTCAGAGGGGGGTGCTAGTTTCTGTTTTTTCCCATACACAGGGAAAAACCCTCACCGTGAACATTTTTGCTCCCCTTAGTTCTTTTTTTTTGAAAAAACCGGTGCCTTATTCTAAAAAGGTCATCTCGAAAATTATTAGGCACCTTTTGCACGTGTTGAGTACTCTGTAAAAGTAACTTTTTGAGAAGCCCGTTTTGTCACTTGGAATCTTGAATGCCCCCTCACGTTTTTTGTTTCTTTTTAAATTTTGGGGGAGTAGACAGCCCCCCAACTACAACTAAGGGGCAAAACCCTTTCCCAAATGTTGTTGTTGTGTACACTGACTGGTGCTTCGTGTCAGCTTTTTGATGACTGATCAGGTTTGCTTTTGATGCTAAAAAAAATTTCTGGTTCCCCACAAAGTGCTGCCCACCCTTTAAAATGCCTTTTAAAAATCGAAAAAAAGGATAAAGGCTTTTTCAAGAGAGAAGAAGAGAGAAGAGAGGAGAAGGGGAAAAGAGAGAGAGAGTTAGTTACCAATCAAAATGTCATTATCATTAAAAGTCATCAATACCATGGGATATAAGTTGGTAACATTTCCTGAAAATAGTCTATAATGTAAATCTGTCACCTTCTGTACAGACTCTCACAATTTTGGCAGAACCAAAACAATCCCCTTTACAAAAATTCATTAAAAACTCCCATCTCCAACTTTTGGTTTAACCACATGAAAAAAAAACCCCCAATTACATAAGTTTTTTTCTTTTAAACCCCATTTTTTTTTTATTTTGTTTTTAAAAATCTCACTTTGATATGCTTAAAGGAAACTCCTGAAATTCATTTGAGCTATTTTTACCCAAATTCCTTTACACCTAAAAAAGAAAGCTAACATGGGGTAGCTTGTGTTTCCCTGACACAAGTCATTTGGGTTTTGGTTGACACTCCCCAAAAATTTTCCATGCAAATAAATGTTTTCCCCGTGTTGGCAGGGTACGACCCCCTATCCGCTTCATACTAATCGGGTTTAATTTGGGATCAAAATGTTTGAAAAAGGGAAAAAGGGTTCTTTTGTAACAAAGCTGCTTCTTCTTAAATAATATTCATTGTTTACTCTTTTGCCAGGTTTTACACGCAAATTAAAGCTTAAACCCCTTTCCATTTCACCCCTGTAGCCCCCCCATACCCCCCTTGCCCCCTAATTTTTATAACCGGGGAGCCCCCCTGCGTCATTTTGCCCATGGGGGGAAATTTCCCCCATGCACTAAGCCTCCCCATACATGAACCCCAAAAAATTCAAATGAGGTAAGCATAAATAAGAAAAGGGAAAAGGCAGCAAATTCATACTACCACTCTCATTCTCAAAAAATTTGCCCGCTAAAAATGGAGCAATGATTTAGGGTATATTGGGAGGATTATACTGAGTTGGAAAAATTTAAGTATTTGGCTTAAGTGGAGCAGTTCAAAAAGCATAAAAGTTTAATCCAAAGTTGAAGAGATGTTTAAAAGAGAGATAAAGGGAAAAGGGGTGGGTCGGGAAAATTTATTTAGGATAACATTTGTTGGTTTTAGAGACGAATGGGTACACCAAATGCCTTGACAGTCAAGACTTCACGCTGCCCAGGGGTGGGACAAACTCTCCCCCGAATGCCAACCCTTAATTACTTTTTTTTGTTTGTGCCCCCAAAATTTTTTTAAATATAGGAAACTAACAATTTTGCCCCGGCAAAAATCGTCGCAAAAGGGTAGTTATTGATCCAATGGAAGAAAAACACCCGAGAATTTTGGTTCCTTCAGTTTGATCATGGGGATCATCTTTGCAAGCTTTATCTCCTGGTCTACTGTTTTAGATTTTTGAGTCAGGATCAGTAATTTATGACGAAAAACAGTTTCTCAAAATTAACAATTTTCACCTGAGAAACACCCAACACACCGGGTGAGGGCGTACACCCATTTGATAGCAATAAATTTTGGGTTTACTGAGGACACACTAGGTTATTATAAAAGAGGCGTGTGATATTTTGTAAATAAGTAAATTCGCATTAGTCAATGTTTTTTTCAATATTTTTAAACTTTTTCTTTTCTTTTCTTCATCCCTTTGGGCAGGGCGACCCGTTTGGGGTACCCCCAGGGGGGCAATGGACCCCAAAAGGGTTTTGTCGGGGCTGCTTTCAGGGGGTTTGGTAATAGACCCGGGCCCCTCTTTATGTTGGATCGGGTTTTTCGTGGTCGCCCCGCTCCCTTGCTCCTTCCCAATTTCCCCGCAGGACGTCTTTTTTCAGGTGTTATCCTTTTTGTGGCCAACCCTTTCATTTCCCCCGTTTGACTGATCTAGCAATGGTTTTTTTGCCCGATCTGCTGCAGATATCATTGGTTTTTTTCGGTTTCATAGGTGGTTCAGGGTCCGCCTGAGGGGACTTCATCTCAAAGGCTTGAAAGCGACGTTTTTAAATCGGGATAATTCCAGCTTCACATGTACAAGGCAATGGAGTGACATGCCATAGATTGATTTTGTTGGGTTCTGATGTTGTGGGTTTCTCCACCTTTTGCCATTAGTCATGGAGGGAGAGTGCCCCGAATCTACTTACCCCTTGTGTGGTAACCCTTTTTGGGGATGACTGCTCCAAGGGCTTGAAAGTTTTCCCCTTCCTTAGTTTTTCGCCACCATCTTGATGTGGGGGGAGTGGGCGGGGTGGACTGTCACTGGATCTTTCTCTTTTTTCCCGGGTGATCTCCTATGGGGGATTGGCTGTGTTTCCATCTGGTGGGGAATCCCTTGGGTTTTTTTCAGCGGCCCCTGAGTCAATACTCTGCGAACGAAGGGTTTCAGACTGGCCCTTTCCCCCATTGTGATTTTTTGGTCTTGAAATCAAAGGAAAGGCCCCCGCATGATGTTCTCCCCAAAAGTTAAAAAAACGGGGGATAGTGGGAGCCTTTTTAATCCCAAAATGAAGTCCCGAAAACCCCCATTTCCCCCTTTATGAAATGCATGTGGGAGTGTCATACCGCCCGGGTGACTGAATCGGTCCCCGTCAAGTTATTCTTCATGACTTGCCCCAGAGTTCTTGCCAACTCGATTGTGACCTTTTTGAAGTCAATGAATTTTTTTAGAGCTTTTGTTTTTGTTTGGGGATGCTCTCTATGGGTTCGAGTTGAAGATCTGCTCGACAGTGCTTCGACCCGGCTGAAACCCGCCTGTTTTTTTGATAGGATTTTTTCTGCTTGTTGGTTTCAGTTATCAAGCAAAGCGTAGACAACTTTGCTTGGATGGCTTATCGACGATTGTTTGTAATTTTGGACTTTTAGGTCCCTTCTTTGGAAGTGGGAAATAGTGATTGGGGGCCACTGTTCAGGCCCCTCTTTGCGGGGCCAATGATTGGGAAATTGTTAAGCCTTGATCATCCCGGGGTCCCTTCTTGATTAGCTAGCCCGGGGTGTGTCAATTTTCCCCCCCTGACTTGCCCCTTTCCCAAAATCTTACGCTTCTTTACCTCTTCCCCACCTGTTGCTTTCAGGATTGATGGTTGGAATTTCTCGGAAGTTTGTTTAATCACCCTTTAGCTTGTGTTGTCCGCTGCAAGATTCTATCCATTCTTATGATAGGGCGCTCTTGTAAGGACTGACCCCCCTTTGTCTTTAATAAGGGGGCCTTGGCGTGGGATTTTTGTTTTACCTTGAGGTCTGGTAGCCCTTTTTCTGTTCCTTTACCATTGCCTTCTCCCCTTTGGGCATTGTTCTGACATCCCTTCCCCGTGGCCTCAGTCTCTTCTTCTTTATTTTTCTTTGCTGTTTATACTCTTTGGCCCCTGGGGTTTGTTCTTTTTTGGTTTTGTCCTACTTCATTGCACAGGGCCGGATATCTTGGAACCCAGGTTGTTCTTTTTTTCCTTTTTTCCCTAGGATCTCAACGCTGTTCTTGAATGCTTTCTGAAGGGCTCAGTGAGGTTGTTGATGATTTGGAAAAAATTTTAATGCTGCAAATCTGCCCCCCACTCCTTTAAGATTTTAGGGCTTCGGGGGCGTTACGTTCCCGTTAAACCCAAAAAGAGGATTTTTTCTTCGGGTTTTGGTCTTCACTTGATCTGTAGGGGCAAGGTCCATGGGGCACACTGCCAAAATTTAGCGCCAGGGAAAATTCTTGTTAGGGGTTTGTTGGGACTTAAAACGTTTTGGGGGGCCCAAATGAGTCAATCGGTTTTTTTTTTTTTCCATTTGGGGAGTGCCACGTCGTTCTTTTATTCTTGTGGGGGGATAGGGGTTGGTACAGTTGGTGAAGCTGCTTGGAAAACCAAAAGTCTGAGACCCTTTGTTGGTTTCGTCTCCCCAAAAAGGCTATTGTCCCGGCCATTGGTTTAAGCGTCGGTCCCATCTTGCCCTTCCCGCGCCCTGGATACAAGCAATCCTTTTTGGGGTTTTTTAATGGGATCTCCAAATCTTGTAGAAACCCTCGATTGCTTCTCATCGTGTTGATGTAGGGGCATAGATTGTATGATGGGCATGTTGTGTGGTTTGCTGCGAAAAGGAGATCAGTCTACTTAGATTGGGGGGCGCGTGACATGTTAGTCCTCTTTTTGTGACAAGAAAAACATCCGTGTTGGTGTTTTGGAGTCGGCCCATATACCGTTTGTATCTTCTTCATGGTTGTTTGTGAACCCACCCCAAAGGACTTCGGCCCGTCCCAAGTATGTCCCTTTTTTTTCGTTTTTCATGGTTAGTTTTTGGGGTTCCCCCTGCTGCAAGGTCGGATGTTCCCGTACCAATGATGGGTTTCATGGATTGTCCTGGGTTTTCGTCCCGTTGCTATTTTCCACCTCCCCCCTGGAAATCTCCCAAGGGAAGGGCGGTTGTTGGTATTCCCCGGGGTCAATGATCCCGGGATGTCTTTTTCTTGCTGTTGTCCCTGTAGGTATTTTGGGGCGTGGATTTCTTGGGGGCGCTATCTCCTCTCCCAAATGCTATTTTGGGCCCTAGTGTGGATTTTTTGGGGAGGTTATCCCCCACTGGAAAAGGAGTACGGGGGTACAGGGTTTCCAGTAGTGAGGAAACCTTTAAAATGACCGAATACTTTCCATGAAAATGTAACTTGGTGAGGAAATTTTTTGGACAAGGTAAATGTTCATTGGTTTCCCCAAAATTGGGATGCGTGGAGGACATTTTTCAGGCGGACCCACTTATTCTTTTTTTAATCCAAATTTATATTGTGCATGTTAGGGGGTAGTTGTAAACAAACAGATGAGTCACTGCAATTTCCCTTTATTTGGTAAAAAAAGGGGACAGCGATGACCATGTGGGTGGACCACATTTTGGGGAGCGAACAAAGTGTACATCTTTTGAATATTTGGGGCCAAATTGAAGCTCTGCAAACAATAGTAACTGCACACACTTGTGTAATTGGGGTATTTTTCTTTTAAAAAAAAATAATGGATTTTTGGTACTCACAGATTTCTTGTAAAAATTGGGGATGAAAAGGGTTAAAGGAAGAAAAAATATCCCTAAATATTATTACTTTCACCAAAGGAAATCACAGTTCCCCCTTGTCCATCTTTCTCTCATTGTTATATCCCTACCTTTCAAAAAATAATGTTTTTTGTTAGGTTTCTTTAAATTCAATGAACAGTGGTGTTAAAGTTCAACTGATTGGAAGACCAACTACAGTTTTGATATTAAATTATACGACCTGTAACAGCAAATCAAGATTTCAAAGAACATCATTCCCGAATGTTGCACCATGTTCCCCAGACTCGTAACTTTCTTTTAAAAGGTAAATAAAACAAAATAAAGGGGACTGCAAACATACTGTTTCACCAACATGTACAATGATATAATTTGATAATTACCCCCTGAACCCCCTCTTGCTTTAACACAATCTACTTCCCGCAAAATCTTTACTTTTTTTTCACGATAGTTTTCTAAACAAATACCCAGATCAAAATTGTTAAAGAGTTGACGCTTTCAAAACCTTTAAGGGAAAGGGAAAAATAATTAGGGTTTGACAAAATTTGTTTTTGTATGAATGCAATAATGTAAAAAAATGTGACTACTGTGAATAATGGGCTTGAAGTTTGAAATTCTCCAGTTTATTTTTCTCTGAAAACCCTTCCTGTAGTCCTCTTTTAATTCGTTCTGAAAAGTTTGCTATTTTTGTTATACAACAAAATTTCTCTATAATTATTAGGGTTTTATAAACCCTTTTTTATTTAATGAAAGACTTCGACTTTACCAACTTCGAATAAAATATTCATCAAAAAAAATTGTCAAGAAATGTAAAAAAAAACATTTAAAACAACACTTAATGAAAGCAATTTTTTAACTTTCAATGTCCATTGGCCCTGAGCTTTTTATTTTTTTTTTTTTATTTTCCAAACCCTCAAAATTTTTCTTTTGAAAGGGCAACTAAATTTCAGTGTAATAATTTCTTAAATTGGACACTTTTTATTCTGGTTATATTGTTTTCAATGCAAATTCGTTTTTTATACATCAGGTTCTTTAGACACAATCGAAGGCTTTTTGGGCATTAAAAATATGAACTATGAAGTGAGGGTACCCCCTTTTTTTGTGCTTGTGTTTTAAGTGTAGCAGACTACAGAGCCCTGGAAGGGAGGGCTCCCCCTGGTTAAATTTGCAAAAGCAAAAGTAAAGGGACAAAATTCATGCAATCGCCAAGCTTCGTTTTAGGGAGAGTAGATGGTGTCAGGGTAGGTTTCCCCTACATATTTGAGGGGACCACCCAAAAGGGGGAAAGAAAAAAATGTTAATTTACACTTTTTTGTACCAGGGACACCCCATTTATTATAAAAAGTGGATTTTTTTTGGGTGGTGTTTTTTTTTTTTAATTTATTGATCAAACTAAAAGTGTGGTATAAAAAAAAAGGGCTAAGTGATGTCTACAAAAGGGTTATGGTGCTACCCAGCTTTGTCTTTGGCTTGGAGCCCAAGGCATAGATGGGGAACAGGCAAAGGTTTTACAAAAAAAACACTAGAGGTTGAAAAAGCTTTGCAGGGGGCCATGATGGCCCCCTAAAACGTTTGTTTCCTGCCCCCTAAGCAGGATAGGGGGTTTTGTTTTGCCCCACTGAGTTTTTTTTGACTGTCATCAGGAGGCTGGGGGAAGGGAAGTAGGTGGTTTTAAAACAAATAGCACAACCATTTTTTCAAAAATCCGTTTCTGAGAGTACCAGAGCACTGTTTTTTCTTTTGTCTTCCAAACATGAGATCCTTTCCCAGAAAGCATAAATTTTGCCCCACAAAAAGGGGGAAAGTTTGGTTTTTTCTTTCTTTTGCGTTTCGTTTTATTACTAGAATGTTGACTTAGATTAATCAGTAGGCTTGTGTACTTCTTGTAAAACCCCTTGCGTGTGTTGAATGTTTTGTGTACTTTTTACATGTGCATTTTATTGGCATTTAGTGATGGGAGAGTGCATGCTTCTTTCCTGTGTGTTAGTGATTGGAGTGTTCATGCTTTGCGTGATGTGTGCATATGTGTGGGTCGGGGCGTCCCGGGAAAAGAAAATGCTGCATTTGTGTTTAAAACCCTCGTCATACTTGGGGGGTTTAAAAAGGAATAACCTTTTAGCTGACAATGAACTGTTATTGAACAATATGAAGTTTTTCTCTAAACAAATTTGTACTTGTTAAAAGAAAAAAAATTTTTGCTTTTCTAAGACGTTTTATAGTTTAATAAAAATAGTAAAAAACAAGCGTACAAAAAAGTTGTCGGATCCCCTTAGTAAACAGATTTGGGCTTTTTAAACTAAAAAAGTCCAAGGTCTTTTATCTGCTGCCCCTCCAGAAATGTATCAGGATGGATTCCCTGGTGCCCCCAGGTTTATTCCCCAAGTAAAAAGTGTCGCCCTTCCCCTTTGTACGCTTCTTGGTCGCATACCCAAAGAACCTGTCCACTGAATCTTTTTGCACTCTGACAATGACCTTCAGCAAGAAACTGTGATGGTGTTCTTTCATCAATGGGATTCGACAGTTCGAAATGAACACTCGCAGGAAAAACCACTCCAACAGGCTGAAAAGGCTCTTCCAGTGGAGGAAAAAATTACCTGTATTTTTTTTTCCCTGTTTTTTTGTGCTTTTTTTGTTGTTATTGTTGGGTGGTTATTTTGCTTGTGTGTTTTTGTTGTTTTGTTTTTGTAGGGGTGGTTTGGGTTTTTTTTGGGGGGGGAGGGGGATAGGGGGGAAGGGCGTGGGGAAAGAATGAAGGGGGGAAGGAAAAAGGATGGGGGGGGAAAATGGGATTTAGACTATGACAGGGTTAAATTCTTTCGCAGCTTACAGAAGGGAAATGCCGAAAAGTATGTGCATGTTTTTTTTTCCCAAAAGGTTCAGAGTGTGTTTCTTTAAATTTATTTATTCTTTATTTATTTTGTTATCTAGGTAGTTATGTGTGTGTGTGTGGTGGGGTTGTGTGTGTGCGTTTTTGCGTATGTGTGTGACCCGCGCGCGCGCGGGCGTGTGTGTGTGTTGTGTTTTGTTTTTTTTTTAAAAGTTTGGGCATATAAATTCCTTTTATTTTTTTTTTCCGTTTTTGTTTTTTTGCTGTGTGCTGTGAGTGTGGTTTTTGTGTGGCGGCGTGTCTGGGGTTTTTATTTTTAAAATGTGGCTTGTGTGTTTGTGGTCTTGGTGTATGTGTTTGGGAGCAGTGTTGTATAGGATAGTTTTGTGCGCGCGCGGGAGGCGTAAGGCGGACGTGCGTGCGTGCGTTAAGTGAAGTGGGGGGGGTGGTGTGTGTGTGTGTTTGTGCATGTGGTGCTTTGCATGTGTGCTTGAGTGCGTGTTGTGTGCGCGCGCGGCAGGTGTGGGGGTGGTTTTTTCACGTTTTGGGGTTTTTTTGTGATTGGGGTTTTTTGTGTAGTCCATGTGTGCGAGAGGTGTATGTATGAGAGTGTGTGTGCGCCCGGGGGCGGCGGGGTGCGTGCGTGTTTGGTGTGGTGGGGGGGTGGGTGGTGTGGTGTGTTGGTGTGTGTGTGGTGTGTGTGGTGGTGTGCCTGTTCGACCAAAGGGTGTTGGGTGTGTGTTTGGTGTATTGGGTGGGGGTTGAGTATTTTGTTGGTGGGGTTGGCTTATTCTTGTTTTGTCTGTTTGTGTAGCTATTTTGTTCTTTGTCTACTTTTTTTGGTGGTTTTATTTATTCTTTTTTTGCAGAATTTGGGGAAACCCCCAGTGACGTGTGGGGGGGTTCCTTGGGTTTTAAAGAAACCTGTTGCAGAAATCTATGGCAGAGTGAGACTTAAAAAGCCAAATGCTGTTTGGAGAATCCCAAAACTTGGCCAGAGGAATGTCCCCTTGACAATTTGTGGTGCAAAAGGTTATCACGGTTGACGTCCAGTGATGGGAAAATGCTTTTTTGAGTCATGCTGTAAACACGGTTTCCTTAGTCCCCTGATCTTCCAAGTGTCTTTGGGCTATTTGAGGGAAGAGTTTTGGGACGTTGTGAAATTTTTGACAGGAACCCCCGATGAAAATGAAAGGTAGTTTAGTACTTTACAATGTCACCCGCGCCCTTTTGGTGTTGAAGCAATAAGCAGCAGATTTTTGACTGGTCAAAGGACAAGGGGATAAAAATCTTTTAGCAATTCAAAAAAACCAGTATTTAGATCCTTCCGGAAGTCACTACTCTTTTTCGCACTACTAATGCTCTCATTAGTGTGTGTGTACCTTTGAAGAAGACGGTCTTCAGATTTTCTGTCATAGGATTCCACAAATTTACGTGAAAAATTCCGAGGGGGAAAAAGCTGTGTCAGTCATTTTTTGTCTCAGGAATCATCTCATACCGGAAAAAGAGACTCCCGTTTTAGATAGCAATAAAGGAAAGGGAAAGGAAAATAATTATTTTTTCTGCAAGATCTGACAATCATTTTTTATCCGAAAATCACCCTGAATTCCCCCTGAAAGGTTGAAAAGTGTAAACCATCCTTTATTATCCAAACTGCCACCCTTTAGCATCGATAGAGTTGAATCACCCGAAAAAAAAGGAAAAATATCATAACCCCCGGAAAGGAGTTCTAGAAAAGATAAGCCAAAAAAGAAATGGAAAAAAAATATAAAAAACAATTGGCACAAGGGAAAAAAATGTGCTTGGTTAGGAAAAAGTTCTAAAGAAAATGTGAAACAGTAATGGGTGTTGAGTCACAAGGGAATTTTAAGAAGAAGGAAATGTCTGCTCCCAAAAACCTTGCCAGTTTGTTTTTTGTCCCCCATCCAGAGGGGAGTTGAAGAAAGGTCAAAGGGAAAAATTTTTCATTGGAGAAGTCGTTTCAGCTGGCTGTTTCGGGGAAGTTTGTCACTTTGACGGGATAGTTGGCTATTGTTGTGTTTGAGTGTGTACAAGTTTCTTTCAGGGTTCAAAGATGCTTGGGAAAATTTTTCCCACCCAATTTTTGTGCCACTTCTTGAGGACATTCTTTGCAGTATGCTATGAAGGTTTTATCGTGGTCTTGTGGTCAAATTGTACTTTGTGGAAGGTGAGACATGGTTTTTTTGATTGGATAATTTAAAGGAGTTTGGGGTACTGTCGGTCCGGGGTGTTTGTAGAAAAGGCAGAAGAGGAGGGGCGCAGTGTTCCTCTCCCGGTCTGCCCCGGATTTAGGAAAACCCTTCGTTTTTGTTGTGTCGCATGTAGATCCTATCTCCCACTTCAGAGGAAAAACCCTCGTATTTACTTACCATTGTTGATGTGCCCCAAGTTTTTGAGGCTGTTCTCTGAAAGATTGATTTTTGTGGTCAGTGAAGTTTGTTTTCATCTTTTCCAGGGGTTGGGATTCCCCATGAGATTTGTCTGATCAGTACAATTTAGGGTTTAAAGTGAAGTCATTCCCCCAGTTGTTGGTATTAGGGGGTTTTCGTGTCTATCATGTCAGACCCAAAGGCGTAGTCGAAAGGTTTTAGCCTTTAAAAACCCGTTGAAAGAAGCTCATGCAAAATAACCCTTTTTTGTGGATCGTTGTCTTCCCCACTTTTGTTTGCTTGTCGTGAAAATGCCAAATGAAGCAACGGGTTTTTTTCCATTTGAGTTGTTGTATGGGGGAAACCAAGAGGGCCTTTAAATTGCTTTCCCAATGTCTGGGCGGTTGTTTTCTATTTGAGACAAGTTGGGTTTTGTTTGTGGATCTAAAATCTATTTTTGGGCATGTGAATGGCACATATTCGTGGTCTTGCTCGTCTCAGGCAGAAGTATTTCATGACAAGATATTACTTTTCGAATTTCTTGGGATGAGGTTCTAGTCTTTTTACCCCCGATTCTAAAAAACTCAAAATTCAGTGGCTTGCCTTTTGTAGTTATGAGAAGTTGGAATGGATTTTACGTTACTTGGGTAAATTTTTAAGGGCTAAATCCAAATATGTTGAAAATTATCATGTGGGAAAGTTTCTCATCTGAGGGGGGATATCTTGTTGCATTTGAAATAGAGTGGTTTTTTTACCAGATGTCAAAAATTTGAAGAGAGGGTAAATTGAGTGGGGTTTTTGTCCCCGATGACAAAGGGGTTGGTTGCAATGCTGCTGTTGTTTTTTGTCAAAAATCCCGAGCTTCCCCGAGCGTGTTTGTTTATGTTAGTGCAAGGGGGTCTCTTTCTGATGTTTTATTTTGATGTAGGCTTAATAAAAAAAGTGTTTTGATTGAAGACAGTTTTTGCTGACTTTTAGGCTTTTTTGTGAACCTGGTTCTTACAAGGGTTTATTGTCTGTGGGAAAAAAAAATTGATTTGTTGAGACGATTCGTCAAAATAATATCCTTTACCTTTCAATTTCCCGCAAATTATTTTGTGAGGTTAACACAATGCTTGAATTTGGGGTTGTTTAGCTCAATTTCCGTATTATTCCCAATGTTTTGGTTTTTTAAACCCGGGTGGTAGTAAATTTGTCAGGATTTTAGAGCCCCCAATTAGATAATGTTTTTTAAGTGAGCCCGGCCCGATCTGAGGAATGTTCACTTTTTTTTTTTAAATAAGACTTTTTTCACAAAAATAGACCTTGCAAGGGTCTGGGAGCTTTCTGTAGGCCAGAGGATTGTACAGATGCTTCCAAAAATCTATTGGGGCTTTCATGGGGGCCGGATGCTGTTTTTTGTTTCTGCTTTCCGCTTTTTCAAGGATGATGCGGGATGTCTTGGTGATTCTGGATCAAATTTTTTTTACATCTTGTTTGCCCCCTCCTTGGGATAACTCTAAGGGTGTTTGTTGTGTTTTTTTTTAATCAAAGTGTGGTTTGACAGCTCGTCCCTCCAAGTTTTTGAGATTTTTGGGGGCTAGGAATTTTGGAATATGATTGGGGGCAGGTCCGGGGCCTGTAGGAAAAATTTACAAAATTACTCTATTGCCACTCCTCTCAAAGAGGGAAATTCGATCACTTTTTTGGGGTTGATTAGTTGTTATCAGCAATATGTTTCCAATTTTTCTGCTCTAAAAGTCAAAACTCTGATCTTTATGAACAAAAATTTGTTATATTTTCCCTGGGGGGGGATCGTAAAAAGTTTGTTGTTCCCTTTGGGATTTTTTTGAACTGTGTTGGGGTTTGAGTTTTTTTTTTGCTTAGTGGGTAGGCTCAATTTAAAGGGGGTAGTGAAGGTAGGAAAGGGAAAAGGGGCGTCAAGTAATACTTAATTTATATAAAACCGGAAAATTTGGTCCGTGAGGCAAACCTCATCGGGCCAATACTTGCTAGTTTTTTTAAAAAATAAAAATTTACCCTTGACGCCCCCTTTTTCCCTTTCTCTTTATTAAAATGAAAGTAATATAATTTATTTTTTATGGGGAAAACTATAAACAGAAAAAAAATGCAAAACTTGCCCCAACTCCTTTTTTAAAAGTGCACTTTTAATCCGGGTGCTTTAATGGAGATGGGCAAGGCACCATTTGCACAACACATAAAATTTATAATGGACGAAGCACAATGTTTTTAATAAAACATTAATAACATTAAAAAAAGGGTGTGTGGCAATTAGGTACAGCAATTAAAACCCCTTTCATTTTATATTATCGAAACGAAATATAAATATAAAAATCGGGGACACTGGGATCGAAAAAGGGGAACCCCCAACCCAAAACCAAATTTGTTTGGCCCAAAACGACCAAAAATGTAGCAATTGCCCCCCCGGAGGGCGATAGAAAGAGTGAAAAAATTAAAAAAATTTAAACCCTTTCCCATCTGATGATAACAAGCCCCCCCTTTTTGCGCGAGTGTACCCTTCCCTTTTTAATATTAGCCCCCGGTGTTGGCCCAAAAATTGTGGCATGTTTGCCAATACAAACCAGCACTCATACATGTATTTATTTGGTTGTGGGG
>CM054154.1:3300488-3322235 GCA_028751875.1 Rapana venosa
AGCGCTAAGAGCAAAAGCAGAACAATACTGTATGACGCTCAGTTTGGCTTCAGGAAAGGGAGAAGCTGTACTGATGCGATCTTTGCACTGAGACAACTGAGTGAAAGAGGTCTTGAGTACAATCAAGCACTCCACCTAGTATTTGTCGACCAAGAAAAGGCTTTTGACAGAGTGACCAGAGATAAGCTCTGGCGGGTCCTGGAGCACTATGACATCTGACATCAAGGGGCAGCTCTTAGATAACATCAGAGCTGTATACAACAACAGCAAGAGCGCAGTTCGCACCCCAAGTGGACTTTCCAACTGTTTCCCTATGACATCTGGGGTGAGACAGGGCTGCGTCCTTTCCCCTCTGCTCTTCATCATATATATGGACCAGATCACAAAGGAAGCCAACTCAGACCTGGAGGCACTCAAGGAACTTTTTGCTGACGATCAAGTCATGATGAATGATATTAAAGACAAGCTGCAAGAGCACACAGACCAGCTCAATACAAAATAATGATAATAACAATAAATGGAACTTATAAAGCAATATATCTTGCAAAGACAAATCAAAGCGCATGCATTCAACATAATCTTACACAGTCATGCAATCAATGATAAATAATCAATATTTTAACCAAACATATATTTACAAAAATGGTGAGCTGCAGACTAAATCTAAGAAATGAAATTTCAATTGTCAGATATCTTTTAAAGGCACACACACACTCACACAGGTCGTATACTTTAGCAGGGTGATAGGACATGGGTTAGCGAAGGTGGGATAGCTCTGATATGAAACAGGAGGGGGGGAATCTTAGGTTTGAAATAAATATGTCTGTAGGCTGGATTTAAAGGTGTCATGACTAGGTTTCTGGTGAGGAGAGAGAGGGAGCTCATTCCAAGTCGATGGACCCGAAATAGAGAAAGAGCTGTGGCCAACAGTGGATTGGTTGAATCTAGGCATTCGTAAGCACAAGGTATCTGCAGTAGAGCGGAGGGAACGTGAAGGAATGTACAGGTTAAGACATTCACAGAGGTAGGAGTGTGCAGTTTTGTGGAGACATTTTTTACAGAGGGTACTAATCTTATAATTTACTATCTTTGGCACAGGCAGCTAGTGGAGTGATCGCAAGAGAGGAGTAATGTGCTCTGATTTTTTTCTTCCTGAGAACTAGTCGAGCTGCGGAGTTTTGTATACGTTGAAGGGAGTGGATAGAAGATACTGGCAGACCAGACAAAAAAGAATTGCAATAGCCCAGACGTGAAAGAATGAAAGAAGTGACAAGTTTGCATGTTGATGTGAAACCTATGGCTTGAAAATCAGCATAAGCAAGACCGAAGCAGAACTCCAGAAAAGCTCAAAATCAACATCATCGGAGTCCAACTAAAGTGGACGACTGAATTCAAGTACTTAGCTATTCACAGAAGATGAAAAACGGGGACAAAAAATGGGAAACACGGGGGTCAAAAGCAAACGAGTCAGCTATAAACCTTGCCCCATTTCGGCGACCCCTTTAAAACACCCCTAGGGAGCCCCAAAGGGCCAAAAGCGGGATCAACGCCATTTTTCCTGCCAACTTCATTTACCAGTGCCGGGACATGGACCCTGCAAAAGCCCGGGAGCAGGGATTGGAAACCCATGTGAGTTGAAGTGCTCGGGGAAAAAAGCCGTCAAAAAGACCAGGGAGAGACAAGACAAAAAACGAGGTGTCAGAGACTTTGGTGGATCCACACCGCCCTACACCATTTTGGCAAAAACAAACCAAAGGGGTTTTGGGGGCCCTCCACGGTTGCCAAAAACCCAGCCAGCCTTGGTGCTTACAATTTTCCAGGTATTTGGGCCGGACACCACAGAAGACACGCAGAAGGAAAAAAGCAAAAGTAAGTAAGTATTAAAACCCTTTTTGGCTTTTTTGGTATAAATTTCCAAACTTTCAAATTTGTCTTAAAGGCCTCCTTATCCTTTTAGGGCCCACAACAAAAAAGCCAGGATTATTTAAAAAGAAAAAACATACATTTTTTAATAGTTTACTTATATAGATAAAACTTTCATACATACATACTACATAATACATACATACTTTCCATACTTTCCATACATACATAATACGTCCCATACATGCTTCCATCTTGTGTGTTAGGGGCATAAAGGGAAGCGTCTATATAGGCGTGCGTTCCTGCAAAACAGGGCTTTGTGTCTGTGTGTCTGTCTGTCTTGTTTTTTGTTTATACGCTGTTTTGTGTATGGGTGGGTTTTTCATATGTGCCCTGGGTGTGTCTGTGCTTTTTTTTCCTTTCATATGTGCCTTTGTGTGTATGCCCCCGTGTTTTTGTATGTGGGGGCCCTGTGTCTGTCTGTCTGTCTGGGGTTTTTTAGTTGGGGTGTGGGGTTGGGGCGCGTGTGTCTGTCTGTTTTTTTTCAAAAATGCGCGCGCATGTGTGTGTGTGTGTGTGGTGTGTGTTTTCATATGTGGTGTGTGTGTTTGTTTTGTGTGTGTGTGTGTGTCTTTCTGTCTGTCTGTGTTTTTTTATTTTGTTGTGTGTGTGTCTGTCTATGTTATTCTTTGTGCTGTGTGTGTGTGTGATTGCAAAAAACAGGGAAAAATTTTTAACAACCCAGACAAAAAGGGGAAGTGTCTCACTGAGACCGGGATATTTGAACAGATGGAAAAAATAATTTTTTTGGCTCCAACCTGTAAAAATTTTTAAAACCCGCAGGATTTTTCCCAGATGCCCTTTAAAATGGCCCAGCAAGCAAAGAAAAGACAGTCCCCTATCCCCCCAGGGGGAAAGGGGGAAACAGCATTTCAGCCCACTAAAAAAGGGGGAAATTCGGGCAGGGGCTGAAAAAAATTTTCCCAGCTGGTTGGTTTCAGTGGGGGGGGAACCCAATGATCAGCGCCCTAAAAAGAATCGGGCAAAAAAATTGGCAGACAGGAAAAGGGGCCAAACCCACCTTTGGGACCCAGTAACTCATCCCCACCCTCCCCAAAAAAGGAATCTCAAAAAAGCCATAATTCCCGCAAAATTTCAGCCTCAATGCCACCCAAGCAAGGTCATGCTGCGGGTTAATTTTGAATGGGACTGAACCCCACAAGCAGAGACCATCATTGCTGAGGAACAAGCAGGTTTCAGGCAGGGGCAGCAAAAACCCGGGAACAGATATTCTTTTACTATGGGGCCCAGGTACCTTAACATCAAAAAGGGCCTTTAACGTATTTATCGAGTTGGTGGGAAAACCAGGGAATTTGTTTAAGCATCAATGAAAACCTGTTCAGATTCATCAAACGCTGTACGCGAGGCCCCGGGTTGCGTGTACTAAAAACAACAACTTTGGGAGAATGGTTTGAAAAACCGTTTGGAGTAAGGGGGTGGTCTACTCTCACCCATCTTTTAACATCTTCCTTGAGAAAAATTATGGGATGCACGGAAAGGGATGAAGAATCAGTCAGAAATTGGGGCAAAATGACCCAAAAAACCTCCGTTCGCAGTGACATTGATGGAATGCGGGGTCAAAAAAAAAAAGAGCTTCCCCAGCCAAACCCAGCCACTTAAACCCGGCCCCAAAACATCGGCATGGAAACCCAGTCCCGAGAAGACAATGATGACTAAAAAAAACCCAACGGCTTTTGCATGATTAGGGGTTAAGGGACAAGATGCGGGAAACATTTTCAAAGCTTAAAGTACCTGGGACTTTGTATCGGGACCAGGGACCCAAAGCCAGAAAGTAGTTTTGCGGGAGGGCACAGACAATAACAGCTTTGTCAAAAAACAAAAACCCCATTGGAGGAAAAAAATATCTCACCTACCCCAAGATCAGACTAATCCGCTCCCTTTTTCTTTTCCCCTATTTTTAGGCCCGGGGAAATCGGGGACCCCTGATTGAGTTTGGGGAGAAGAGTAAGACGGTGGAGATGAGATCCCTTTCCCGGGGGCCCCCTTTGGGGTTTTCCCCTTTCAAAAAACCCCCAAAAAGAAACCCAAAAGCGTACAAAAACAGAACCCACAAACCTTGGGCCCCTATGAAAAATTCTACGATCGTAAAAAAACCGAAAAAATTTTAAATGGTAGGGCATGTCCCAAACCAAAGGACTTGCAAAGAAAATTTTTTCCAAGGCATTTGTCCAAGGAGGAAGAAAAAGAGGCAGACCAAGGAAGGGGCTGGGGGGGATAACATAAAAGCGAAAGGGACTTGGCCTAAACCCAAAACCCCTAAAGAAAGGCAGAAAAAAGGGGGGAAATGGGGGTTGGTTTTGAGGGGGTGCCCCCCACGGTCGTCGACTATGGGACGGATTAGATAGATAAAATGGGGGGAAACTGGAGGGGGGGGAAAGGGGTTATGGTCTTGGGGGAGGGGGTTTTAAAAATTGGGTTGGGGGGGGGGGGTTTTTTTTAGGGGGGGGTTTTTTTCCCTTTTTTCCAATGAGGGGCCAGTGGATCATGGGTTTTTGGGTTTCCCACGATGGAAAAAATTTCATTTTGGAATTTTTGCTGTAGTCAGATTGACTTCTCCCATTTATTCACAAAAGTTTTTTTTGAGTATCAAAACCCCTTCAAAAAACCCCACAGCTGGCACATTTTTCCCCTGTATCAATAGTGCCCCAGTGGCCGTGATATTTTAAATGGCAAAAGTTTGCGGGAAGTCAAAAGAAAGTTGTATGAAACCCCTTTTTGTTTTTCCTTAAATGTCCCCTTTCCAAAACACAATGAAATTACGTTTTAAAAAATATTCCCAAAATTTATTTGTAAATTTAAACCGGTAAAAAAATATATGCCTATTACGGGAAACATTGAAACTGGCATTTTTTGTTTTCCCCTAAACCCTCTGTGTGTGTGGGGTTTTTTTGTTTGTTTGTTTTGTGTGCATTTGGACTTGTTAAAAAACCCTTATTGTTATTGGTTGTATGCCTGTGAAAAAAGGGTTTTAAAAGTGCGGGCGTTTTGATTGTCTGGGCAAGATACAGCGCTTATGATTTCTTTAAAATTTATTATTATTTTTAAATTATTTATTTTTAAATTATTATTATTATTATTTTATTATTATTTATTATTATTTTTTTGTTATATTATTTATTATTATTATTTTTTTAATTATTATTATTATTTTATTATTATTTTTTATTAGTATTTTTTATATTTTTATTATTATTGTATTATTTTAGTTTTTATTATTGTTATTTTATTATTATTTTTTATTTTTAATATTATCATTTTTAAATTTAAAGACTTTACAGCGAAAAAAAATTTAAAACGTATAAAAAAACTTTTTTCCCTAAATAGTTGTAATAAATTGCAATTGCATTACAGTTTTTTCCCTTACCCCTTTTTTTCTTTTCATTTGAATGCCCCCCTTTTTCCCTTAACAAAAATACTTTTTTTTAAAAAATTAAAATTTCCGCTAAAGAGAAGTGGTTGCATGCGCAAGTTTTTTCAGTTGTTTTTTGAAAAACCCGAAAAAAGGGTTTAGAAAAAACACTAAATTTCATTTTCCCAAACAAAAGGGGAATAAAAAAATTCAAATGCAATAAGAAATGTAGCACCATGGCTCTTTTCCCCATTTGAAATTTAAATTCCTTAGTTTGTTCATTGATGAAAGAGAAAAAAAAATCAGGGTTCCTTACTTTCACCCTGTTTTAGGCCAAGTCCCAGTTTATCAATCTGTTAGTTGTGCACCACTTCGAAACTCTATTTTTCACAGTATCATACAAGCTTAAAATACTTTTAATTTTAATTTTACCTTTGACTCCATTTTTCAACAGTATAGCCCAAAACAGATATCTATTTCCCATTTAATAAAAAGTTTTTTTAAAAACCCAAAAAAAAGCAGCTTTGGGTTTTTCGATTCAAAAAAAATTTGGTGTTTTGAACTAAAAGCAAGAAGCAAAAACATAGGGGCCCGGGGGGATTGCATTTTTTTAAAACCGGGCCTGAGGGGCACCAATGATATTATTGCATTCTACCCATCTTTTAAACCTTTGTTAATGTTTTTTATTTAAATAGTTTGCTATTATTAATGGAAAATGATACAATGATGTAGTATTTTTATTTATACCATTAAAAAAAATTGTTCTTTGATAAAAGGCTTGATAAAAAAAAAAGCAAATGCATTGCTTATTCAATGTCCCATTAAAAAAAAATTTTTTGATTGATTTGACTTGATTTGTTACTGAGGGGTTTTTTCCCCCTATAATTATTCGGTTAATTGACATCCCCCCTTTTAAATAATGAAAAAAACAATATATCAGTCCCAGCTTTTTGGGATAGATACCCCTATAAAAAAAATCTTGAAAACTGTTACAAAAATTGTACAACATGATTATTTGAATTATTGTATATTTACTAAAAAGGGCCAACGGGCCCCAGGGGCCCTTTTAATTGATTTCGGGTTTTTCCCCAGTGCTAAAAAAAACCTTCTCTAGAAATTGGGCGTTTGATATAGTCATCGCCTGTATCCTAAAATATCTATGTGCATGCTTCCCTTAGATATTTTTTTTTTCCAAAAGGGGTTTTAAAAAAATTGGTGAAAAAAAACATCAAAAACGTATTTCTTTTTTAGGTTTGTTTTTTTTTAAAAGGGCGATTTTTTAAACCTGTTTTCCCCCAAAATTTAAATTTTGATTTTGTATTGGGGTTGAAAGCTAGTATTAGTGCCTCTTTGTTTTTGCTTTTGCTTTTCTTCAAATACATTTTCATAGTCACGTCTACATTTTCTATATTCAGGGATGGCCTTTTCGTTTTTGGGTTTTATGCGATATTTACTTTAACTTTCTCTTGCATTTGTTTCTATTATTTTTACTTTCGTGAAAAAACCAATCTTTCGATTGTTGCAATTTTTTTTTTAACAGTCCCAAAACCTTTTTTCATACATTTGGGCACATTCTTGAAAAACAATCTTTAAAATCCCTAAAGTGAACTTTTTAATCAACTTCAATTTAGCCCGGGTTTTTAATTCTTTTTTTGGGGGATTTTTCCCCATTAAAAGTTTGCTAAAATTGGGGTCCACCCAATTTTCATTTTCCACACACATTTCCCCAAAAAAATTTGATCTTTTGGCTACCGAACCCTCAAAATATATATTTTTTGGGGAAAAAACTACATCTTTTTTTTTAAATGGCTTTATGATCGAATAAATTTGGGTTTCAACAGTACCCATTTTCCCAAGTGTCAAACCCCAAAAGAAAAAAAATTCACCCGAAAATAAAAAATAATAATTTAGATGTTTCCCAAAAATCAGAGTAAGTGTACCCAACCCTTCAAGATCCCCCAAAAACAGACACCTTTAAAAATTTATTAAAACCTAAAGCAGTACACATATCAAAGTTGTTTTCAAAATATGCTTTTTCAAGAAAGAAATTCTGTGAAGAACGATTAGTACTAAGGGGTTGGCTTTTATACTAAATGTAAAAACCCTTTAACTATTGAGGATTAAAAGAAATGCTAAATTGTTTTGCATTTAAGTCCACTACAAAGAATCTATAATCTTTTTGTGCCCAACCCTATCATTTTAATCATTTTCGGATTTTGGTTCCGTTCCCAAAGATTAAAATGTACATGGGAAGGAAAGCCCCTTCGGGGCGGAAATTATTTTCCCAAACAAAATACATTTTTCGTGTCCAAACAGCGGTTTATAAATATGAAAAAATATATAGGGCATATTTTTATCCCATCTTCACTTAAAAAGCAAAACAACTTTTTATGCCACTAAAACATTTTATTTTTGAAAATGTATGGCAGGTTTACTGTAGACATCACAACCCGGGGAAAAAAATTTAAAATCAATTGTATTTTAAAAGGAAACTAAAACTATCACAAAAAAGTCTAAAACTGCAGAAAAAAAAGACCAAAACCCTGATCTTTAATTTTAGAAAAAAAAACCTTTCACATTCCCTGACAGGGAAAAAAATGAAGGGCCTTTTTAATAAAAGGGTTTGGAAAATTCATCAACCCCATATGATCACTTATCAACGACCACACATCTTTTTTCTCCTACATTCCATCATCAACTGCCCAACATACCTTCTTTCTCCACTTTTCCACATCAATTTTGAAAAACACACCTTTATTCTCACACATTCCATTTTCCTTGCCTGAGAGCCCCCACCCCTTTCCAAAATGCACGGGGCCATTCTTAACTATGTCAAACGTACTGTGTTTTCACATTTCAACTTAAAATCCCAAAGTTTAGCTTGTGCACGGGGTTTAAAATGCTTGTGAGCTGTTTTGTAGGCCCTTTTTATGTGACATTAAGCAGTGTTGAAAATTGCAGTACCCCTTCATTGATTCGGGGGTGCCTTGGAAAAAATGGCACAAAACAAAGGGTACCCTTTTTTTCCCTAGCTTGGCCCACTCGGTTGACCAGGGGCTTTCCAAACTTTTTTTAATTGTCAATGAGAAATGTTTTCAAAGCCATAAAAAACTTTTTGGCCCATAAACTCCTAGCCTTTTTCAGAGGGGGGTGCTGGGTTCTGCTGTTTTCCCCTTACACATGAGGAAAAATCCTCCCCAAGTGCACTTGCTACCCTTCATTTTCCCTTTTTTTTTCTTGAAAAGCGTGCCTTATCTCTATGGAAGGGCATCTCAATTATTAGGGCATCCTGTTTGTCACGTTTTAATTTTCTCTGTAAAAAAGTCAACGTTGGAAATGTCCAGTTTGTCACTTGGAAGTTTGGGAATGCCCCCTTCACAGTCTTCTTTTGTTTATTTGGATTTATTTGGGTGGAGTAGACCCCCTCCCTTACTAAAACCCTAATTTTCCCAAAACCCCATTCCCCCAAGTTTTTGTTGTAGTCCCACTGCACTGGGGGCTTCGCGTAAAGCTGTTTGATGGATGATCGGGTTTGCTTGTTCCCTATAAATTTCAGGGGTTGCCCAAAAGCTGCATGCCACCCCCTGTAAAATTCCCTTTCCCTTAAAAAATGGGAAAAATACGTGTTAAAGTCTTGTTAGAGAGGAGAGAGAGAGAGAGGAGAGAGAGGGGGAGAGAGAGAGAGAGGAGAGTTAGTTCCCAAAATTAAAATTGTGTAATTATACGTTTCCCAAAGGGTTTATCAATAGCATGGGCATATAAGTTGGTACACAATTTCCCGGGACTGAATAGTCTATAAGGGGGAAAATCTGTCACATTCTGTACAGGGAACTCTAAACAATTTTGGCAGCAAAAACAATCAACCTTTCACAAAAATTTGTCAATTAAAAACTTCACATCTCCAACTTTTTGGTTTAACCACATGAAATAAAACCCAATTAACTAATGTTTTTTTTAAATTTGAAGCCCCAATTTTTTTTTTTTATTTTTTGTTATCTAAATCTAAATCATTGTTTTTGCTTTAAAAGGGAAATCTCTCGGGAAATTCATTTGAGCTATTTTTATCCAATACCTTGCACCTAACAATAAAAAGCATTTCAGGGGGGTAGTTTGTTTTTTCCCCTTGTACCCCGCTATTTGGTTTTTTGGGTTGAACTCCCGAAATGTTTCAATGCAAATAAATGGGTTTTCTAAAAGGGTGTGGGGCGGGCAGGAAAACAGACCCCATATCTCAGCTTATACGCAATACGGGTTTTAATTTGGGCATAAAATTAATGTTAGAAAAGAGAAAGGGATTCGTTTTTGTAAAAAAAGTTTGTTTTTTCATTATAAATTTCATTCATTGTTTACTTTTTGCCGGTCTTTTTCACGCAAATGTAAAGTTTAAACCCCGTTTCCATTTCCCCTTTTCTTTTCCCGCCCAAACCCACTTGCCCCTAAAATTTTAATTTATAAACCGGGCAGCCGCCGGGACGTTTTTCGGGCCCTTTAGGGGAAAAATTTCCCTATGCCACAAAGTCTACCTAGTACATGCACACAAAAAAGGAACATTCAAATGGGGTTTTAAGCAAAAACTAAAAAAGGGGAAAATAGGCAGCAAATTCAGTACTCCCACCCCTTTCTCTTTCTAAAGGGAAATTTGCCAGTAAAAAGGGCGCAATGATTGAGGATATGATCTGGGAGGATTATTCTGATTTGGAAAAAATTTAAGCTTTTTTTGGCTTAAGGGGAGCAGTTCAAAAGAGAAATAAAATGTTGAACCCCAATGTTGAAGTAGATGTAGAGAGAGAAAATGTTTAAAGGGGGAAGGTAGTGGGTCGGAAAGTTATGCTGAGGATAAAATTATGTTTGGGTTCATGCAGACGACTGGGGTGGGCACACAAGTGCCCTTTCACCGTGCAAGACTTTACGCTGCCCATTTGGGTGGGACAAACTCTTTTTTTTTTCCCCGGGAAAGCCCAAACCCTTAGTTACTTTGTTTTGTTTTTGCCCCAACAAATTTTTTTTTAAACCTTTTAGCAGATGAAAATTTAAAAAATTTTTCCAGGGGGGAAAAATCGTCGCAAAAGGGGTTGTTTTTGATCCCTATGGACAGAAAAAAACACCCGAGGAAATTAGGGCTTACCTTTCAGTTTTGATCATGTTTGGGGGTTTAAACATTTGCCAAGGCTTTATCTCTACTGGTCTTCTGATTTGGATTTTGATCTTTGGGTCAGTAATTTTGACGGAAAAAAAAGATTTTTTCCAAAAAATTTAATTTGAAATTTTTACCTGAGAAAACGCCCAAAACCCCCTGGGCGTTTACACTGGGGTGTTTAAAAACCCGCCCTTGTGATAGCAATGGGAAAAATTTGGGTATTACTGTAGGACACACTAGTGTTATTAAAAAAATTTGGGAGGGTGTGCATTTTATTTGTTAAATTATTTTATATTCGGGATTAGGGCAATGTTGGGTTTTTAAATGTTTGAATACTTTCCCTTTTTCTTTTCCCTTTTTCTCCCTTGGGCGGACGACCGTTGGGGGGACCCGCCGGGACGCTGCCCCGTGGACCGCTAAAAGGTTCTGTCCTGGGCTGCTTTCAGGGGGTTTTTTTCCCGTGAGGAACCCGGTCCACTCCCTTTTTGTTGGATATGAGCTTTTTGCGGGGGTCGTCCCCGCCTCCCTTTTCCTTCCCCATTCCCTGCAGGGGCTGTCTTTGACGGCTGTTATGCCCTTTTTGTTGTGGCCCAAAAACCCTTTCAGTTTCCTCCGTTTGGGGCTGTATCTAGCAATGGTTCTTGTTTGCCCCGATCTGCTGCCCGGGCGTAGTCTTGGTTTTTTCGGTTTTTAGTAGGTGAATTTTGGATCCGCCCGGGGATTTTTCTCAAAGGCTTTAATGCGACGTTCTAATTTGGGGCCCGTAAGTGTCCAAAGCTTCACAGCTGTACAAGGGAATGGAAGTGACGAGTGCCCTATAGAGTCTGACCTTAGTGGGGTTTCTGATGTTGTGGGTTTTTCCACACTTTTTGCCTGCTTTGTCCTGGAGGAAAAGGGGCCACCCGCAAGTCTGATCTTCCCTTTGGTGGCGTTAAAACCCTTTTTTGGTGATTGGGCTGCTCCAAGGTACTTTAAAGTTTTTCCCCTTCCTCTGTGTTCTCGCCACTATCTTGATGCTGGTGGGGTGGTCGGTGTGGTTTCTGTTCACTGGGTCTTGTCTTTTTTTTTGCTGTCTCCATATCGTTTGGGGATTTGGCTGATGTTTCCAGTTGGTTTGGGGAAAATTCCCAGTGTTCTTTTCACTTTCGGCCCATGAGATCAAATCGTCTCGAATCGAAGGTTTCCAACTGGCCTTCCTCTATTGTGATTGGGTTTGAAGTCAAGGAAGGGCCCCCCGCCCTGTGTTCTCCAGGAAAAACGTTTTAAAAGAACGGGGGGGTAGTGGGCAGGGCCCTTTTTTGAAATCCAACTGAAGTCCTTTAAGAACCCCCGAAAATTTTTCCATTTTTGGAAATGCCCCTGTGGGAGCTGTCATTTCAGCGCCTGGATGATTGAATCAGGTCCCCGTCGAAGTTATAGTCTCTCGACCCCTTTCCACAGAGCTTTTGCCATACTCGGAAAGTAGACCCTTTTTGAAAGTCAATGGAAATTTTTTTAGGCTGTAGTTGTTTTTTGGAGATCTTCTCTATGAGCATTCTGATGTTGAAAATCTGCTCGGGCCCGTGCTTCGACCCGGGGCTGTTCCCGCCTGTTTTTTTGATTTGGGTTTCTTTGCTTGGGGGTTTTAGTTGATCAAGGCAATGCGTTGCCCCAACTTTGTTGGAGGGTTATTTAGACTGAAAGTTTTTTAATTTTTGGGACTTTTCAGGTCTCCCTTCTTTTGGGAAATGGGGCCCTTTTATGAATTGGGTCCACTGTTTTAGGGCCCCCTCTTTGTGGGGCCGATGCATTGGCAGGTTTATTGTTAATGCCCTTTATCATCTCTTGGGGCCTCCGTTCTTGATTTGCTCGCCGGGTTTTTGTCATCCCTGGTGACTTGCCCCCCTTTCCCAAAAGGGTCCCTTTCTTTCTTCTTTCCTCTTCCTTTGCACCTGTTGCTTTTTAGGAACTGATGGTTGGGATCTTTCTCGTGAAGTTTGTTCAGATCAGCCTTTTGCTTGTAGGGTTTTACAGGTCGCTGCCAAAATTTTTAAAACCATCTCTTCATGATAGTGGCGCCCCTCTGTAAGGATGACCCCTTTTGTCTTCAATAAAAGGAAACCTTTGGGGTGCTGGGGGATTTTGTTTCCCTTTATGGTCTGGTACGCCTCTTTGTGTATCCTTTTTAAACCAAATTTCCTTTTCCCTCCTTGGGCAATTGGGGTTTGACATCCGTTCCCCGTGGCCTCAGTATCTTTTTTTCTTGATGTTTTGTTGGGGTGTTCTTTACTCTTTGGCCAAATTTTTGGGGGGTTTTGTTCTTCTTTGGCTTTAAATCCTTTTTCGATTCACAGGTCCAGGATTGTTGGTAACCCCCGGGTTGGGGTTCCCCTTTTTTCCCTTTTTTTCCTAGGTTTCAAGCGCTGTCTCTTGAATAGTTTTTGTTTAAGGGTTTGTGAGGTTTTTGATGTATCTTGGAAGAAAATTTAAAAGCCCGCAAATCTGCCCCCCCCAAACTCAGCTTTAAAGTTTTAGCGACTTTGGGGTGGGTTTTTCAGCTGGTTTCCCATGTTGAACCCCAAAGAGGATTTTTTTCTGGGGTTTTTGGTCTTCAGCCTTTTTCGTTTGGGGCAAGAGAACCCTGGAAAATGGTCACTGCCAAAATCAGCGCCAGGGGGAAAATTCTTGTTAGGGCTTTGTTGGGTGCCGAAATTAAAACGTTTGGGGGGGCCAAAAAGTAGTCAATCGGGGTTAAATTTTTTTTTTCCATTTGGTGAGTTGGGCCAAAGTCGTTTTCTTGAAGGGCTTGTGGGGGGTTAAAAGGGTTTTTGGTGACAGGGTTTGGGGACAGCTGCTTGCGAATTCCAAAAAATTTTGAGACCTCTTTGTTGGTTTCGTTTCCCCAAAAAGGGGCCCCCTTGTCCCTGGCATTGGTTATAAAAACGTAGGTTTCCCATCTTGCCATTCCAGGGGCCCTGGATCACAAGAAGTCCTTCTTTGAGTTTTAAATTTTAAAGGCGGGTCTCCCAAAACTTTGTTGAAAATCGAATTTCTTCATCATCGTAGTCTGATTTTAGGTGCATAGGGTTTTTATGATGGTCCTGTTGTTTTGGGTTTTTTTTTTCGACACGATGGAGAAACGTCTACCCTTTAGATTGGGGGGAGCTGTGACAATGTTTGTCCTTTCTTGTTTACCCAAAAAATCCCACTCCGTGTGGGGGTTTGGGGGTCGGCACCCCCTTTCCATGTTTTTGATCTTCTTTATGGGTTTTTTCGCTGAATCCCACCAACGGACTTCGGCCCAGTCCCAAATATTGGGCCCCCTTCTTTTTCTTCGTTGTTCCCTGGGTTAGTTCCCTTTGGAAACTTTTCCCCCATGGTGGAAAGGGACGGAGTTCCCTGTACCAAAGTGGTTCCCCTCAGCCTGGGTTTTTATCGCTGGTGTTTGCGTCCCCGTTGCATATTTTCCCCCTCCCTCCCCGGGAAATCTCCAATGGAAGGCGCGGGTTGGGTTTTTTTTTTCGGGCCTCAACTGATCGGCAGTCTTTTTTTTGGGTGTGTTGGGCCATGTAGGTTTTCTGTGGGGGTGGATTGCTTGGCGGCGCCTATCTCCCCCCAAAACTGGGTATTTGGCCTAGCTGTGGATTTTTTGGGGCAGGGTTTTCTCCCCACTGAGGACAGGTAGTACTTTGGGGTACAGGTTTACCAGGTAGATGGGGGAAACCTCTGACAATGACCGGGAAAACTTTCCCCTCAGAAAAAAGTAGACTTGGGGGATGGTAATTTTTTTGACAAGGTTTTAAATGTTCGATTGGATTACCAACATTGTGGGGTGCGATGGGGGCATAAATTTAGGGAGGGGCCCAACTTATTCTTTTTTTTAAACACATAGGTTTTATTTTGGGATGTTAGAGGGTAGTTTTTAAAAATAACGCATGATGTCACTGGGAAATTTTACCTTTATTTGGTAACAAAAAGGGGGGCAGCCCGCATGAACCTGTAGGTTTGGACACAATCTTGGGAGCCCGAACAAACCCGTGTGACATTTATTTGATACTTTTGGGCCCAAAAATTTTAATGCTCTGCAAACAATAGTAAAATGCAACAGCACTAAAAAGTGTAATTGAGGTATCTTATTCTCTTTTAAAAAAAAAACATGGATTTTCTGGGATTTCACAGGTTTTTTCTGTTTAAAATATGCGGATGGTAAGGGTTAAAAAGGGGTAGAAAAAAAATATCCCCAATATGTTTTATCATTCACCAAGGGAAAAACAGTTCCTCCCTTTTGGGGCCATCTTTTCTCATTGTTATATGTACCCTTTTTTAAAACAATATGTTAATCTTTTTTTAGGGTTTTTTTTAAACTTCAATTTAAGCAGTTTGGCCCTGTGTAAAAAGGTTTAAAATGATTCGGAAAAACCAAAATACCGTTTCTGAAATTTTAAATTATTTCGACCTGCTAACCCGCAAATTTTAAGATTTCAAAAGAACATCATTACCCAATGTTGCCCCATGGGTTTCCAGACTCGATAAAATTTTTTTTGGGAACGGTTTAAAAAAAACAAAAAAAAATAAAAATGGGGGCTGCAAAAACACCTTTTTTTCACCCAACATGTAAATGATTAAAATTTATAAAGTACCCCCTGAACGCCCCCTTGGGTTTAACACAATTACATACTCGCAAACATCTTTACGTTTTTCCACGAAAACCGGGTTTTCCCGAACAAAGACTTCCAGTCCCCAAAATTATGTTGCCCAGTTGAAGCCTTTCAAAATTCCCTTAAGGGGAAGGAAAAAATTTATGGTTTAGACTAAAATTGTTTTTTTTTGAAAAAAAAAGTGTAAAAAAATGGGATCTAAATGTGAAAAAATTCGGCTTGAAACCTTTCTTTGAAATTTCCGTTAATTTTTTCTTTTGGGAAAAACCCCTTTTTGGGATTCCCCTAAATTTTTTACAGTTCTGTAAAGTTTGCTACTTTTTTTTAAACAACAAAATTTCTCTTTTATTATTAGGGTTCTTATAAAAAACCTTTTTATTTAATGGAAAGACATTCGACTCTTAACCCCAAATTAGAAAAAAACATATTACCAAAAAAAAATTGTCCCAAAAAATGTAACCCCAAAAAATCATTTAAAACAACACTCTAACCCGCAAAGCAATTTTTTTTAACTCTTCCCAAAGATCCCATGTGGCCCGGGAGCTTTTTTATTTTTTTTTTTTTTTTATTTTTTTCCCAAAACCCCTCAAAAATTTTCTTCTTTTTTAAAAGGGACCTAACTATTTAGTGTAAAAAAAACATTTTCCCCCGGGCCCCTTTTTATTCTGGTTATTTTGTTTTCAATGGAAAAACGTTTTTTCATTTCAGTACAGTTCTTTAGACCACAAACGAAGGGATTTAGTGGCATTAAAAATATGTACCTATGAAGTGAGGGGTATTTCCCCCTTTTTTTGTTGTGTGTTAAGGTTGACAGAATAGAGAACCCGAGAAGGGGGGCGGGCTCCACCCGGTTTTAACTTGCACCCAAACTAAGGGGAAAAGGGAATAATGTCAATGCATTTTCGCCAAAATTCGTTTTAGAGGAGAGTTTGATGGTTTTCATGGTAGGTTTGCCCCCCACCTATTTCGAGGGGCCCCCAGGGCCCGAAGGGATAAGTTTCAAAATGTTACATTTACACTTTTTTTTCTCAGGGGGGAAGGGGCCCACTTTTTATGAAAGTGGATTTTTTTTTTGGGGTGGGTTTATTATTTTTTTTTAAATTTATTTATCAAAAAAACTTAAAATTTTTTGGTATGAAAAAAAAGGGTTTTTTTTTTTTTAAATGATTTTCTGCAGAAAGGGGTTATGGATGCTTTCCAAAAAAAAATTTTGTCTTTGGGTTTGGGGCAAGGCATCAGGATTTAGGGAAAAAAGGCAAAGAGGGGTTACTAAAAAAAAACTAGCAGGTTGAAAAAAGATTGCGGGGGGCCACTGATTTGGGAGGGTCAAAAAGTTGATTTGGGTTCCCGGGCCCCTAAAGCAAGGGGTAGTGGGTTGTTTTTGGGCCCCCCTGTGAAAATTTTTTTTTACATGTCTTTCAGGGGGGCTTGGGAAAAGGAAAAAAATACGGTTGGTGTCTAACTAAAAAAGGACACCAAATTTACCCAAAAATCCCCGTTTTGAGGGCCCGGGACCCGGAAAAGACTGCATTTTTTTTGTTTTTCCCCAACATTTGGGGTTCCATTCGGGAAAACATCAAATTTTGGGACCACAAAAGGGGAAAATTTGGGGTTTTTTTTTTTTTTGGCGTTTTTGTTTATTATTTTTAAAAGTTTACTAAAGGGTTCAAAATTTTAGTAGGTTGTGTACTCTCTCGTCCAAACAATTGGTTTTGCTTGGGACAAGGGATTTGTGTTTTCAAATTTTCATTTTGATTTTTTAATTTGGATGTTAGTGCAATTTGGGGGGTGCATTTCTTCCTTTTCTGTGTGTTATGCATCTGGGGGGTTCTTGCCTTGGGGCCGGTGCATGTGAGCATGCATTTTGTGGGTACGTTGGGGTGACGGCAAGATGCTGCATTTTTGATTAAAAATCGTTTATACCTTGGAGGGGGTTTTTAAAGGGGAATTAAACCATTTTTTGTCATGGGCACTTTAATGGTTTTTGACACAATATGAGTAAAAATCTTAAACGAAATTTAGTACTTGTTAAAAGAACAGAAAATCAATTTCTTTTTCATTGGGGTTTTTTTTAGTTTAAGTTAAAAAAAAGTAAAAAAACCAAAAACAGTAAAAAAAAAAGGGGTCAGGATGCCCCTTTGTAAAACGTTTTTTTGCTTTTTTTAAGCTCACAGAAATCACAAGGTTTTTTTTTCTGGGAAATGACCTCACAGCAACCGGTGCTCATCCTGGGGTGGATTCCCTGGTGCCCAGGCTTTCATTACCCCAAATTTAAAGTGCGAACCCTTTCCTTTTTTACAGCCTTTTATGGTCGGTATATCCCAAAAAACCCCGTCAACTGAAAACGTTTTTTTTTGCCCGCTTGACAATGGCCTTTCCCCAAAACAAGAAAAAGTGACTGGTTTCTTCTATTCATTTAATTGGGGACTTTCGGGCGTTTGGGCAATTTTAACCACTTTGCCCCGGAAAAACACACCTACCCTTTACAGGCTGTAAGGCGGGGTTCCAGTGGGGGTTAAAAACCCGTTCCCGGGAAAAATTTTTTTTTTCCCCCGTTGTTTTTTGCTTTTTGTTTTTATTGTTGGGTGGTTATTTTGCTTGTGGTGTTTGTTGTTGCTTTTTTGTTGGGGTGGGGGGTTTATTTTGGGATTTTTTTTGGGGGGGGGGGGGGCTTTTTTGGTGGGGGGAAAGGGGAGTCGGAAGAATGAAGGGGTGGGGAAAGGAAAGGATGGGGGAGGAAAAAGGTGATTTTGATTTTGCAGGGATTAAATTTCCCTTTTTTGCAGCTTTTTACATAAGGGAAAAAAATGCCCTGAAAAAGGGATAGCAAAGCATGGTTTCTTTACCAAGGTTAAAGAGTGGGGTTTTCTTTAAAAATTTTTTTATTCATTTATTTATTTTTTGGGATATCTAGGCTAGTGTATGGGTGTGTGTGTGTGTGTGTTGTGTGTGTGCGTTTTTTGCGTAAAGGGGTGCACCCCCCGCTGGGGGCTGCGCGCGCGTGGGTTTTGTGTGTGTGGTTTGTTTTGTTTTAAAGAATTTAGGGCTATATAAAAATTTCCCTATTTATTTTTTTTTTCCGTGTGTGTTTTTTTACTGTTTGCTGTGAGTGGGGCGTGTTTGTGGGGTGCGCGGTGTCTGTGTGTATGTCCTTTCCTGTGCGCTCTGTTTTGTGTTTGTGTGTCTCTGTGTGTATGTGCATGTTTTGGGAGCATGCCCGTAGTATGAGGGATTGTGGCGGCGCGCGGGCAAAGGGGTTTCAGGCGGGGGCGTGCGTGCGTTTCGTTCATAGTGATAGTGGGGGTGGTTTTGGGGTGTGTGTGTGTTTGTGCTTTTGTGTGCTTTGCATGTGTGGGTCTGGGGTGGGGGGTGTGGGGTGCGCGCGCGCGCACGTTGTGGGGGTTTTGGGGGGTGTGTTTCACCCGTGTGTGTGTGTGGTTTTTTTGTTTTTGTGTTTCGTGTGTACGTCCTGTGTGCGAGGGATGAGTTTTATGGGTTTAGGGGTTAGGTGTGCCCCGCACGGGCGGGGCGTGCGGGCGTGGTGCGTTTATGGTGGGGGTGGTGGTGGGGTGGGGGTGTGTGTGTGTGTGTGTGTGTGTGGGGTGTGTGTGTGTGGCCTGCTCGACCAAAGGGTGTATAGGTGTGTGTGTGTGTGTGTTACTTGGGTAGGTGGCATTGAGTATTTTGTTGGTGGGCTGTTGCTGCTTATTCTTGTTCTTGTCTGTTTGTGTAGCTATTTTGTTCTTTGTCTACTTTTTATGGCTGGTTATATTTATTCATTGCTTTTGCAGAACTTTGGGAACCTTCCAGTGACAGTGCTGGGGATGTCACCTTGGCTTCATTAAAGAAACAACGTCGTTGCAGAAAATCTATGGCAGAGCGAGACCTTAAAAGAGCCCAACCTGCATGTTTGAGAGAATCCCATTACTTGGCACGAGAGAGAATGTCCCATCTGATTTGTTTGGACAATTTGTTGGGTGCAAATGGTTATCACCGAGTTGAAGTGCCAGCTGATGGAAACTGCTTTTTTGAGTCATGCTGTAAACACCTGGATTCCATTAGCTCCACTGATCTTCACAAGTGTCTTTGTGGCTTTCTTGAGGAGCAGTTTGGTACGTTTGTGAACTTTTTGACAGGAACCGCGATGAAAATGAAAGGTAGTTGAGATACTTTCACAATGTCACCCAGCTGCGACATTTTGGTGTATGAAGCAATAATGCAGCAGATCTTCTAGACCTGGTCAACTGGACAAGGAGGACTAAAAATCTTTTCTAGCAATTCAAATAAACCAGTAATTGAGATCCCTTCTCTGGAAGATCACTATCTCTTTGCTCGCACTACATAATGCACCTCATTATGATGTGTGTGTACCTGTTGATAGAAGACGGTCTTCAGCATTTGACTGCTCATATGGACTTCCACAAACTCACGCTGATAAACTGTCCAGGGAAAACGACTGTGTCAGTCATTTGTTGTCTCAGGAATCGTCTTCATCACCGGAAAATGAGACTCCAGTTGAGCATAGCAATAAGGAAGGAAAGGAACATAATGTAGTTTGTCTGCAAGATCTGATAATCATGTTTATCCGACAAATCACCGTGAATTCTCACCTGAAAGGTCTGAAATGTGTGACACGAATCCATCATCATCCAAAGCTGTCAGTCCCTTTAGATCATCAGATAGAGTTGAATCACCAAGAAAACAAGGAACATATCATACACCCCCAGGAAAGGAGCTTACAAGAAAAAGATAAGCCAAACCAGAACCATGGAAAAAAATGGAAAAAACCTCTTCGGCTACAAGGAAAAGAATGTGTCTCTGGTTAGGAAAATAGTTCTAAAGAAAAATGTGAAACCAGTAGACTGGGTCTGTTGCAGTCACAAGGAATTTGAAGAAGAAGGAAATGTCTGCTCCGAAACCATTGCCAGTTGCTGATTATCTGTCCCTGTATCCAGAGGAGTTGAAGAAAGGTCAGAAGGAAAATTTGTCATTGCAGAAGTCGTTTCAGCTGGCTGTTTCCGGGGAAGTTTGTCACTTTGACGGAGATAGTTGGCTATATGTTGTGTTTGATGATGTTCTGTATCAACGTTTCTTTCAGGGTTCAACCGACTGCTCTGGGAAGTTCTCTGACCAGATTGTTGTGCCTACTTCTCTGAGGGACATTCTTTTGCAGTATGCTCATGAAGGTTATACTCGCTGGTCATTGTGGCTCAAATTGTACTTTGTGGAAGGCGAGACAGTGGTTTTACTGATCTGGATTATCTAAGGATGTTAGGGAGTACTGTCGTTCCTGTGATGTTTGTCAGAAGGCAGAAACTGCAGGAAGGGTGCGCAGTGTTCCTCTCCAGGTCATGCCCAGGATTGAGGAACCATTCTGTTGTGTTGCTGTCGACATTGTAGATCCTATCTCTCCACCTTCAGAGGAAAACCATCGTTATTTACTTACCATTGTTGATGTTGCCACACGGTTTCTTGAGGCTGTTCCTCTGAAGAGGATTGATTCTGTGTTGGTCAGTGAAGCTTTGTTGTCAGTCTTTTCAGGGTTGGTATTCCACATGAGATTCTGTCTGATCACGATACACAATTTACGTCTGACATGATGAAGTCATTCCACGGTTGTTGGCTATCTAGGGAGTTACCTCTAGTGTCTATCATGCTCAGACCAATGGTGTAGTAGAAAGGTTTCATGGCACTTTAAAACCCATGTTGAAAGAAGCTCATGCAAAATCAACCTTGTTTGTGGCATCGTTGTCTTCCTGCACTTTTGTTTGCTTGTCGTGAATGTCCAAATGGAAGCACATGGTTTTCGCCATTTGAGTTGTTGTATGGGAGGAAACCAAGAGGGCCTTTAGACTTGCTTGCCAATGTCTGGTCAGGTAGTTCTTCTCATTCTGAAGACAAGTTGGCGTTTCAGCATCTTGTGGATCTAAAATCTATTGTTTGCGGACATGTTGAAACTGGCACATAATTCTGTGGATCTTGCTCGTCTCAGGCAGAAGTATTATCATGACAAGAGATCTACTTTTCGAACTTTCAATGTTGGTGATGAGGTTCTAGTCTTTTCACCTACGACTTCTAAAATCTCAAACTTCAGTGGCTTGGACCTTTTGTAGTTACTGAGAAAGTTGGAATGGATTTCACAGTTGACTTGGGTAAGTCTTTCAAGGTCTATCATCCAAATATGTTGAAGACTTATCACTGGCATAGGGAAAAGATTTCTCACTCTGAGGGTGAGACTATCTTGTTGACATTTTGAACCTAGAGTGGTTTTTTTTATCCAGATGTCAATAATTTGACAGAGAAGGGTAACTCTGACGAGAGTACTGTTGTCCCTGATGACAAGGTGTTGGTTGCACATGCTGCTGTTGTTTCTTCTGCTCAAGATGATCCTGAGCTTCCTGAGCTGTGTTCTGTTGATGTTAGTGCAAGGGAGTCTCTTTCTGATGTTCATTTTGATGTAGGCTTAGCTAAAAAAACGTGTTTCTGAATTGAAGACAGTTTTTGCTGACTTTCAGGACAATTTGTGCTGAACCTGGTTCTTACAAGGGTTCTATTGTCTGTGAAATAAAGTTGACTTCTGTTGAGACGATTCTTCAAAAATAATATCCTTTACCTGTCATTTCCAGAAAAGTTAAATTTAATGATGAGGTTAACCAATGCTTGAAATTTGGGGTTTTTTG
>CM054154.1:3322735-3358345 GCA_028751875.1 Rapana venosa
CAGTCTTGTGGTAATCCTCTGGACTTACAGAAATCTGCCAGTAGCCCTTGCTAAGGTCTATCTTTGTGAAAAAGTGCTTATTTGACAAAGAAGTGAACAGTTCCTCAGGATCAGGAACTGGCTCAGCATAAAAAATAGTTATCTTATTGAGGGCTCTGAAATCCTGACAAATTGTACACTACCATCCGGTTTAGAAACCAAAACATTGGGAGATGAATACGGAGAATCTGAAGGCTCAATCAACCCCAATTCAAGCATTGTGTTAACCTCATCAATAATAACTTGTCTGGAAATGACAGGTAAAGGGTATTATTTTTGACGAATCGTCTCAACAGAAGTCAACTTTATTTCACAGACAATAGAACCCTTGTAAGAACCAGGTTCAGCACAAATTGTCCTGAAAGTCAGCAAAAACTGTCTTCAATTCAGAAACACGTTTTTTAGCTAAGCCTACATCAAAATGAACATCAGAAAGAGACTCCCTTGCACTAACATCAACAGAACACAGCTCAGGAAGCTCAGGATCATCTTGAGCAGAAGAAACAACAGCAGCATGTGCAACCAACACCTTGTCATCAGGGACAACAGTACTCTCATCAGAGTTACCCTTGTCTGTCAAATTATTGACCTCCGGATAAAAAAACACTCTAGGTTCAAAATGTCAACAAGATAGTCTCACCCTCAGAGGGAGAAATCTTTTCCCTATGCCAGTGATAAGTCTTCAACATATTTGGATGATAGACCTTGAAAGACTTACCCAAGTCAACTGTGAAATCCATTCCAACTTTCTCAGTAACTACAAAAGGTCCAAGCCACTGAAGTTTGAGCTTTTTAGAAGTCGTGGGTGAAAAGACTAGAACCTCATCACCAACATTAACAGTTCGAAAAGTAGAAATCTTGTCATGATAATACTTCTGCCCGAGACGAGCAAGATCCACAGAATTATGTGCCAGTTTCAACATGTCCGCAAACAATAGATTTTAGATCCACAAGATGCTGAAACGCCAACTTGTCTTCAGAATGAGAAGAACTACCTGACCAGACATTGGCAAGCAAGTCTAAAGGCCCTCTTGGTTTCCTCCCATACAACAACTCAAATGGCGAAAACCATGTGCTTCCATTTGGACATTCACGACAAGCAAACAAAAGTGCAGGAAGACAACGATGCCACAAACAAGGTTGATTTTGCATGAGCTTCTTTCAACATGGGTTTTAAAGTGCCATGAAACCATTCTACTACACCATTGGTCTGAGCATGATAGACACTAGAGGTAACTCCCTAGATAGCCAACAACCCGGTGGAATGACTTCATCATGTCAGACGTAAATTGTGTATCGTGATCAGACAGAATCTCATGTGGAATACCAACCCTGAAAAGACTGACAAGAAAGCTTCACTGACCAACACAGAATCAATCCTCTTCAGAGAAACAGCCTCAAGAAACCCGTGTGGCAACATCAACAATGGTAAGTAAATAACGATGGTTTCCTCTGAAGGTGGAGAGATAGGACCTACAATGTCGACAGCAACACAACAGAATGGTTCCCCAATCCTGGGCATTACCTGGAGAGGAACACTGCGCACCCTTCCTGCAGGTTCTGCCTTCTGACAAACATCACATGAACGACAGTACTCCCTAACATCCTTAGATAATACAGATCAGTAAAACCACTGTCTCACCTTCCACAAAGTACAATTTGAGCCACAATGACCAGCGAGTATAACCTTCATGAGCATACTGCAAAAGAATGTCCCTCAGAGAAGTAGGCACAACAATCTGGTCAGAGAACTTCCCATAGCAGTTGGTTGAACCCTGAAAGAAACGTTGATACAGAACATCATCAATCACAACATATAGCCAACTATCTCCGTCAAAGTGACAAACTTCCCCGGAAACAGCCAGCTGAAACGGCTTCTGCAATGACAAATTTTCCTTCTGACCTTTTTTCAACTCCTCTGGCTACAGGGACAAACAATCAGCAATTGGCAATGGTTTCGGAGCAGACATTTCCTTCTTCTTCAAACTCCTTGTGACTGCAACAGACCCAGTCTACTGGTTTCACATTTTTCTTTAGAACTATTTTCCTAACCAGAGACACACATTCTTTTCCTTGTAGCCGAAGAGTTGTTTTCCATTTTTTTCCATGGTTCTGGTTTGGCTTATCTTTTTCTTGTAAGCTCCTTTCCTTGGGGTGTATGATATGTTCCTTGTTTTCTTGGTGATTCAACTCTATCTGATGATCTAAAGGGACTGGCAGCTTTGGATGATGATGGATTCGTGTCACACATTTCAGACCTTTCAGGTGAGAATTCATGGTGATTCTTCGGATAAACATGATTATCAGATCTTGCAGACAAACTACATTATGTTCCTTTCCTTCCTTATTGCTATGCTCAACTGGAGTCTCATTTTCCGGTGATGAAGATGATTCCTGAGACAACAAATGACTGACACAGTCGTTTTCCTCGGACAGTTTATCAGCGTGAGTTTGTGGAAGTCCATATGAGCAGTCAAATGCTGAAGACCGTCTTCTACAACAGGTACACACACATCATAATGGGATGCATTATGTAGTGCGAGCAAGAGATAGTGATCTTCCAGAGAAGGGATCTCAATTACTGGTTTATTTTGAATTGCTAGAAAAATTTTAGTCCTCCTTGTCCAGTTGACCATGGTCTAAAGATCTGCTGCATTATTGCTTCATACACCAAAATGTCGCAGCTGGGTGACATTGTGAAAGTATCTCAACTACCTTTCATTTTCATCGCGGTTCCTCTGTCAAAAGTTCACAAACGTGCCACAACTGCTCCTCAAGATGCCACAAAGACACTTGTGAAGATCAGTGGAGCTAATGGAATCCAGGTGTTTACAGCATGACTCAAAGAAGCAGTTTCCATCAGCTGGCACGTCAACTCGGTGATAACCATTTGCACCCAACAAATTGTCAGATGGGACATTCTCTCTCGTGCCAAGTAATGGAGTTCTCTCAAACATGCAGCTTGGGCTCTTTTAAGGTCTCGCTCTGCCATAGATTTTCTGCAACGACGTTGTTTCTTTAATGAAGCCAAGGTGACATCCCCAGCACTGTCACTGGAAGGTTCCCAAAGTTCTGCAAAAGCAATGAATAAATATAAACAGCCATAAAAAGTAGACAAAGAACAAAATAGCTACACAAACAGACAAGAACAAGAATAAGCAGCAACAGCCCACCAACAAAATACTCAATGCCACCTACCCAAGTACACACACACACACACCTATACACCCTTTGGTCGAAGCAGGCACACACACACACACACACACACACACACACACACACACCACACACACACCACCACACCACCACACATCACCACCACCCACCACGCCCGCCCGTGCGCGCACCACCCTATCTGAAGCGAAAAGTCGGGTGTCGTATCCTGTCTGGCCACGAAACTTTTCCCCATCCATAACCATGATGGTGGTCTGCGCTAGTCTTTCGGATGAACAAAACCGACACGTGTATTACAGAAAATTATGCAGGCGCACGAAAAAGAACCACACGCACCAGAGAGTGCCATGGCAAATTCTTAACAAGCATCTATGGGACAGAAAAACAGCAAGGGGCCTGCCTCTGTGCACTGCCCCCCGATCATGAGAACGCACGCAACGCAAGTTCGCTGTTAGCTGGGCAACATAATATATCATAAATACAGGCTGCCCCAACCGCCCCATCGCCACACATAACACAAACACACACAGGCCCCACCATGGAACATACACACAGAAAACCATCGCACACACAAACACGCACACACACAGGCACACACCAAAAAACACACGTCGCGCGGAAAAAAAATAATATGGAATTTAATATAGCCCTGATCTTGAAAACACAACACAAACACACACCACCACACACACACGCGCGCGCGCGCGCGCGGTGCACACACATACCGCAAACACGCCCACACACACACACACACACAACACACACACATACACTAGCTAGAATACAAGAATAAAATAAATGAATAAAATAAATAAAAATAAAGTAAACAACTCTGAACCTTGGTAAAAAACCAAACAACCCAAACCCGGTGCAACCTCGCCTGTGGAAAAATGTTTGAAATTAAAAATTTAAAGAAACAACTAAAGTTTAAATAAAAATAAAAAAAAATTTCCCAGGCCCCCTCAATATATCTCAAAAAGGAATTTTAAACCAAGTCAAAGCAAAATCACCCCCCCCCCATTCCCCCTTCCTCCCCCCCCACCACGACGCCCTCCCCCACCAAACCCCCCCCCCCCCCCCCAAGAAAAAACCCCCAAAACCAACCCCTCCCGCCAAAAAACACACCCAACAAAATCCCCAACCCAACAAAAACAACAAACAACAAAAAAAAAACAGGGAAAAAAAAAACAGAAGGGACCCCCACTAAGCACCTTTACACCGTTTTTGGGGGGGGTTTTTTTAGGGGGTTTTTGGGGAACCAACCCAAAAAAACCCCTCACCTTTTCGCAAAACCGCAACGCAAAAAACAAATAAAAGCGGGGTTTTTTGGATACTAATGAAAAAAAAGTACACTTTACTTGAAATGAACCGGGGTCACCGGATCCCCCATGATGGAAAAAGGGTTACCAGTTTAAATAAAAACCTTTTGACTTCTTCTTCCCAAAAAAATCGTTTACTCACCTACCTTTCAAAAACCTTTTTTTTTTTACAATTTACACAAAAAAAACAAAAAACAAACGCTTTTAACAACAACTAAAAAAAGACCAAGGAATAAAATTTCTTTAGCCCTTGGTTTTACCCTAACCCTAATTTTATGAGGTTTCCTGCAGATGCTTGTGGGAACGCAGCCCCCAAAGAGCACCAGCACGCCGGCTGAAACCCCAACGCAAAACACAAAGATGGAACATGCACCTCCCAAGGGATAACACCAAATTAAAGAATTGTAAGACACAAATGCATTTCAAAGAAACCGCAGGGGGATACAAGACCGTTGTTGTTTTATAACTTTTTAGTAAAAAACAAAACTAAAAGGGAAAAACCCAAAATTTCCCCCTTTTTTTTTCCAAATTTTTTCTAATTAAAAATTTTTAGAAGAAAATAAAATTTCGTCTTCGGGTTACCGTTAAAAAAATTTTTTTAAAAAATTTTGGAACTATTTTTATTAACACCCCGTACTTCCTCTTCCCACACCCTCCTGATAACATGCAAAACATGCACAGGGGCAAAACAAAAAACCCCCAGCTACCTGCTTTGGGGGTCAGGAAATCAATGTTTGGGGCGGATCAGGGACCACAATTTTTCTCAACCCTTTGGGGTTTTTTTTAGAAACACCCCTTTTTTTGTGCCCCAAAGTTATGCCTTGACTTCAACCAAAGAAACTGGGGATCCAAACATTTTTAAACTTTAAACCTTTTTTAACCAACTTTTTTCCCCAAAAATAAATAAAAAGTAAAAAAAAACCCCAGAAAAAAAACCCACTTTCATAATAAAGTGGGTTGCCCTGAAAAAAAAAAAGTTTTGGAAAAATTTTTGCTTTCCCTTCTGGCTGTCCCCCTCAAAAAGACAAACCTTTTAACCCACCCTAACCCTCTAAAACAACAGCTTTTCTTTTTAAACCTTTTTGGGTTTACATAAAAAAAAAAGTAAACACCCACCCCGAAAAAACTCAAAGAGGTAGCCCCTTTGGTACAGAAATGCACAAAACCCTTAAGTTCTTTTTCTTTTGGGGGCAAACTTTGCAAAACAAAAACAGTGTTTTTTGCAACTTTTCCGTGGCATTGGAACCCCTGGGGAGAAAAAGGCTGCCTTTTGTCAAAAAAAATTTGTATCATTTGCAAACAAGTTCAGATTGTATTTTGTGCATTTTTGGGCAAACAAAACAATTTTTTCACGGGAAACTTTATTTTAAGGGAAAATGTGATTTATTACAAAAAATTTTTGCTTTGAAAATGAAATTTTAAAAATAATGATTAAACTTTTGCCCATAACCCTTTTTTAACTGTGCAAAGTTTTTTGGCATGAAGGGAAAACAATTAAAGTGGTTGTTTGAAAAAGGTTTTTTGGGAAATAATTTGCAAAAATTTTGTTAAAAACAATTTCTGGAAAAAAATTCTTTTTGGGGATTTTTAATAATTTAATTTTAAAATAAAAAAAAAATTTAAAAAAAATTAATAATAAAAATAAAAAAATAATAATAATAAATAATAATAATATAATAAAAATAATAAAATAATAAAATAATAACAAAATAATAAGTATGGGTTTTTATAAGCGCTAAAATCTTGTAAAGCAAAAAATCAAAGCGCTTGAGTTTTTTTTTTTTGGGACAAGGAACAAGCCCCCATGGCTTCCCCTCCACATCCAGCCCCCTTGTCATTGGCCCCGCAAATTTTTGTCACCTTTTTCCCCTGGCACACACTGCCCCCACTTTTGAAAAGCGGAACGGATTTAAGTTGCGCAAGATGTTTCAGCGTTTGCAAGGGGGGCCTGGTTTTATTTTCCCCCGAAGGATTTAGACTTTGAAACTTTGGAAAGACATGAATAAAAATCAGCTGTCACAGATGTTTCTTCAACCCTTCAAAAACAGGATAAATACATGTATATTGAAAACGGCATAGCCGGGAACGAAAAAAAAAAGAAGGGGTCTATGATTTATGGGGGTGATTTCAAAAGGGTCGGAGATAGCAGGAAACTTGACGAACTCCAGCCAAGTATGGAACTACTACACTGCGGCAGCACTTCGCGCTTTTGTAGTAAAATTGTTGCCGGGGCGGATTAGCCCTTGGATTCTTCACGGGGCCCCAGCCTAGTGCTTTTCAGCCTTTCTGAACGACTTGCAGATAAAAAAGGCATCCCAGGGGGTTCTGGCCTGGGGTTTTCGCGGTGGGGCGGGACGGATAGCTTTTGAGGTTCTATCATGTAGCTTTTTTAATCGTTCACGATGTTCTCCTCTTCCAAAAGGTCAGCTGGCGATGTCCCTTTTCTTTATTGGCAAGTTAACCGGGCGGAGCCCGCCCTTCCGGGCCCTGAATTCTGTCACCTTAACACACAAGCAAAAAAAGGGGGGATACCCCAGCTTAAAAAGTACATATTTTAATCCCACAAATCCCTCGTTGGGGCTAAAAACGTGCGAAAGAAAAAACGAATTTGCTTTGAAAAAAATATAAACAAGAATGTCATGTCCTAGAAGAAAATGCATAATTTTCTGAAAAAAGTTCCCCACTTTTTTACTTTTGATGTGAATCATATTGCAAGCCCAGGGGGGATAAAAAACTGTTAAAGAAAAAACCCAAAAAATTTTTAAATCATCACTTTTAAATTGAATTGTCCAATTTATTGGCAACCAAAAGATTTTGGAGTTTGTACAAAACATTTTCAAAAAAGACAACCAAAAAAATTTTAATTAACGTGGATATGTGGTTTGACATTTCCGGGGTTTTACTTAAAAAGATAAGACCAAAGTTTGGTTTAAACATGGGAAAAGTTTTAACACAATGAAGAAAGTTATTTAAGAATATTTTTGTTCCCAAAATTTTAAAAAAAAAAATTTTGATGGGTTTGAGAAAAAAAAAAAAAAAAAAAAAAGCTGCAGGTCCACATGGGACCTTGAAAAGGTTGTAAAAAAGCTTGCACTTTGTTTTTTTTTAAATGTTTTTTTACATTTCTTGACACTTTTTTTTTATAATATGTTTTTTCCTGGTATTGTCAGAGTCAATTTTTTTTCCATTATAAAAGAATTTAAAACAAACCCCAATAATAAGAAAATTTTGTTTTATAAAAAATAGCAAACTTTACGAAGTAATTTAAAAAAGACACAGGAAGGGTGCAGGAAAAAAAAAAGGAGAATTTCAACAGGGGTTTAACCAAAATTTTTCACGAATCACATTTTTTTACACTTTTGCATTCAACAAAAACAAATTAGTCTAAACCATAAATTACCTTTCCTTAATGATTTTGAGAAGGGTAACACTCTTCAACATAATTTTTTATCGGAAGTTTTTTCAGAATGATTGTGGAAAAAAAGAAAGATGTTGCGATATGAGATTTTGTAAAACAAAGGGGGTTTTTGGGGGTACATTATCAAATTATTCATGTTACATGTTGGGTGAAAAAGGGGGTTTGAGTCCCTTTTATTTTTTTTTTTTTTTTACGCGTTGCCAAAGAATTATCGAGTCGGAAAACATGGGGCAAAATTCGGTAATGGTTTTTTTTTAAAATCTTTGATATTGCTGTTTGCAGGTCATAATGTTAAAAATCAAAAATGTAGTTGGGCCTTTCCAAATCAGTTGAACATTTTCACATGCCCCTTTATTGAATTTTTAATAAACCTAACAAAGATAACATTATTGTTTAAAAGGGGAGGCTATAAAAAAGAGAGAAAGGGACAAAAGGGCATAGAGGGAAAAAAAAGCCTGGGAAAACCCATTAAAAAGGTAAACCCTCTTTACAAAAATCCGTATTCAATGTTGGAGTTCCGAAAAACCCCTGAAAACGAAATAAGAATGGGGGCATATTTTCTTTGGCCCAAGTTTTGGGTCATTGGAAAACCCCAAAAGAGTCACAAAATTGGTTTTATCAAAGCTCCCACCCAAAAGGAGTGGATTTTTTCAAAAAAAGGATAACAGTGGGCACACTTACCCCAATTCAAGTGAAAAAGATATCCGGGTGTCCAGCAAAAACCCCAAACATGACAACAACTTGCCCAACCCTCAACACTTTTTTGAAAAGCAATCGATGTTTTTAAAAGGTAAAAGACCCAATCTTTCTGTCAAAACCAAAAAACCCATACCCCCCAAAACCAAAAAGAACGCGGGAACCCCAAAGGGGAAAACACATAACCAGAAAGACTCCATCTTTTGGGCCCCAAACGATTTTAAGTTGAAAAAAAAGCCCTGACAAAAACTTCCCGGCTGAAAGGGGGGACCACAACAGGAAACCCCCCTTGACCTAAGTCAAGCTAAACCAAGAAACCGAAGAGAAATCCCTTTTTCGGTTCCTGGAAAGCGAAACCCGAAGCGGAAAACAAACGGATAGGGGCAATTTTAAAAAACCCCAGATGAAATCAACAACCCCCATTAACTTCCAAACCCAAAAGGGGACAGGTGGAGCCAAAAAAAAAAAAAGAACCACCGTTTTACCAACGATACCGGATGGCATCAAATAGGGGGCTAAAACCAAAAAACAAAAACCCAAAACGGGCAGGATGAAATCCAACTTTTAACCCAAGGAGGGAAAAATAACCTTTTGGGGGGAGCAAAACCCCAAAGTTAGAAAGGCCAAAAGGATCGGAAGGAGCACCAACCTAGGTACAACCAAACCCACACCAAAGACCTCCCAAAGAAAGACCAAAAGGGGTTGCCTTTAAAAGAGACCATTTCAAAGATTTAAGGAATTTCCAGGCCTTTAAAAAATCCAAACTGATCTTGAACAAACATTTCCCCCACAAGATCCCAGACCAAAGATCCCCGGCCACAGGGGGAGGAAAGGTAAAAACTTTAAAAACCTTTGGGAAGGAGCAAGTCCCCAGGGGTTTCAAAACCCCTGACTCAAAAAAAGGGGGGCCCGGAATTCAAGGAAAAATCACTGCCAACGTCTGGACCACAAAAGAGGCCGGGGAAAAACCCAACCACATAATCCACTTTAAAGAAGGGAGACCAAAAGTCCAAAAATTCAGAACAAAAGCGAAAAACCATTTAACAAAGAGTACGCATTCCGATAACAAACCCAAACAGAAAAAAATCCTAAAGAAGAAAGAGTTTGCCAGGGAAGCATTTCGAGCAATCTTCAACACAAACCCAAGGAACATTAAAAAACTACAGCTTTCAACTTAGACTTAAAAAACCAATCGAGGTTTTTTAAAAACCGTCAAGTCTGAAGACAAAAGTTCAAAACCTGACTCAAGGGGATCCAGGCTTTAAAAATTCCCACATTGCCGTTCCTCAGGGGGAAATCATTTTTCCACCCCGGGGGGGGACAAGGTGCCCAATTTCCAACGGTTTTTGGAAAAAAATCAGCAGGAGGGCCCTCTTTACATAAACCCCAACAAAAGGGGGAAACCATCGAACCCCCCCCCGATTCGCCCCGAGATTAATACTCATCCCGAAAGAAGAAACTCTAATTCAACCAAAAGGGAAAAAATCGCCCAAAAAGGTATGGGTCAGCCCGGAAAAGAGCAAGCCAGTGAACAGTACCACCCAACCCCTCCCACCCGCTCAAGTATGGGAGCACTAGGGAGGTGGGAAACTTTCAATACCCCCCCCCAGTTTCCAAAAAGAAGGTCGAGCACACAAAAAATCGAGGCGTGCACCTCCCCCATGACTAATGGCGAAAATTTGGAGAAAACCACAACACAAACCACACAAAAATAGATCATAAAAGGCAACTGTCACAACCACCTTTACAGTTGGAAACTGGAACTAAGGATTGGAAAATCAATTTAAGGCCAAAAATGAAGTCCCAGGAGGGTCCGAAATCCCTACAAGTCAAAAACCCAAACACCCCAGCAATAAGGCACTCTTGGCAAACGAACCATTGCTTTACGAAACAAGGAAACAAAAAGGTTTGAACAACAACAAAAAACCTTAAAAGTCCTAGGGAAAAAGGGAAACAAGGGGAGGGACACCACGCAAAAGCTGGATAACCAAATAAAGGATGGCCGCCCCCGAAAAAGCCTTAAAGCACCCAGGACAGAACAAGGGGGCCCCGACGCCGGGAGTACACCAAGGTCCCCCGACCAAGGAAAGAAAAGAAGAAAAAAGGGGGGAAGAAGAAGAAGAAGAAGAAAAGAAAAAAGAAAAAGATTTAAAAATTTAAAAAAAAAGAAAAAGGAAAAAAAAAAAAAAAAAATTTAAAAATAACACCCCTTGTTCCTTCACTAAATTTTCCAGTTTCCATTGCTATACAAAGCGGTGTTTTCAGCCCATGTTACGCCAGGTGTGTTGGGGTTTTTCCGGGGAAAATACTGATTTTTTTTGAGAAATCTGTTTTTCGCATAAAAATACGACCAAGACTAGAAAATTAAATCAAACCATAGAGATGAAGCCTTCGCAATGCTTGATCCCCCTCATGTCAAAACTGAAAGGTAAGCCCAATTTCTCAGGGGTTTTTCTGTCCATAGGATCAATAACTAAACCTTTTGCGGCGACTTTTCCCCGGCAAATTTTTTTTTTCAAAACGTAAGTTTTTAAAAAAAAGTTGGGCACAAACAAAACAAAATAACAAGGGGTTGGCATTTTAGTGGGGGGAAATTGTACCATCCAGTCAGCACGGGAAGTCTTGCATGTTATCCTCACATAACTTTCCACCCCCCACCCCTCCTTTTTTTTTTTTTTCTCTCTTTCTACTCACTTCAACATTGGATTTAACATTTTTTCTTTTTTTGAATGCTCCACTTGAGCCCAAAAAAGCTTTAATTTTCAACCCCCTTTTTTCCCCGATTAAACCTAACATTGCGCCTTTTTTTGCTACAAAAAATCAAGGGGGAGACGAAGCCCGTAACTGGCAAAATTTTTAAGGGGGGGGGGTGTAGTACCGAATTTGCGCCCCTTCCTTCTTTGTTTATGCTTACCCCATTGGAAGTTCCCTTTATGGTGTGCTGTACTGGTAAACTTAGGCATGAGGAATTCCCCCCTACTAAATAAAATAAAAAATTATGGGAATGGGGGTGGCGGGGTACACAGGTGAAATGGAAAGGGTTTTAACTTTTCATTTGCGTGTAAAGACCCGGAAGGAGTAAACAATGCAATTTTGTATAATGGAACATTTGTACATAAGAATCCCCTTTTCCCTTTTCTAACAATTTTTATGCCCCAAAATTTAAACCCTTTTTTGCAGATAAGCGAATAGGGGTCTGTACCCCCCCATGTTACTGCTTTCTATTGTTAGGTGCATAAGATATTGGATAAAAATAGCTCAAATGAATGCAGAAAGATTTCCTTGTAAAGCATATACAATGTTGTTAGATTTAGATAACAAAGTTAAAAAAAAAATTGGGCTTCAAATGTAAGAATAACATTATGTTAATTGGGTTTTCATTTCATGTGGTTAAACCAAAGAGTTGGAGATGTGCAAGTTTTTAATTGACAGTTTCGTGAAAGGTTGATTGTTTGTTGCTGCCAAAATTGTGAGAGTCATGTACAGAAGTGTGACAGATTTTCCCATTATAGACTATTCAGTCAGGTAAATTGTGTACCAACTTATATGCCCATGCGTATTGATAGACATTTGAATCGTATAATGACACAATTTAGATTTGGTAACTCCTCTCTCTCTCTCTCTCTCTCTCTCTCTCTCTCTCTCTCTCTCTCTCTCTCTCTCTCTCAACAAGACCTTTATCACGTATTTATCGATTTTAAGAAGGCATTTGACAGGGTGTGGCATGCAGCTTTGTGGGCAACCATGAATTTGTACAGCATCAATGCAAACCTGATCAGTCATCAAACAGCTGTACAGCGAAGCCACCAGTGCAGTGTACTACAACAACAACATTGGAGAATGGTTTCGAACATTAGTTGGAGTAAGGCAGGGCTGTCTACTCTCACCCAAATAGTCCAAATGAAACAAAAGAAGACTGTGAAGGGGTCATTCAAGACTTCCAGAGTGACAAACTGGACATTACTCAAACGTTGACTTTGACAGAATACATCAACACAGTGACAAACAGGATGCCCTAATAATTGCGAGATGCACCTTCTATAAAGATAAGGCACGCGTTCTCAGAGAAAAAATGAAACTGAAGGGTAGCAAGATGTTCACTGGTGAGGATTTTTCCTCATGTGTATGGGAAATCAGACAGAAACTAGCACCCCATCTGAAAAAAGCTAGGAGTGATGGTCAAAGAGTCTTTATGGTCTTTGATCATTTCGTCATTGACAATTAAAAAAAGTTGGATGACCATGGTCAACTGAGTGGGCCAAGCTAGGAAAATGGCTAGCCCTTTGTTTTGTGCCATTTTTGTCCAAGGCACCCAGAATCAGATGAGAGGGATATCTAGTAATTTTCAACACTGCTTAAATGTCACTATGAAAATGGGCCTACTACACATGCTCACAAGCATTTTACCCAGTGCAACAAGCATGAGCTGGCAGTTGATGTTGAACATGTGAAAACACAGTAGCGTGTTGACATAGTTAAGAATGAGCCTGTGTCATGTTGGAAGGGAAGTGTGTTCTCAGGCGATGATGGAATGTGTGAGAATAAAGGTGTGTTGTCAGCTGATGATGGAATGTGTGAGAATGAAGGTATGTTGTCAGTTGATGATGGAATGTAGGAGAATAGAGATGTGTGGTCTGTTGATGAAAGTGATCATATGGGTGTTGATGATTTTCCAACCTTTGATAATAGGCATTCATTTTTTTCATGTCAGGGAATGTGAATGGTTTGTTTGCTAAAATTAAAGATCATGATTTTGTCTTTTTTGTCTGCAGTTTAGACTTTGTGTGATTAGTTGAGTCCTTTATGGATACAATTGATTGAAATGTTTTTCCTGGTTGTGATGTCTACTGTAAACCTGCCATTACATTTTCTAAACATGAAAGATGTTCTAGTGGCATAGTGTGTTTCATAAAAAGTTGTTTTGCTTTGTATGTGAAGATGGTAGATATAAAATATGCATATATATGTGTTTCATATTGATAAACAGCTGTTTGGGACACTGAAAAATGTATTTTGTTTGTACATAATGTTCCGCCTGAAGGGTCTCCTTTCTATGTACATTTTAATCTTGGCAATGGAATCCACATCCTTGAAAATGTTTAACTGATATGTTGTCACAAAAAGATGTTATGAGATTCTTTGTAGTGACTTAAGTGGCAAAACATTGAGCATTTCTTTGAATCCTCTGAATAGTTAGGTTTATACATTCAGTATAAAAGCCAGCCTCTTAGTACTAATCGTTCTTCACAGAATGCTTGCTTGAAATGCATATTATGAAAACATACTTCTGAGTATGTGTACTGCTTTAGATTTGAATATTGTAAATGGTGTCTGTTATGGCGATCTTGAAGGTTGCTACACATTATCTCTGATTTTGGAAGCAGTCTAAATTATTATTTTATATTATCGAGTGAATTTCTTTCTTTTGTGTTTGACACTTGTAAAATGTGCACTGTTGAACAAATTGATTCTGATCATATGCCATTAACATTAGATGTAGTTTTTTCCAAATGAAAATATATATTTTGAGGATGCGGTAGCCAATGATCACATTTTGGAGAAATGTGTGTGGAATAATGAAATTGCTGGACTATTTAGCAAGCTTCTAGATGCAGAACAGTCTCAAACAAGAATTAGAAACGGATCTAATTGACGTTGATATAAACAGTGCACTTGAGGTATTTAATGATTGTTTACAAGAATGTGCAGAGTGTATGAAGAAGTGTGTACATGTTATAAGAAATAATTGCAAGCAATCGAATGATTGGTTTTATCACGAATGTAAAAATAATAGAAACAAATGTCAAGAGAATGTTACGTAAATATCGCATAACCAAAAACGTAAAAGGCCATCATGAATATAGAAAATGTAGACGTGACTATGAAAATGTATTGAAGAGAAAGCAAAAGCAATACAAAGAGGCACTAATATCTAGTCTTGTCAACACAATACAACATCAAAAGTAATTTTGGAATACAGTTAAGAAAGCGTCTTTTAAAAGAAAACATCCTAAAAATGAAATACATCTTTGATGTTTGTTTTCACCATTTTCAAACCCTTCTGGGAAAAGAAATATCTAAGGGAAACATGCACATAGATATTGAGGATACTGAGGACGATGACTATATCAATCGCCCAATTTCTAGAGAAGAAGTTCTTTATGCACTGAGAAAATTGAAATCAATTAAGGCCCCTGGGCCTGTTGGCATTATTAGAGAAATATACAATAATTCAAATAATCAGGTTGTACATTTTTTGTAACAGTTTTCAATGATTTTTTGATAGGTGTATCTATCCAAAGAGCTGGACTGAATATATTGTTTTATCATTATTTAAAGGGCGATGTAATAATCGAATAATTATAGGGGTTAATAGGGAAATAAGAAATCCCAAAATATTTAAAGGGGGGTACCCCCTTTAATTTTTTCCCTTTTAACTTTTGGGGTTTTTTTTTTTTTAAAATAAAATTAAAAATTTAATTTTTTTTTTAAAAAAAGTTGCACTTTTTGGAAAAATTTTTAAAAAAAGGGAACTTTTTTTTTTGGGGGGGGCAAAAAAAAAATTTTTTTTTTCCCCCCCAAAATTTTTTAAAAAATTTTTTTAAAAAAAAAATTTTTGGGTTTTTGGGGGGTTTTTTAAAAAAAAAGGGGTTTAAAAATTTTTGGGGGGAAAAAAGGGGGGGTTTTTAAAAAAGGGGGTTTTTTTTTTTTGGGGGAAAAGGGAAGGGGTTTTTTTTAAAATTTTAAATAAAAAAATTTTTTAAAAAAAAATTTTTTTTTTTAAAAAAAGGAAAAATTTTTAAAAAAAAAAAAAAAAAAAACCCCGGAAAAACCCCAAAAAAGGTTTTGAAAAAAAAAATTTGGGGTTTAAAAAAAAAAAAGGGGGGGGGAAAAAAAAAAAAAACCCTTTATTTTCTTTTTTCCCAAAAAAAAAAATTTTTAAAAAATTAAAAAAGGTTTTTAAAAAAAAAAAGGGGAAAAATTTTTTTTTAAAAAAAATTTTTCCCCTTTTAAAAAAAAAAATTTTTTTGGGGCCATTTTAAAAATTGGGAGAAAAAAATTTTTCCCAATTTTTAAAAAATTTTTCCCCTTTTTTTTAAAAAAGGGGGGGGGGTTTTTTTTTTTTTTAAATTAAAAAGGGGGTTTTTTTCCCTTTCCCCCCTTTTTTAAAATTTTTTTGGGGGGTTTTTTTTTTTTAAAAAAAATTTGGGTTTTTCCAAAATTTGGGGTTTTCCCAAAAAAAAAATTTTGGGGTTTTTTTTTTTTTTTTTTCCCCCCTTTTTTTTCCCCCAAAACCCTTTAAAAAATTTTTTTTTTTTTTTTTGGGGTTTTTTTTTTTTAAAAAAACCAAATTTTTAAAATTTTAAAAAAAAAAAATTTTTTTTAAAAAAAAAATTTTAAAAGGGGGGAAAATTGGTTTTAAAAGGAATTTTTTCCCCCTTTTTCCCTTTCCAAAAAAAAAATTTTTTTTTTTTTTCCCCCCTTTTTTATTTTTTTGGGGCCCTTTTAAAAAAATTTTTTGGGGAAAATTTAAAAAGGCCCAAAAAAAAAAAAATTTTTTAAAAAAAATTTAAAAAGGGGGGGTTTTTTTAAAAAAAAAATTTTTTAAAAAAAAGGAAAAAAAAAGGGTTTTTTTTAAAATTTTTTTTAAAATTTTTTAAAAAAAAAAGGGGGGAAATTTTTTAAATTTTTAAAGAAAAAAAAAAAAATTTTTTTGGGGGTTTTTTTTAAAAAAAAAAGGGGGCCCCCTTTTTTTTTTTCCCCCATTTTTGGGGGGTTAAAAAAAAAAAGGGTTTTCCCCGGGGGGGGGCCTTTTTTTGGGGGTTCCCCCCAATTTTTTTAAAAAAAGGGGTTTTTTTGGGGGGAAATTTTTTTTTTGGGGTAAAAAAAAAAAATTTTTAAGAAATTTTAAAAAAAAAAAAAAGGTTTAAAAAAATTTTTTAAAAAAAAATTTTTTTTAATAAAAAAAAAAAAAATTAATAATTTTTTAAAATTTTAAAAAAGGGGTTTTTTTTTTGGAAAAAAGGGGGTTTTTTTTAAAAAAAAAAACCCCTTTTTTTTTTTTTTTTTTTAAAAAAAAAGGGTTTTTAAAAAATTGAAAAAAAAAAAAAAACCCCCCCCCGGGAAAAATTTGGGGTTTTTTTTTTAAAAATTTTTTTTTTTAAAATTTTTTAAAATTTTTTATTTTTTTTAAGAAAATTTTTTGGGGGGAAAAAAATTTTTTTTTTTTAAAAAAAAGGGGGGTTTTCCTTTTTTAATTTTTTAAAATTTTCCCCCTTAAAAATTTTTTTTAAAAAACAAAAAAAGGGCCCTTTTTTTAAAAGGGGGAAAAAAAAAAATTTGTTTTTGGGGGGGTTTAAATCGAAAAAAAACCCAAAATTTTTTTTGGGAAAAAATCAAAAAAACAAAAAATTTTTTCCCCCCCCCCCAAAAATTTTTTTTCCCCCCTTTTTTTTAAAAATTTTTAAAAAAATTTTTTTTTTCAGGGTTTTTTCTTTTTTTTTGGGGGGAAAAAAAAAAAATTTTTTTTTTTTTTTTTTTTTCCCCGGGGGTTTTTTTTTCCCCCCCGGGGGCCCAAATTTTTTTTTTTAAAAAAAAAGGGGCAACCCCCCCCAAAAAAAAAAAGGGGTTTTTTTTTAAATTTTTTGGTTTAAATTTCCAAATTTTAAAAAAAAAAAAAACCCCCTTTTTTTAAAAGTTTTTAAAACCCCGGGGGGAAAAGGGAAAAAAAAAAAAAAGGAAAAAAAACCAAACCCCCCAAAAAAACGGAAAAAAAAAATTTAAAAAAAAAAAAAAGCAAAAAAAAATTTTTTTGGTTTCCCCCAAAAAAGGGGGGAAAAAAAAACCTTGAAAAAAAGGGGGTTTTTTTAAAAAATTTCCCCCCCCGGAAAAAAACCCCAAAAAAAAAAAAAAAGGGGAAAAAAAAAACCCCCCCCCCCCCCAAAAAAAAAGGGGGGGGTTTTCCCCGGGGGGGGGTTTTTTTAAAAAAATTTAAAAAACCCCCTTTTTTTTGTTAAAAAAAATTTTTTTGGGGAAAAAAAAGGGGAAAATTTTTTTTCCCCCTTTTAAACCCCCCCAAAAAAATTTTTTGGGGGCCCCCTTTAAAAAGCCAAAAATTTTATTTTTTTTTTTTTAAAAAAATTTTTTTAAACCTTATTTTTTTTTTTTTTTTTAAAAAAAAAAGGGGGGGTTTTCCCAAAAAGGGCAAAAATTTTTTAAAATTCCCCAAGCCCCCAAAAAAAAAAAAAGGGGTTTTAAATAAAAAACCCCTTTTGGGTTTTTTTTTTTTCTTTTTTGGAAAACCCCTTTTTTTAAAATTTTTTTAAAATTTTTGGGGGGCCCCAAAAAAACCCGGAAAATTTTGGGGGAAAAAAAAAGGGAAAGATTTAAAAACCAAAAAAGGGGAAAAAGGGGGGGGTTTTTTTTAAAAAAAATTTTTTTAAAAACCCCCCGGGCCCCTTTTTTTTTTCCCCCCAAAATTTTGGGGGGGGGGGCCCCCCCCCCCGGGGGGGCCCTTTTTTAAAAAAAAGGGGGCCCCCTTTTTTTTAAAAAAAAAATTTAAAAATTTTAAAACAAAAAAAAAAAAACCCCAAAATTAAATTTGTTGGGGGGGAAAAAAAAAAAAGGGGGGGGAAAAAAAAATTTTTTCAAAAAAATTTTAAAAATTTTTTTTTTTTTTTTGGGGGGGGGAAAAAAATTTTTCCCCCCCCCCCCCAAAACCCCCCCAAAACCCCCCCTTTTAAAAAAAAAAGGGGGCCCCCCCCCAAAAATTTTTTCCCCCCGGGGGGCCCGGGGAAAGGGGGGGGGGGTTTTTTTTGGGGGGTTTTTAAAAAAAAAAAAACCCCCCCCCCCGGGGCCCCCCCCGGGGAAAAAAAGGGCCCCCTTTTCCCCCCCCCCCCCAACCCCCCGGGGGGAAAAGGGGGGGTTTTATTTTTTTTTAAATTTTTTTGGTTTTTTTTTTTCCCCGGAAACCCTTTAAAATGAAAAAAAAAATTTTAATTTAAAAAAAAAAAAATTTTTTAAAAAATTTTTTAAAAAATTAAAAAAAAATTTAAATTTTTTTTTTTTTTTTTTTAAAAAAGGGTTTTAAAATCCCGGGGGGGGAAAAACCCCCCTTTTTCCCCCTTCCCCCCCCCGGGGGCCCAAAAAAAAACAGAAAAAAAAAAAAGGGGGGCCCAAAACTTTTTAAAATTTTTTTTCCCCCAAAAAATTTTTTCCCCCTTTTTTTTCCCCCAACCCCCCCCCCCCCTTCCCCCTTTTTCCCCCTTTTTTTTTTTCCCCCGGGCCCCAAATTTTCCCTTTTTTAAAAAAAAAAAAAAAATTTTTTTTAAAAAAAAAAAAAAAAAAAAAAAGGGGCCAAAAACCCTTTTTTCCCAAAATTTTTTTTTTTTGGGGGGGGCCCCCCCAAAAAAAAATTTTTAAAAAACCCGGGCCAAAAATTTTCAAAAAAAAAAAAGGGGAAGGAAAACCCCCCCCCGGGGAAAAAAAACCCTTTTTTGGGGGAAAAAAAAACCCCCCCGGGAGGGGGGGGGGGGGAAAAAAAAATTTTAAAAAAAAATTTTTTTTTTTGGATTTTAAAAAAATTTTTTTGGGTTTTTGGTTTTTTTTGGTAAAATTTTAATTTTTTTTTTTTTTCCCCCTTTTTTTTTTTTTTGGGGGGGGGGTTTTTTAAAAATTTTTAAAAGGGTTTTTCCCCAAAAAATTTTTTTTTTTTTTTTTTTTGGGGGTTTTTTTTGGGGGGGAAAATTTTTCCCCGGGGGGTTTTTTGGGTTCCTTTTTTCCAAACCTTTGGGGGGCCCGGGTTCCCCCCATTAAACCAATTTTAAAATTTTTTTTGCCCCCCCTTTTTTTTTTCCCCCCCCCGGGAAATTTTCCCGGGTTTTTTTTCCCGGGGGCCAAAGGGAAGGGGGGTTTTTTTTTAAAATTTTCCTTGGGGGGGGTTTTTTTGGGGGGGGGGGCCCCCCAAACCCCCCTTTTTGTTTTTGAAATTTTTTTTTGGGGTTTTTTTTTTTTTTTTTAAAAAAAAAAGGGGAAAAAAAAACCCCCTTTTTTTTCCCCCCCCGGAAAAAACCGGCCAAAAAAAAAACCCCCCCCAAAAACCCCCCTTTTAAAAAAAAAAAATTTTTTGGGAAAAAAAAACCCCCCCCCCAAAAACAAACCCATTAAAAACCCAAAAAAAAAAAAAAAACCCCCCCCAAAAAAAAATCCACCCCCCTTAAAAAAAAAAAATTTTTTTTCCCCACAAAAAAAAACCCCAAAAACCCAAAAAAAAAACAAAAAACCCCCCCAAAAAAACCCCAAAAAAACCCCCCCCCCCAAAAAACCCCCAAAAAAGGGAAGGGTTTTTTATTTGGGTTTTTTGGAAGGGTTTTTTTTTTGAAGAAAATTTTTAAAAATTTTTTTCCCATTTTGGGTTTTTAAAAAAAAATTTTCCCCGGGTTTTTAATTTTTCCCTTTCCCCCAATTTTTCCCTTAAAAAATTTTTTTTTTTGGTTCTTTTTTAAATTTTTAAATTTTTTAAAAAGGGGGCTTTTTTTTAAAAAAAGGGGGAAAATTTTTTTTTTTGGGGGGGGGGGTTTTTTTAATTTTTTTATTTTTTTTTTTTTTTGGGGGTTTTTTTTTTTTTTATTTAATTTTTTTCCCCTTCCCCGGGTTTTTTAAACCCAAATTTTAATTAAAAGGATTTTTGGGGGTTTTAAAAGGGCCTTTTTTGGGGGCCTTTTTAAGGGGGAAAAATTTAAAAATTTTTTTTTTTTAAAAATTTTTTTAAATTTTGGGCCTTTCCCCCCGGGGGGGAAAATTTTTTTTTTGGGGTTTTTGGGGGGGCCTTTTTGGTTGAAAAAAATTTTTTTTTGGGGTTTTTTCCCCAAAACCCAGGAAAAGGGGCCCCCCAAAAAATTTTTTAAACCCCCTTTTTTTTTTTTTTAAAAAAAAAAAAAACCCCCCCCCCCCGGGGGGGGGGGGTTTTCCCCCCCCCTTTTTCCCCCCCCAAAAAAAAAAAAATTTTTTTTTTTAAAAAACCCCAAAAAAAAATTTTTTTTTTTTTTGGGGGAAAACCCCCCCCCCCCTTTTAAAAAAAAATTTTTAAAAAAAACCCCCTTTGTTTTTTTTTCCTTTTTTTCCCCTTTCCCCCTTAAAGGGGGCCCCCCCCCCCCCCCAAAAAAAAAATTTTTTTTTTTTAAAAACCCCCCCCTTTTTTTTTTAAAATTTTTTTTTCCCCCCCTTTCTTTTTTCCCCCCCCCCCCAAAAACCCTTTTTTAAAAGGGGGGGGGTTTTTTTCCTCGGGAAAAATTTTTTTTTTTGGGCCCCCCTTTTTGGGAAAAATGAAAAAAAATTTTTTTTCCCTTTTTTTTTTGAATTTTTTTTTTTCCCTTTTTTTTTTTTCCCCCCATTTTTTTAAAAAAATTTTTTTTATTTTTTTTTTAAGGGGGGTTTTTCCCCTTTTTTTTGGGTTAATCAAAAAGGGTTTTAAAAAACCCCCCTTTTTTTGGGGGGGGGGTTTTTGGGGTTTTTTTTAAATTGAAAAGGGGGGGGAAAACCCCCCCCTTTTCCCCTTTTTAAAAACTTTTTTCCCGGGGGGGGCCCGGCCCCTTTTTTTTTTTTAAAAAAGGGGGAAATTTCCCGGTTTAATTTTTTTTCCCCCCGGGGGGGGTTTTTTTTGAAATTTTAAAAACCTTTTCCGGGGGCCCCCCAAAAATTCTTGTTTTCTCCCCTTTTTTTTTTTTTTTTCCTTCAAAACCCCCCTTTTAAATTTCCTTTTTTTTTTTTTTCTTTTCCCCCTTTTTTTTTTTGGGCCCCCTTTTCCAAAAAAAAAAAAACCCCCGGGGAAACCTCTTTTTTTTCCCCTTTTTTTTTGCCCTTTTTTTTCCCCTTTTTTATTTTTTTTTTTTTTTTTTGGGTTTTTTTTTTTTTTTCCCCCAAAAAAAAATTTTTTAAAAAAAAAATTTTTTTTTTTCCCCCCCGGGGAAAGTTTTTAATGAAAAACCCTCTTTTTTCCCCTTTGGGCCCCCCCTTTTTTTGGGTTTTTTTTTCCCCCCAAAAAAAAGGGGAAACCCCCTTTTCCCCCTTTTAAACCCCCTTAAAAAAAATTTTTTTTTTTTTTCCCTTTTTTTTTGGGGGGGAAAACCCTTTTTTTTAATTTGTTTTTTCCCCCCCAAAAAAAATTTTTAAAACCCTTTTTTTCCCCCCCTTTTTTAAAATTTTTTTCCCCCCCGAAAAAAAATTTTTTTTTTAAAAAACCAATTTTTTTTGGGAAAAAAAAATTTGAAAAGGGGGAATTATTTCCCCCTTTTTTCCCCCTTTTTTTTTGGAAAACCCAAAAAAATTTTTTCCCCTTTTAAAAAAAATTTTTTTAAAAAAAACCCCCAAAAACCCCCCGGAAATTTTCCCCGGTTTTTCCCCAAAAATTAACCCAAAAAATTTAAAAAACCCCCCAAAATTTTTTTCCGGGTTTTTTTTTTTTAAAAAAAAAAATTTTTCCGGTTTTCCAACAAAAAAATTTCCTTTTTCCATGAGCTCAGGTTCGGCTGGCATGTGGAAACTCTAATATTGCAGACTTTTTTATCGTCTTGAGGTTTGGTGTTGTTAATTCATAACACAATGACATAAATGACATAAATCCTAACTGTTTTTTTCTTTTCTTTAAATGTTAAATGACAGAAATCCTGCAATGATAATTGACTCTCTTCTCTTCTGTTGCCGCATACCTCTTGCAAGGTGTCAAGGATAGCTGTTTTTAAGGTACTCCTGACCTCCTCAATAATCATATAAGTAGGGACCACCGCGTTCAGCTTTTGAGCTACAGTGTTTAGGATTTGATCCCGCACTTCAGCAGTTTTTAGCTTTTTTTAATGTTAATCCTCTCTGCCTGTTTCCTTGGGCCTGGTGTCCTCTTCTCCCTTGTGTTGTTTTTCAGGATGACAGGTCTGTGGTCCGAGTCTAGGACCACATTTGGAATAGTCCTTGCATCTCCTTCCCACTTTTCAATTCGCCTATCACCACAACCACAGCACCAAAATCACCCTAGTCCACACTTTGGATACACTCTTACTTGCTTCTGATGCAGGAAAAGTCTCCCTCCTCACTATTCTTGACTTATCTGCAGCCTTTGATACTATAGATCACTCAATTCTTCTTTTCTGCCTCCAAATACGTTTGGTATTAATGGCACAGCCCTCACCTAATTTACTTCATACCTTACAGACCAATTTCAGAAAGTTATTGTAAGCAAAATTCAATTAAAACCTGTCAAAATGGGGTCCCACAGGTATCAGTCCTGGGCCCTGTACTCTTTACTCTCTACACTGCTCCACTCTCACGTAAAATACATAACCAACATATTAATCATCACTTCTATGCCGATGATACTAAGCTTCAGTGCAGTGATACTGCTGAAAACTTTCCTTCCCTCCTAACAAATATGTCCTACTGCCTTCAAGACATTCAAAACTGTATGACTCAAAACAGGTTACAACTTAATGCCCCGAAAAATCCGAAGTCATGCTCAAAGGGACCCAATATAAACTTTCCTCTATCACAAAAATTCAACAGAAATCGACAATACGTCAGTTCCTTTGTCCAACTCTGTGAAGTATTTATGAGTAGTTCTTGACAACGCACTCTCTATAAACAAATTAACTACCTAGACCTGTCAGTCTTTGCTACTATTACTTATGGTGCATAAGCGCGATTCGCAAGTATCTGGCAACTGATGCAACTTCCAAGCTTGTCACATCCCTCATTCTCTCACGTTTAGACTACTGTAATTTTCTTTTTTCTGGCCTATCAGCATCATCAACCCACTCTCTTCAACGCATACAAAACTCTGCAGCTCGACTGGTCTTAAGAAAAAACAATTCTGAACACATCACTCATCTTCTGCGATCTCTTCACTGGCTGCCTGTCTCACAAAGACTGGAGTATAAGATAAATACCCTCTGTTTCAAATGTCTCCACAAATGTGCACCCTCTTATCTCTGTAACTGTCTTCACCTGTATACTTCATCCCGTTCCCTTTGTTCAGACGCAGATACTTTGTGCTTTTGAACACCCAGAATCAAACAAACCACTGTTGGCTGTCGCTCTTTCTCTGTTTTTGGTCCATCCAACTGGAATGACCTCACTCTTTCACTTCGCCAAAAGCCTTCACTTGATGCCTTTAAATGCAGCCTCAAAACACACTTATTTCCTACCTGAGTCTTTTCCCCTCATATCTGTATCTGTCTCTAATTTTCAACAGCATCCTTCACCTCTTAAGTGTGTTTGCGAGTTTTGTGTGTGTGTGTGTGGTGTGTGTGGGTGGGGTTTTGGTGGGGTCGTGCGTGCGTGCGGGCCGCAGCTTTTGAAAATCTTTTTGTTCTTTTTGGGTTTTAAGGGGAGCTTTTGCATGAAGGTAAAAATTTGATGGAAGTGCCCGATTTGTTTGTTTTTTCAAAAGGTTTCAGCGTTATAAATTTCCATATATTATTTTTTTTTATTATTATTATTATTATTATTTTTTTATTTATTATTAAAATTTTTAAAAATTTTTTGTTTTTTTGTTTGGGGTTGGGCTTCGCAAGATAAAAAACTATCCCAAATTCCATTTGTTATTTTTATTTTTTAATTTTTTTTTTAATTTGGGGGGATGAAAAAAAGGTGGTTCGCCATTAAAAAACCTGTTTTTGAAAAAGCGCCGCAACGCTGACACCAAAATTTTAATTCAAAGGTTCAGAAAAAAAAAACCCCCCTAATGCTGAAAAATTTTTCCCCCAATTGCAATGAAAGTGGTCATAGCAAAAAGGGCGGGCCCGGGGTTTCTTGAGGCAGAGTAAAGGGTTTTTCAAGAGGTTCTGACAGGAAAAAAGGAAAGTCCCAGTTTGTTTCAAAAAAAACTGCCTTTATTTTGTAGGGGGCTAGATTGGGGCAGGGGCCAGGCCAAGGTGTTAGAAACAGCGGGGTTTTTAGGACCTGTCGGGATTTAAAAAAAGGGAGCCCTAGCAAAAGGGAACCCCATCGGGCCCACCTTTTTGTTTCAAGTGGAGGAAGGGGGGGTTGTCTTGCTAGAGGGGCAGGAAATTTCCCAAAAAAGTCTCTGGGGGCCTTTGGTTTAGCAGGTTGATTTGTTTGGGGGAGCCAAACCCGGTTTTTTGGGGGTTTTTCCCCCAAAGCCATTTTGGGCAACCCCAATGGGGTTTTCCCAAGGTTTTTAAACCCTTAGTTTTTTTTTGGACATGGTTAAAGTGGAAGGTCTTTCAGGGTTTGGGGGAAAACAAAAAAGGGAATCTCCCCCTTAAATTTTTGGGTTACAGGGAGGCTGGCCCCCTCCACAAAAACCTTTAAATTTAAAAGGGCTAAACGGGTTCCCAAGCCGGGGGGTTCGGGGAAAAATTTTTTGGGCCAAGGGGGTTGTTTTTTTTAAATGCTTGCCTTATTCCCTTGGTTTGCTCGGGTTTTTCCTTGGAATTTATTGATTCCGGGGGGGCAAGCATTTTGGAGGGGTTAGGCCCCATTTTTGAAGTTTTAAAGGCCAATTTTCCAGGACAGTGAGGAATGGGTATGGCGGGTACCCACAAAAGAAAAACCTCCCAAAAAAAGAAAGAGTGGTGGGGCCCCCCCTGGATGGATTCCATCATTCAAAAGGATTTCACTCTGTTCCACTTTCTGGAAAGTTCCAGGTCCAGCATTAATAACTGGTAGGAAGGACACTGCAGTGGTGGCTTTTCCCAAAGCCCATTTCCTGGAGGAGGTTTGGGGCCAGTTTTTCATTGGCCATTTGCTAGGAGAAGTAGTTGGCCATGTCTTAGGATTACTCAGTTCTTTTACTTTGGGAGTTAAGTACCTTGAAAGTGTGGAAACTTTTTTTTTGATTCTGTGTAACCTTTAGTTTTGTTATGGGACGTTACTTCTAGTTGTCAGATGATAGGCTGGAATTTTTAAATTGTGTTTTCTAGGGGGTGGGGGGGTAGTTGAGGGATTGCATCATGATCTTAAGTCATGAAGATTGCCTCAGGTCATCTCAGAGGTCTGTCTTGAGGAACCTGTCACTGGGATTGATTATTGGTCATGTTGACTGACACTAGCCAGTTCTCACTAGGTCTGTTATTGCTGGTGTCAGTCATCATTTTGGTTGGTTGCCGCTGGTTTGGGTGGTCTTTAATGCTGGTTTTTAACAAGTTGTTTGTCACCAGGAGGTTTTTTTCATTGTAGTGACACTTTGATTCCAGGTCAATTAGTTGTGTATATTTGGTGTTGCGTTGTTCAGTATGCTCACCGTGTCTTGGTTAGGGTTTAAACCGGGTGGTTTAAATTTAAGAGGGCATTCTCATGGCTTGCATAATTCCACGCACAGTTAAGTGCATAACTCTGTGCTGGTTCTCTCTGAGTGTATATGCATACTAGTGTTTTTTTGTGTGCGTGTATGCATCTTGTTACATTTGTGGTGAACTCCAGCTTGGTTGCATGCACATTCCCTTTTCTCTGCAATTTTGCATGCAGGTTTGCTTCTTGTGAAGTTCCTGGTTGTGATTGAGGGTTTGGATGGTCAGCTGAGTAGCAGTAGCTTTAAAGAGGAGGAGGTCTTGACTTGAGCCAGGAGGGAGTCAGTTTTTGGCTGAAGAGGTTCATTGGTCGCTGTTCCAGCGTTGGCTGTTGGGCACTGTGTGGTGTTGTGCCTCTACTTGGAGAGCAGGAGGGAGCAGTCATCTTGAAGTAGTTCAGTCTTCTGTGAACCCAGTCTTTGTTCTTTGTTGTTTTGTAGTGTCTGTCCTGTCAACATCTTCCTTGGGCGTTAGGAGTGTCCCGTATTTCCTTCCAGTGACATTTAATGGTCTTTTCATATATGTGTTTGATTCTTTTTTGAACAATAGGATGCTTTCTTTGGTCCAAATTTTAAATGCAAATTTTTTCGTCTAGTGTTTTTTATTGTTTGTTTAAACACTCCGTTTTTTCAAATTTTAAAGTCATGGGGTCGAGCCCTTGTGATATGAGCTTGGCAACTTTCTATTAAGAGCTGTGTGGGGTTATTTTGTTTTAAATCTAAAATTTAAAGAAAAACCGTACAATCCCCCACATGGGAAAGGGATAAAAACAATTTTTAAAACGCCCCACAGACAGCCATAAACAAAAATATCCGGGGAAATTTAAACAATTTGGGAAACTTAAACCCCAAAAGTAAAAAGGAAAAGACAGTGTGGTATTGGCCCTTAGAGAGTAGGAAGATGCACAGCCCCACAACAAACACAACATGCACATTTGTGCATTTCATTCTAATATTTCGGGGAAAACGGAAATACAATCATTGCTTTCTTTACCCCGTCCCAGTGGTATGCATTTTTTGAGGGGGGAAGAAAGGTTTGGGGGGGGAAAGGGGAAATTTAGAAACTGGCCTCAACCCAAAGGAAATGTGAGGCCGCGGGGGTGTTAGGTAACACTTTTTTTTTTATCACCCAAACCCCATACCTAAACAAACAAGATTCAGGTAACTACTCATCCATATTTAACTAGGCATCATTGGTGAAAGGATACCAAAAAAAAAGCTATTTGTCGTCTGCCCAAAGAAGAAACCAAAATTTTTATTTTTTCATACCCAAAAAAAAAAAAATCTTGGGCCAAGAGATTTTTCAATTGTCAATCAGGCAATCAAAACCTACAAAAAAAATTGGAAAATATGTTCCTCAAAACTCAACGAAATTTCCTTTTAAGTCAACAGAACTTAGTCTATACAAATCTTCACAAAAATGGCCCTATCATACCCCATGGTTTTTTAGATGGAGGACACAAGAAAAAATTCTTTTATTTTGAGGTAATTAAAAAACACTATGTTTTTTTCTCCTCCCCCCCCCGTAGGGATACTTTTAATAATAAACCCAAACTTAAAAAGCTCACAGTAGAAACATGGGGAAAAACCCTTTCAAAACGCCCCCCCCCCCCACAACCCCCCCACCTCCCCCACCCCCCCGAAAGCAAATAATAAAAGAAAAACTAAAAATCCCCCCCCCCCCCCCCCCCAAAAAAAACACCCCACCAAACCAAAACAAACTAAAAAACAAAGAGAAAGAAAAACCAAAACCCACAAAAGAATAAAAAAAAAAAAAAAAGGGGGGGAAAAACAAAAATCCACAACAAAACCCAAAAGAAAAAAACCAAAAAAAAGTCATAAAAAAACATCTCACATTGCCCAAAAGGTAATTCTTGTTACACATAAAAAAAAGATTTGAAATAGGGGACCATTTAAAACTTAAGTACAAGGAAAGTCAAATAAGTATTGAAAATACAAAAAAATTAACATTTATCAGGATCACCCTAACTATAAGCAAAAAGATAATAGGTGAGAGAGAGAGAGAAGAAGGGGAATGGGGTAATTGGAAATAATATAAAAAAATTAAAACAGACACGATGCCACAACACTCATTTCCCCATTATACTGTTTTAAATTATATTCAGATAAGAAAAACTAAATACCCATATATTCACACAATAAAAACAAAAACAAAACAAAGGAAGAAATCTAAACCTATACAGTCATTGAGGGAGAGAATGTGAGTGAGTGTGTGTATGTGGTGTGTGTGTGTGTGTGTGTGTGTGTGTGTGGTGTTGTTGTGTGTGTGATGTGTGGGTATGTGTGTTTGTGTGTCTCAGGGATAATACTGAATATATATTACTCACAGAGCACACGATCAGCACGAACACTTTTTAATTATATTCATACAAATTGAATGTCATGATAATAAAAATAAGTGCAGTACCCATACACTCACACAACAAGTCATAAAAAGAACATCTACACATTGTAAGTAATAGAGACATATTTTTTTTCCAGGATAATGTATAAGTACTCATGTGCTTTTTACATCCAGTCCCCGCCCGTAGGGTCACATATTAATAATGAACTCAGTACTCATACTTTCAACCGTAGAAGCAAAAGAAAAAACTTTAAAAACAAGAGAAAAAAACCCAACACACAAACAAAAAACAACCCAGACAAACAAAAAAACAAAATAAACCCAGAACACCCCCCCCCCCCTCAAAAAAAAGGAAAAAGAAGCACCCGACCAAACAAACAAACAAAACACGAAAAACAAAACAAACAAACAAATGAAAAAAAACACAACAAAAAAAACAGAAACAGCCCCCCCCCCCGCCACACACACATACACCAAAACAAAAAACAAACAAAAAACCCAAACAAATCAACAAACAAACAGCAAAACAACAACTACAGCAAAAAAAACACAGAGAAGAAGAAGAGAGAGAGAGAAGAAAGAGAGAGAGAGAGAGAGAGAGAGAGATAGAGAGAGAAGAGAGAGAGAGAAGAATGAACAATGACAATAAGACAAATTCTTTTATTTCGAGGATAATGAATGAGCACTCATGTGCTTTTTACATCCAAGTCCCCCGCCCGTAGGGATACATTTAATAGATAACCCAACATTTTTTTTTCGGTTTTTTGTTTTTGTTTGGTCGGGGGTTTCCTTTGTTTGTCTTGGGGGTGTGGTGTTGGGGGGGGGGGGGGGCTATTTTGAAAAGGGTTATTTCGCCTTGTTTCTATTGTGAGACTGTAATAAGTGTTGTGAGAGAGAAAGAGAGAGAGAGAGAGAGAGAGAGAGAGAGAGAGAGAGGAGAGAGAGAGAGAGAAGAGAGAGAGAGAGAGAGACTTCAGACTTCAGACAGTTTAATCATTAAGCCCATAGCCCCATATGAAAGGGGGCAAAAGTTTGGTGTGAACAGAACGACATGTAAAAGAAAAACATTGCATGTTTCAATTATATGATAACATAGGAAATTCATGACAATAGTGTTTCTCGTAACTGGAAAGCTTTATATAAGTACAACGCTAAATTACGCACAATATGTTCGTTATTTGATGTCATTAATAAAGAAAACCGAAATAAGCAAGGCTTCCTCTAGAACTTTGGTGGGATAAACTTTACTCTCAGGTTATAAAACAAAGGGCAAATCAAAACAAAGTGAACTTCATCTTCAGTTGACACTTTGCACAGTGGACACAACAAATCAGCTTCATTCGTACGTCGGTTTAGCGATAGGCAATGAACATTAATATCAGATATACCAAACGGAATCTGGTTAAAATAAATCGTAAATGTCGGGTCCATAGTAATTACAGATATTTCTTCACAAATGTGTCGAGCTAATGAATTCTGTATATATCAAATCTACTACTAGATTGAATATGAGTTTCCCAACTTTGCAGCAGTTCGCTGAAAAGGTTGCAAATATCATACCCGTTGAAAATAGATAGCCAGTTCAGAGAGAGAGATGGAGGACGAGAGAGAGCTGAGAGATGATGGAGAGAGAGAGAGACAGAGATGAATGAGAGAGAGAGAGAGAGAGAGAGAGAGAGAGAGAGAGAAAGAGAGAGAGAGAGAGAGAGAGAGAGAGAGAGAGAGAGAGAGAGAGAGAGAGAGAGAGAGAGACAACACTGAACACTGAACACTGAAAAGGTTTTATTGTACTTCGGCCTTGGGCCACTATACAAAACATGTTTGGGGAAGAGGGGGAGGAAAACATAGCAAAAAACGTTTATATCCATTTCACATTTTCAATTCTGCAGGCATACAGCATTAGTCATCATCATCCCCATCATAAATCTTCAGCATTTACATAATCATCACCATCCGCATCTTTCATTACCTATAGAAGCAGCTGCAGCCAGTATATCAACATAACCATCATTACTTCATCCTCTACACATCATTATCAACATCACCATCTTCATCATCTACGCTATCACCATCTTCTACAACTGTATATTTCATTTTCGTCACGATTATCATCTTCATTCTCTGCATCATGGTCATAATCATCATCTTCATCATCGTTTTCATCGTTATCTTCAATATATACATCATTGTCATCATCTTCATCTTTGACATCTCCATCATAGTTATCACCACCACTATCACCCTCAACAACCACGCCATCGTTACCATCACCACCATCGTCACCTTCACCATCTACATCAACAGCACCTCCAACATTTCCATCATCATCGCCATCCTCCTCCCAAACATCTACATCACGACCGTACTTTCGAAAATAAATAGATAAATAATAAAAAGGAAAAAAATCTTTTTTCATTTTCAGTTTTTCCAAAACACACACGCGCGCGCCACACCACACACACACCCCACACACACACACAACATTCTCGTCTTCCCCATCTGTAATATCATCACCATTTTCATCAACCCATATCAGCATCAACCCCATCAATACTTATATAATTGTCACCATCATAACCCTTAACCTCTACTCCCCATCTTCAACAACATCCATATCATCATCACTATATTCAACATCTCCCTTAATCCTCATAAATTTCATTGAAATCATCATCATTATCCGTATCATCGTCAGACCACCCTGTAATATTTGCATCATTCTTGAGAGAGAGAACTGTGAAGCAATTTAAAGGTACTCGGCCTTAGTCTACAATATAACTAGCTGGGGAAATGGGTATAGTACTTACAGGAACATGTTGCTAGATTTCAAAACATACAACAATCCAACTTACAAACAGAAAAATTGGCATGTATATTGAAACCAAAATTACATTGAAAAGGAACTAACATTGTGCAACATAAACCTGTGCTTGAGACAGGATGTAAATTCAAGACATCTCGAGTGCACTATCAAAAGGAAAAAAATAATCAATCAGCCAAGCTCACAAAACAGCCTCAATAATATATGTTAAATTTATATAATACATCTCTTTCTTCTGTTAACTGAGTGGAAGACATATCGGGAGACACTGTGCATCTTGTGAATATTTGATACTTGCAGCAACATATGGATGGGAACTTTAGTTATATTACCCAAGAATTTATTTTTAAGATCCAAATACATGGGGTAATCAAAGAGAAAATGCTGTTCGTCTTCGGTGACTGACATACAAAAAGGACAGTTTTTGTTTTGCAGAGATTCGCTGTGACAATGCACATTTGCATTTAGTGGCAGGACATTAAATCGTACTTGAGACACAGCAACCCTAAAGCAGTAGGTATCAATGTCATTTATGTATTTTTCTCTTTCAAAAATGGTTTTAAATGATCTATAGTAATTATATCTATTGCGATCTTCAATTGTGGAAAACCACTCTTGTATGAAGATATCAACAAGTCTCTGCTTAAATAGACGTAAGAAAGCTTTAACATCCCCCACGCCTTGCTGCACCCAGGAAAACTGAAAATCTGTCTGACATAAAATTTCTCTTACTTTTGTTACCCAGCAATTCTTCCCATTTCTATCTAGGTTAAGCAACATCCGATAAGCCTTGTAAGGTAGTCTTTTAGTTTCCATTTGTAACAGCCTAAACCATATCGCAATGCAGAAACACAAAAATTAACATATAGAGGATATCTCCCCAAATCACCATAAATCATCTTATTTGGAGTTTTTACTGGAACACCAAGGAATCTTTTACAGACTAACATATGTACCTTTTCTAAATGATCTAGCTTGGTTAAACCCCAAATTTTGGATGCATAAAGTAAAATAGATTGTATTTTAGCATCAAATATTATATAAATAACGTAATAACAGTCATTTCCTTATATTTTTGGAAGGCTTTATTCAGTTGCACAGCTGCCTTCTTGCCCTTAGTTGCTAGATGTTCAGTTCCTTTCTTCATGCTGATCATTGTCATAAAATTAAACCCTAAATATACAAAAAATTATTTACAACATCTAGTTTTTTACCGTCAAAAATCCATTGCTCATGTTGGCCTAAGTAACCCCCTTTTCTAAAAACCATGACTTTTGTTTTTCAGTATTTTAAAATTTAATTTCATTTCCTTACAACATCTATGTAATACATTTAGTTGATTTTGAAGGCCACCTGGAGTCGTTGATAACAAAGCCACATCATCGGCAAAAAGTAAGATAAACAACTCAATACCATCTGGAAGCATTTGTATGCCATGCTTACCTTCAGAATTCATGTGGTCAGCCAGCTGATTTATAAAAATAGAGAATAATGTAGGGCTCAGGATGCAACCTTGCCTTACACCAAGTGGACATTCAAAAAATTCTGTAAACTCATTGTTTGCACGCACACATGACAGTAATGCACAATACATTGATTTCAAGCATACCATAAATTTTCCTTTCACACCTTGTTTTTTCATACATTCAAGAAGCTTATCATGGCGAACAGAATCGAATGCTTTCCTAAAGTCAACAAAGCAACATATAATTTTCTCCCCCTTTTTTTCATGCATTTCTGAACAACTGCATATAGGTTGAATATCTGATCCACAGATGAGTATCCTTTCCTAAATCCTGCTGACTTTCTGAAATCATATTATTACTTTCTAGCCTTTATAAAGTCTTGAATTTAAGATAGATGTGTAACACTTAGATATAATACTTAAGAGGGAAACTGCCCTGTAATTGTCAACGTTATCGTGTCTCCTTTTTGTGGATTGGTATAATTATGGCCTTGGACCACTCTGTGGGATAAATACCAGATGAAAAGATTTTATTAAATAATCTGACCCAAAACGTTATTACAATTTTGTCACCAGTTTTTAACATCTCAGCTGATATGTCATCTATACCACTTGCCTTTCTCAGTATTAGTTTTCGAATTGCTTCTTTTACTTCATCCTCTGATATATCTTTATTTAATGTGTGATCGGCATCTTCCATTAGGTCCGCTGAAATATCACTGGGTTTATCAGTTTCATCATGTTTTTTTTTAAAACACCTTTAAAGTGATTAAACCACTTCTCAGTACTTATATATCTTTTCACCTATCCCACGTCCCATTTTTCTAACCTCTTTCCAGAACTGTGATGAACTGTTAACACTCTTAGCTAATGATTCAGCCTTTTGCTTTCTATAATCTTGCTTTTTAGATTTTAATAGCTTTTTGTACAATTTTCTTTTCTCGACATAAACAATCCGATCTTCTTCCTTTCTGGTGGAGCAAACAGTTTAGCATCTTTCTGCTTTGTTTTTTCGCAAGTCCACATTCATTATCAAACCATTTAGATTTCTTTGTACTGTTCACTGAAATCCTTCTAGACATGCATTCGCTTGCATCTTTCAAACACTTGGTAAACATGTCTAGAGCAGTTTCTACATTTTTCTCAAGGGTGTTTGTAATGACAATGACAATAGTTTATTGTGATTTAAGCTGTGAAGCCCATTCACAAGGGGACAGTGGGAAGGGGACTGGGCACAACACATATATTGATCAATAACAACAACAACAGCAACAAATATGGTTGTAGCCCAACTGATCTTCATGGCATGGAATTCCAAGTCATGGTACAGAGATACAGATCCAGAATCAGACACAGCAGTGCAGCAAAGAGTTCAGTCAGGCAGGGCCACTGGCTCCTGCTAGTTTGTTACACAAAACACGTGAGGAAAACGAAACTGGCGAGGACACGTATGCGGCAGTCCGTTTATGCTCTCTCTCTCTCTCTCTCTCTCTCTCTCTCTCTCTCCTCTCTCTCTCCTCTCTCTCTCTCTCTCTCTCTCTCTCTCTCTCTCTCTCTCTCTCTCTCCACACACACACACACGCTCGCACACACACACACACACACAGCGCGCGCGCGCGCACGCTCGCACACACACGCACACACAAACACACACACGCACACACACACGCACGCGCGCGCGCACGCACATGCACACACCTATTCCAAAATAGGCAGTCACAATCACAAGTATCCAAGCTGATATTGAACAACACCCATGATCACATGCAGAAAATTAAGACTGGCATCAATCCTGTTTTTCATTAATTTACGATCTGCCAAAGTCCACAGCTGTAGCCTGGAAAAAATGGCTCGTTCTTCCTCTGTCAGGTGTTTAATGTCCTTTTTTATAAACCAAAAGAAATCGGCTGGTTCATCAGAGCTATCTGTCCACTTGAACTGAATGACCAAGTCAACACTTTCACAGATAACAGTGTCTGGTGTACTGTCAGAAACAAACACTTTGCCGAAGTCCTGGTTTCTCTGGGTGTCCCTCAGTCTTCTCTGCAGCGATCTGTCTGTCAGCTCTGCCACATAGTCCCTGATCAGCACCACACTGCAGCCCATCTCTTCCGCCTTCTGCAGAGAAATGTCGCAACTGTTCTCCTCAGTAGTGTCTGATGCACTACACACATCAGCAAGGTCAATTTCGTGTTGCTGATCAGAGACTGTGCCTGCTTCTAGCGTGGTGACATCCCGTGACCTAGGGCGAAATTCACATGCTGAAGACAGCACGTGCAGCGGTGTGTTGTCAGAAGACAGGGGCGTGTTGGTGTGTGAGACAGCGTGGCTTGTTGGGGGAGTTGGCATAAATAAAGTTAGAGAATTTTCATAAGTGAAAGACTCACTTGCTTCATTTTTCTCCTCCCTTATTGCTGTCTGCCTCCTTTCCTCTGTCTGTCTCCTTTCCTCTGTCTGTCTCCTCTCCTGTATCCGTCTCCTGTCCTGTTCAGTTGACTGGGATTTTATTTTCGGAAATGCTGGCAGGTAGAAGTTTGCTGGCCAGCCATGTTGACGCTGTCACTGTCTGTCCTCAGTCGAAGTATGACTGTCGTATTGCTCCCTTCTCCACAAATTCTCCAGGAAGTCAAGTGACTGTCTTGCAGCAGGGCACCCAGGGTTGTTTCCAGTGCTGTTGGAAGTCCAACAACAGGCATAGTGCTGGATGAATTGGTAAATTTACCAAAACTTAGCAGAGCAATAACAACACCTCCAAGGGTGTTTGTAGCTATCAAAAGTCTGTCGTGAATGTCCCTGCTTTTTAGCGCATTTAGATATTTTGTATTCTTTTGTTTGGCTCCACACTAATTTGTAATAAGAATCCCTTTCATTCTGGAGTTCCTGTGGTTTTGAAATACAATCTGTAACCTCTAATTTCATGCTAACTGGTAAGTGGTTAGATTCTGTTAAGCTTTTGACTATCAAAAAGGGTACTTTAACAGACATGAATAAATCAAAAGAAAATTATGAAATAGTCC
>CM054154.1:3358845-3368845 GCA_028751875.1 Rapana venosa
CCCCCCAAAGTGGCCCCAACCCCCCCCCAAAGCCCCCGGACAGCGCCCAAATGAACCTCTTCAGCCAAAACGACTCCCTCCTAGCTCAGTCAAGACCTCCTCCTGTTTAAAGCTACTGCTACCCAGCTGACCATCCAAACCCTCAATCACAACCAGGAACTTCACAAGAAGCAAACCTGCATGCAAAATTGCACAGAAAAGAGAATGTGCATGCAACCAAGCTGGAGTTCACCACAAATGTGTCAAGATGCATACGCGCACACAAAAAACCCACTAGTATGCATATACACTCATAGAGAACCAGCACAGAGTTATGCACTTAACTGTGCGTGGAATTATGCAAACCATGAGAATGCCCTCTTAAATTTAAACCACCCGGTTTAAACCCTAACCAAGACACAGTGAGCATACTGAACAACGCAACACCAAATATACACAACTAATTGACCTGGAATGAAAGTGTCACTACAATGAAATATACCTCCTGGTGACAAACAACTTGTTGAAAACCAGCATTAAAGACCACCCAAACCAGCGCCAACCAACCAAAATGATGACTGACACCAGCAATAACAGACCCTAGTGAGAACTGGCTAGTGTCAGTCAACATGACCAATAACCAATCCCAGTGACAGGTTCCTCAAGACAGACCTCTGAGATGACCTGAGGCAATCTCCATGACTTAAGATCATGATGCAATCCCTCAACTACCCCCCCCCCCCCCCCCCCCCCCCCCTCCCCCCCCCGTTAGAAAACACAATTCAAAAGTTCCAGTCTATCATCTGACAACTAGAAGTAACGTCCCATAACAAAACTAAATGTAACACAGACTCAAAAATAGTTTCCCACACTACAAGGTACTTAACTCCCCAAAGTAAAAGAACTGAGCAATCCTAAGACATGGCCAACTACTTCTCCTAGCAAATGGCCAATGAAATCTGCCCCAACACCTCCACCAGGAACTGGGCTTCTGAATAGCCACCACTGCAGTGTCCTTCCTACCAGCTATATAATGCTGGACCTGGAACTTTCCAGAAAGGGGAACAGAGTGAAATCCTTTTGAATGATGGAATCTCATCCAGGGGGGGACCCTGACCACTCTTACTTTTTCTGCAGTCTTCTGTCTTCTGTCAAGACTCACATGACTTGGCATAGTGTCTGATGTCTGCACACATTCCTGGACAGGAATGGTCCTTGAAAATCTTGTCACACATCTGCCTAACTCCCAGATGACCAGACATGGGAGCTTGACGCCCCAGCTGCATCACAGTGACGTGGAGTTCCTTAGGAACACAGACCTGACTGACAGAGCCACAGCAACTCCGGAATGAATGGACAACTCTTGCTGTTACTGAAACGAAATGTCTGTAGACCTTGTCCCCATAGTGGCATTGCTCTCTGCCAAATCTCTCACACCTTGCAGGCTTGAATCCTGCCTCTGCTTCCTATTCAACTCCTTATGGGTCATTGCTCCCAAAACCCAAAGTGGTGGTGGGGCCCAGATTCTGAACAGCTAGTCATAGTTTTGCGATCTAAAAAAGTTTAGGGTCACATTCAAGTGTTTTTGTGTAATGAATCAGTCCCAAATGCTGAGTTGCCAATTTAAAAACGTTACATCTGGTGCCCCATAAGCTATGTCGAACAACAAAAAATCATGGAGACTGGAAGTAAAACCAGGCAATGGGACAGGGAAAAAAACATTGCATCTCCCAAAAAGCTTGGACTGTACCCAAATTTAAATGTCTGGGAAGAGCCAAACCCTACAGCAACCAAAATCATAGCCCCTGTGTCTCCATCCTTTGTAAAAACCTCACTATAAATGTCTAACAACAATTTCTGGCCATTAAAAATGCAGAGAATTTTTTGAATTCCCTTTGCAAACCCTTTTTACCCCCCTAGCAAGACACCACCCCTTCCCCCTTTGAAAAAACAGGTGGCTGTGGGTTTCCCCCTTTCTAGGCCCCCTTGGAACCCCTGACAGGTCCAAACCCCTGTGATAGCAAACCCCCTTGCGGGCTTCTGTCAGTCTAGTTCCCCTAGAAAAAACAAAAGCATTTCCAAATTAAAACTGGGACTTTCCTTTTTTTCAGAACCTCTTGAAGCCTTGTTTTTGCCTAAAGGAACCGGCCTCCCGTTTTTCTTGACATTTCTCGAAATTGGAAAAAGCCCTCACATAGGGGGTTCTTCTTTTGAACCTTAGCAAAAATTCGGGTGTCAGCGTTGTCGGCTGCTTTTGCAAAAACAGGTCTTTAATGTCGAACCACCTTATTTTCATGCCACTTAAAATAACAATAATAAATGACAATAACAAATGGAATTTGCATAGCTTTGTATCTTGCGAAGACAAACCAGAGCAACATATTCTTAATAATAATAATAATAATAATAATATTATTAATAATAATAATAATAATAATAATAATAATAATAATAATAATAATAATAATAATAATAACAATAATATATGGAATTGATATAGCGCTGAACCTTGTGAAAAAACAAACAAATCGAGGCACTTCCACTCAAATTATTTACCTTCATGCAACGCTCCTTAAACATAATGAACAACAGATTTCAAATGCGTGCGCGCGCACGCACGCACGCACGCACACACACACACACACACACACACACACACACACACACACTCGCAAACACACTTAAGAGGTGAAGGATGCTGTTGAAAATTAGAGACAGATACAGATATGAGGGGAAAAGACTCAGGTAGGAAATAAGTGTGTTTTGAGGCTGCATTTAAAGGCATCAAGTGAAGGCTTTTGGCGAAGTGAAAGAGTGAGGTCATTCCAGTTGGATGGACCAAAAACAGAGAAAGAGCGACAGCCAACAGTGGTTTGTTTGATTCTGGGTGTTCAAAAGCACAAAGTGTCTGCGTCTGAACAAAGGGAACGGGATAAAGTATACAGGTGAAGACAGTTACAGAGATAAGAGGGTGCACATTTGTGGAGACATTTGAAACAGAGGGTATTTATCTTATACTCCAGTCTTTGTGAGACAGGCAGCCAGTGAAGAGATCGCAGAAGATGAGTGATGTGTTCAGAATTGTTTTTTCTTAAGATGTGTTCAGAATTGTTTTTTCTTAAGACCAGTCGAGCTGCAGAGTTTTGTATGCGTTGAAAAGAGTGGGTTGATGATGCTGATAGGCCAGAGAAAAGAGAATTCCAGTAGTCTAAACGTGAGAGAATGAGGGATGTGACAAGCTTGGAAGTTGCATCAGTTGACAGATACTTGCGAATCGCGCTTATGCACCATTAGTAAGAGTAGCAAAGACTGACAGGTCTAGATAGTTAATTTGTTCATAGAGAGTGCGTTGTCAAGAACTACTCATAAATACTTCACAGAGTTGGACAAAGGAACTGACGTATTGTCGATTTCTGTTGAATTTTTGTGATAGAGGAAAGTTTATATTGGGTCCCTTTGAGCATGACTTCGGATTTTTCGGGGCATTAAGTTGTAACCTGTTTTGAGTCATACAGTTTTGAATGTCTTGAAGGCAGTAGGACATATTTGTTAGGAGGGAAGGAAAGTTTTCAGCAGTATCACTGCACTGAAGCTGAGTATCATCGGCATAGAAGTGATGATTAATATGTTGGTTATGTACTTTACGTGAGAGTGGAGCAGTGTAGAGAGTAAAGAGTACAGGGCCCAGGACTGATACCTGCGGGACCCCATTTTGACAGGTTTTAATCAAATTTTGCTTACAATAACTTTCTGAAATTGGTCTGTAAGGTATGAAGTAAATTAGGTGAGGGCTGTGCCATTAATACCAAACGTATTTGGAGGCAGAAAAGAAGAATTGAGTGATCTATGGTATCAAAGGCTGCAGATAAGTCAAGAATAGTGAGGAGGGAGACTTTTCCTGCATCAGAAGCAAGTAGAGTGTATCCAAAGTGGTGGACTAGGGTGATTTTGGTGCTGTGGTTGTGGTGATAGGCGAATTGAAAAGTGGGAAGGAGATGCAAGGACTATTCCAAATGTGGTCCTAGACTCGGACCACAGACCTGTCATCCTGAAAAACAACACAAGGGAGAAGAGGACACCAGGCCCAAGGAAACAGGCAGAGAGGATTAACATTAAAAAAAGCTAAAGACTGTTGAAGTGCGGGATCACATCCTAAACACTGTAGCTCAAAAGCTGAACGCGGTGGTCCCTACTTATATGATTATTGAGGAGGTCAGGAGTACCTTAAAAACAGCTATCCTTGACACCTTGCAAGAGGTATGCGGCAACAGAAGAGAAGAGAGTCAATTATCATTGCAGGATTTCTGTCATTTAACATCTAAAAGAAAAGAAAAAAACAGTTCAGGATTTATGTCATTTATGTCATTTGTGTTATTGAATATAACAACACCAAACCTCAAGACGATAAAAAATCTGCAATATTAGAGTTTCCACACTGCCAGCCCGAACCTGAGCTCATGGCAGCCTAAGCCCAGCAACAAGACTCTAGCCACTGTAACCACAAGCCCCCGGCAGCTCGTGGCGCGTGTGTACACTTGTTCTGAAGAAGGCCGTGAGACTTGAAAGCCAGAGCAACACTGTGGTGGCATGAAGAAGTCAAAGAGGTCATCAAAGAAAAGAAGAGACTCTTCAAGATCTGGTTGAGGTCAAATCTAGAAGATGACTACATGAACTACAAACTCGCAAGAAGAAACAGCAAGGAGGTGGTGAGAGCAGCAAAGGAGGCTTCATGGGAAAAGTTTGGTGAAGAACTTAGCGAAATGTATAAACTCTCTCCAAGAGAGTTCTACAAAAGTGTAAAAGCCATGCAAATATGGGAGGAACCCTTTGACCCCACCACTGCGATCAACAATGCAAACGGACAGCCACTGCAGGAAGAGGATGAGATAATACAGACATGGGAAGATTACTTTAAAGACCTTCTAAATCCATCATGGGCAACTGACACACAATCACAAATCACTCCCAACCACCCAGACCACTCTGAATCCACCATATTGGAGTGTGAAGTAAGAAGGGCCTTCAAGATTAACCCCAAAGGGAAGGCAGGAGGTGCAGAATGAGGCCATCCTGGCCTGTGGAGAGACTGGAGTCAAATGGATCACAGCCATCTTCAAAAAAGGCATGGGAGGAAAGAAAAAATCCAGAAGACTGACAGAAAATTATTGTAGTACAAATAAATAAAAATAATAATACTAATAATAATAATAATGTATGGAATTTATATAGCGCTGAATCTTGTAAAGCAACAAATCAAAGCGCTCATGCAAAAAGAAGGGCACTAAAAAGGACTGTAGTAATTACAGGGGCATTTCACTCCTCAGCCATGTAGGAAAGATGTACGCAAAAATCCTAGAGTAGCGCTCCAGAGCAAAAGCAGAACAACTACTGTATGACGCTCAGTTTGGCTTCAGGAAAGGGAGAAGCTGTACTGATGCGATCTTTGCACTGAGACAACTGAGTGAAAGAGGTCTTGAGTACAATCAAGCACTCCACCTAGTATTTGTCGACCAAGAAAAGGCTTTTGACAGAGTGACCAGAGATAAGCTCTGGCGGGTCCTGGAGCACTATGACATCTGACATCAAGGGGCAGCTCTTAGATAACATCAGAGCTGTATACAAACAACAGCAAGGAGCGCTGTTCGCAACACTAGTGGACTTTCCAACTGGTGTCCCCTATGTCAATCTGGGGGTGGACAGGGCTGCGTCCTTTTCCTCTGCTCTTCTTCATATATATGGACCAGATCACAAAGGAAGCAATTCAGACCTGGAGGCACTCAAGGTACTTCGTTTGGCTGACATCAAGTCATGAGAATGATTTAAGACACAAGCTGCAAGAGCACAAAGACAGGCTCCTCAATACAAAATGAATGATATAAACAATTATTAAATGGAGTCGCCTTCTAAAGCAATAAATCTTGCAAAGACAAATCAAAGCGGCTATGCATTCAAACATTTTCTTACACAGTTCATGCAATCATGATAAAAATAATCAATAGTTTAACCAAACATATAATTTTACAAAACATAGTGAGCTGCCAGTTAAAATCTAAGAAATGAAAATTTAATTTGTCAGTATTTTTTAAAGGCACACACACACTCTCACAGGTCGTATACTTTTGCAGAGTGTGATAGGGACTCATTGGGTTAGCGAAGGTGGGATAGCTCTGTTATGAAACAGGAGGGGGGAAATCTTAGGTTTGAATAAATATGTATGTAGGGCCTGGATGTTAAAGGTGTCATGACTAGTTTTATGGCGAGGAGCGAGAGGGAGCTCATTCCAAGTCGATGGGACCCGAAATAGAGAAAGGCTGTGGCCAACAGTGGATTGGTTGAATCTAGGGCATTCGTAAGCATAGGTTTCTGCAGTTGAGCGGAGGGAACGTGAAGAATGTACAGGTTAAGACATTCACAGAGGTAGGAGTTGCAGTTTTGTTGGAGAAATTTTGTAACGATGGTACGAATCTTATAATTTACTATATGTGGAACAGGAGCTATTGGAGTGATAGCATGAGAGGAGTGATGTGCTCAGATTTTTTTCTTCCTGAGAATCTAGTCGAGCTGGCGGAGTTTTGTATACGTGAGGGGAGTGGATAGAAGATATGGCAGACCAGACAAAAGAGAATTGCTATAGCCCAGACGTGAAAGAATGAGAGTAGTTACATGTTTGCATGTTGCTGTGAAACCTATGGCATGATAAATCAACAGTAAGCAAAGACCGCGGCAGAACTCCAGATACATGTGGTAACTCAAATATCAACATCATCCCGGAGTCCAACTAAAGTGGACGGATGATTCTAGTACTTAGCATTATTCACAGAAGATGAAATCTGGAAAGAAATCGAAATACGCTGTCAAAAAGCAAACGCAGTCAGCTATCAACTTGCCCCACTTCTGCGACCCGTAACATCCCTATGAGCACCAAGGCTAAGTCTGATCAACGCCATATTCCTGCCACTCTACTTACCAGTGCCAGACATGGCCCTCGACAAAAGCTGGAGCATGAAACTGGTTTACATTGTGAGATGAAGTGCGTGGAATGCGTTCAACAAGGACCAGGAGAGACAAGACAAGGAAACGAGGTGATCAGAGTCATGGTAGGTCCACACCCGTCCTACACCATATTGGGCAAAACGAACCAAGTGGTTCGGGCACTCACACGGGATGCCGCCAAAACCAGCCAGCCTTGTGTGATTACAACTTTTGGGGGGGGGAGGGGTTTTGTACTCTGCAGACACACCACTGAGTACACGCAGAGGAAAAAAAGCAAAAGTAAGGTAAGTATTAAAAACGTTGATTAAGTGGCTATAAATTACCAATACTTTCAAATGTTTTATAATAGCCTCCTCTATCCTTTTATGGCACGACCAAAAAAATGCCCGGATTATTTACAAGTAAAAACATACATACATACATACATACATACATACATACATACATACATACATACATACATACATACATACATACGTACATACGTGCTTCCATCTCTGTGTGTTAGAGCATCAAGAGCGTCTATATAGGCGTGCGTGCCTGCATACATGCGTGTGTCTGTGTGTCTGTCTGTCTATGTTTTTTGTTTATACGCTGTGTGTGTATGTGTGTGTTTTTCATATGTGCCCTGTGTGTGTCTGTGTCTGGTGCTTTTCATTGTGCCGTGAGTAAATGTTCCGTGTTTTTTGATATGGGGGTGTCTGGTCTGTCTGTGTTTTTTTGATGTGGGGTGTGTGTGTGCGGCGTAGTGTCTGTTGTGTTTTTCATTAATGCGCGCGCATGTGTGTGTATGTGTTTTCATATGTGGTGTGTGTGTTTGGGTGTCTGTCTTTCTGTCTGTTTGTTTTTTATATGTGTCTGGTGTGTTGTATGTCTGTGTGATTCATATGTTGGTGTGTGTGTGGTGTGTGTGTGTGTCTATTATTTTTCATATGTGTGTGCATGTGTGTGCATGCAGGCATTGCGTGTGTATGAAGCAGAGAGGAGAGTGAGAGAAGAGAGAGAGAGAGGGAGAGAGTGAGAAAGTGTGTGTGTGTGCTGTGTGTGTGTGTGGTTTGTTGTGTGTGTGTTATGTGTGTATGCAAGCGTGTGTGAGCTTATGGGTGTTGTGTGTGTGTGTAATTTGGGGGAGGGCAGGGGGCATCACATGATTAGCATGTTGTTGTGGGCAGTTCTGGCTTATTCTTTTCTTCTGTTTTGTTTGTGTAGCTGTTTATTTCTTGGTGGGTTGGATGGGACAGAAGGAAAGAGAGGATCGTGTAGATTGCAGCTGCCTATACAAGTCTATTTTCCCCCTTCCAGCCATGTAAGCAGATCCTCATCCTACTAGGATTCTGGGTTGTCAAATCGAAACAATACTTAAAACAGCTCTCCTCTTTGCAGTCAACCTACCCTACCCATAACCAGACCATAACTCAAAAGTTTCTTAGCTGGTCCCACTCAGATGGAGTGTTGTTGACTGGATGCACGCTGCAATATTCAAATGCAAAGATAAGCACGCCAATCTACATTCCTTCTGAGTGGGACCATTGTTTGGATTGGCAAGGTGGCAAAACATTTATATTGCTGTGCCTATCAATCACAACCATTCTTTTTTTTTTTTTTTCTTTTTTTTTTTTTACAATTTTCAAGAAACTTGCCTCTGCCTTACTTCCACATACAAAAGATGGATACAGATGGTAGAAGAGTCAAATGGCTGGAGAGACACGTTGCATCCAGGTATCCAAGAGCATTGATGACATCATGCACTTCAAAACAAACTTGGAGAATGATGGCGTTCGTATTCTGAAACTGGTTGGTTTATCAAGAAAGGGGCATCAAGAACTACCCATAGTGCTCCTGAGGTTGTATGATAACAGACAGACAAAAGCGGGATCTTTTGTCACTGTGTATGTCCAGTGTCGTCTCAAAAGCACATCATAGGTTCTACCAACACCTTCCATCCTCTGCCTCAGTCAGTAACAAACGTCCAGAACCTGATGCCAAGGACACAGGCAGTGACACAGACTGAGTGACCCAACCACACTGACCTCTGTATAATCTTCACCCACTATCACACAGAGACAGATAAAGGTTTTTATAAAAAAAATGGGGGTGACGGAGGGTTTGGGTTTTTTTTTCAAAGAGTGACTTTCTTACTCAGCTTCAAGAAAATGTAACATAAATCATAATCACTGTTTACATAATATTACAATTGGTTGTTTGTACATTATGGAGAACGATGTCCAGCAAACAATACTACAGGAAGACCGCTATATGGAACACTGAAATAATTACTTATGTTGGATTGACGACAGTGAGTCAGTGAACAACGTCCAGTGACAATTATTACATGACAGTATAGATGATAGACAATGTCCAGGAAAGCTCGCATTGCAACAGCAACATCTGCTCTAGCCAGAATTGAGAGTATCATCAGAAGCAACAACATCAGCTTCTGCACCAAATATCACCTTTACAAATCCCTCGTGATATTTATCCTCCTATATGGCTGTGAATCATGGACTCTGTCAGCAGAGCTAGAGAGGAGAATCCAAGCATTCGAGAACAAGTGCTACAGAAGTCTCACCCAAAATATCATACAAAGAACACAAGACCAACAACTATGTGAAAGAAGAAATCAAACAACGTGTGGGCCCCCAAGAACCTCTGCTGTCCTCCATAAAGAAGAGAAAACTAATGTGATCCCAGTTTTTCACTTCATTGTTTGATGTACCATCGTTTGTTAGGATGGAGTCTAAGTATTTGAATTGGCCTACCTCTTCCAGTATTTCTCCATTCATCTTTATTTCCGTGCTGTCATTACTTGCGCTGTTGACCATGATCTTTGATTTCTCTGTACTCACCTCCATGCCGTATGCGCTCGCTCGATCTGATAGACTATCTGTGAGGTTTTGCAGTTCTTGTTTGCTGCCGCCCATGAGGTCAATGTCATCTTGCAAATTTGAGGTTGCAATGGGTCTTCCCCTACGGAGCTGGGTGTGTGGTGGTTTTGCAGTGTCTCTTTTATGATGTTTTCGAGGAAGAG
>CM054154.1:3373845-3396825 GCA_028751875.1 Rapana venosa
AACACCATCGGGAGAGATAAAACTTTCTCAATTATCTCCAAGATCAGACACAATGTGCTCCCTTGTCATATCCATAAATTTTGTATGCCTGTAAATAATGAACCCTGGGACTGCAGCTTTGGAGAGAAGAGTACAGGCGGTGGAGATGAGATGCTTTCGGAGACTCCTTGGCATCTTCTAAACAAAGACCCCCCTACATAAGCAACGAAAGCGTGATAACTGAATCAGAAACATTGGCCCCTATGAGAACCTTCTAACAAATTCTTGAAAAAACGTAACTTAAAATTAATGGTATGGGCATGTCACCTAGATCCAAAGGACTGCAAAGGACAGTTTTACAAGGCACTGGTCCAGGGAGGAAGAAGAAGTGGCAGGACCAAGGAAGAGTGGAAGGATAACATCAGTGAATGGACAGGCCTAGAACTAACCAAAACCCTGAGAAGGCAGAACAGAGAGAGGAATGGAGGAAACTGGGTGTTGAGTCCTTTTGGTGGGTGCCCCTCAACGGGTCGTCAGACTACGGGACAGATAGATAGATAGATAGAAACTGGAGGGAGTAGATGTGGACTGGTTATGTGGAGAGAAGGCGTCATCAACAAGCACTGGCTTGGGGAGGGGGGTTGGGGCGGGGGGGGCTGGGGATGACAACACTGGGGGTGTTGCTGTCCATGATGGCCAGTGGATCATGAGGGGTTTGGTGCCACGAGGGAATAAAGTACATTTTGGCAATTTGCTGTAGTCAGATTGACTTCTGCCAGTTCTATTCAAATATAGTTTTTTTAGGGGTATCAACTCATTCTTAACCACACAGCGGACACATTTCCTGTATACAATAGTGTCCCAGTGGATCGGTGATATCATATGAATGGACAAGTTTGCAGAAGTCTAAAGAAACTTGTATGGAAAAACCATCTTTCTCTTACACTTGAATTGTCCCCCCTTCCTAAAACACAATGATATTACGTGTACAAAAAATATATACCTAAATATTTGTAAACTTAAACGTGTACAAAAAATATTGCCATCCTATTTGTAAACATTGACAACTGGCTTTGTAGTATTACCCTACAACCTCTGTGTGTGTGTGGTGTGTTTGTTTGTTTGTAGTGTGTGTGTGCATTTGGACTTTGTTAGAACCATTTACTTGTTATGGTTTGTATGACTGTGTAAGAATGAGTTGAGTACAAGCGTTTTGATTTGTCTGTGCTTGATACAGCGCTATATGAGATTCCAATTTAATATTATCATCATTATCGTTTTTTATTATTATTATTATTATTATTATTATTATTATTATTTATTATGTGTATTATTATTATCATTATTATTAAGACCTTACACGCAGAATAAAACTTAAAACGTGTACAAAAAACTATATACCTAAATAGTTGTTAAAACAAAAAAAATTTTTTTTTTCAACAGCCGCCATGGCGCAGTGGTTAGCGGCTTGGGTTACGGACTGAAGTCGCGGGTTCGATTCAATAAGGTCATAGGGATTTTTCGGCTTCAGGCCGGCTCCTACACAGAGTGGTATGCGTGGCGCTCAGTTGGGAAGACTGGGACCACACAGTCGAGCTTTTCCTTGCGGAGTTTTTGAGAAGTGTTGCTCAAATTACCTGACCAAACACTGCAGGTGTTTTTGTATCTCTTCGGGCCCAGTTGAAAAAAAACCCCCGGGGGGGGGCCCCGGGAGATATTATGATAGTAAGCGTAGAGTTATAACCTGTCAGAAGTTCAAAGCATATGCACTTCACAGCAGCATCATTACGTCGTCCTCATTGTCATTGATCATCATGCAATTAAAAAAATGCTCTGATTCGGTGGTTTCCCGGTTTCTCTGGTCTCATGGTGACCTCAGATTCGTTTTCTCCAAACACTTCTGTGCCTGTGATGTGTTTGTGTCAAAGCCTTTGGGGTTGTGAGGTCGCGGAGGAAGGTCGTTGGAGGGGGACGTTGTGGTGGTTGCCTCCGTGGCGTGGGCAACTCATTTAGTCTGGCTCCGCGACTGAGCTACTATGTCGTTAGTAGGGGGCTTAGTAGGTGGTGTCCTTTGCGTTATGTTAGCTCAGAATACAGGCACCACTGAAACACACCAAAGTGCCAGCACAGTGCAGGGCCCCTATGGCTGGTGGTCCTACGGCGGCATGGATGTGATGGGCTCCCATGTGGACTTCCGACCCTGGGGATGATAAAATAACAATTTGGGTATGGCTGTGGCGGGAGATTGGAATGAGCGGCGGGGAACAGCAGGGACAGGGGACGCACAGAAGATGAGGCAGCAAAAAAAAAAAAAAAAAAAAAAAAAAGTTGTAATCATTGACAACTAGCATTATAGTATTACCCTACACCCATCGTTCTCTTACACTTGAATGTCCCCATTCCTTAACACAATGATTCCCTTTTTAGTAATATTTAATTTCCCGCTGAAGAGAAGTGGTATGCATGCTGCAAGTTATTCAGTTGTGTTTTGTAAACCGATAAAAGTTTAGATAACAACTACAATATCACCTGCCGGACAAAAGAAATAAACAAATTCTAAATTCAGCAATAAGAAAATGTTGCACCATGGACCGTCTTCCTTTTGCAATAGATTCCTTAGCATAGTTCATTGATGTGAAAAGAGAAAGCAACTCAGGTTTACATACATCACAAGTTTTAGGCACAGAAGTTAAAGTTTTTACAATTGGTTTAGTTGTGCACCACTTTGAACTCTTCTTTTCACAGTATCATACTAAGCGATGATATAAATTTATATAATTTACCTGTGACGCCATTTTTTCAACAGTATAGACACAACGATATCTTATTTACAGTATCAAAAGCTTTTTCACAAACCAATGAAAGCAAGACATGGAGATTTTGATTCAAAGGAAAATTGTGTTTGTGAACGAGAGCAATGCAAAAAAGCGAAAACATATGCGGTCAGTAGAGGATTAGCATTTCTTAAAACCAGATGAGGTCACCAATGATATTATTCATTCTACCCACTTCCTGTACTCTTTTGTGTTATTATAGTACTGTAAAATAGCTTGCTGCTTTACTTATTAATGGTAAATGATACAATGATGTAGTATCTTCGTATACGTTAAGAAAATTGTTCTTAGATAAGATGGTTGATGAAAAAGCAAATGCATTGCTTATTCAAGGTACCATTGGAATAAAATTTGACTCTGATTGACTTGACTTATGTTACTGAGAGGTATACCCCTATAACATATATATATAACGGATAGCTCAGTGGTCGGAGCACTCGCTTTCCCCCAGCCAAAGTTAAGCAGCGTCGAGCGTGGTTACCAGTCGGATGGGTGACCGTTTGCGCGCCTTGGCTTCAGTACAGTTCCCCAGTTCACCGGCTGTAAATGGGTACTGCCCTCTTTAGGGTCAGGGAAGGTAAAGCAGCGAGGGAGAGGAGATGGGCGCCGCCCTCAATATGCTGGCCCTAGAGAAGTGAGGTATCTGACGCCTCACTCCCCTACGACCTGATAGGGTTTTGGGACTCCTTTACCCTTACCTTTTATCCCCTATAATTATTCGAATTATTGACATCGCCCCTTTTAATATATGATAAAACAATATATTCTGTCCAGTTCTTTGGATAGATACACCTATCAAAAAAGCATTGAAAACTGTTACAAAAAATGTACAACCTGATTATTTGAATTATTGTATATTTCACTAATAATGCCAACAGGCCCAGGGGCCTTAATTGATTTCAATTTTCTCAGTGCATAAAGAACTTCTCTAGAAATTGGGCGATTGATATAGTCATCGTCCCCAGTATCGTCAATATTTATGTGCATGTTTCCCTTAGATATTTCTTTTTCCAGATGGGTTTGAAAATGGTGAAAACAAACATCTAAGATGTATTTCATTTTTAGGATGTTTTCTTTTAAAAGACGGTTTCTTAACTGTATTCCAAAATTACTTTTGATCTTGTATTGTGTTGACAAGACTAGATACTAGTGCCTCTTTGTATTGCTTTTGCTTTCTCTTCAATACATTTTCATAGTCACGTCTACATTTTCTATATTCATGATGACCTTTTACGTTTTTGGTTATGCGATATTTACGTAACAATCTCTTGACATTTGTTTCTATTATTTTTACATTCGTGATAAAACCAATCAATCGATTGCTTGCAATTATTTCTTATAAATGTACACACTTCTTCATACACTCTGCACATTCTTGTAAACAATCATTAAATACCTCAAGTGCACTGTTTATATCAACGTCAATTAGATCCGTTTCTAATTCTTGTTTGAGACTGTTATGCATCTAGAAGCTTGCTAAATAGTCCAGCAATTTCATTATTCCACACACATTTCTCCAAAATTTGATCACTGGCTACCGCATCCTCAAACTATATATTTTCATTTGGAAAAAAACTACATCTAATGTTAATGGCATATGATCAGAATCAATTTGTTCAACAGTGCCTTTTAAAGTGTCAAAACAAGAGATTTGGGGGGGGTTTTTAAAAAGAAAATTTAAAAAAAAAAAAATTTTAAAAAAAAAAAAAAAAAATTTGGTTTTAATTTTAAAAAAAATTTTTTTTTTAAAAACCCAAAAAAAGGTTCCTTGAAATTCCACCCCCCCAAAATTTTGGCCCCTTTTTCCCAAAACCCTTTTTTTTTTTTGGGGGGGAAAAATTTTTTTTAAATTTTTTCAAAAAAAATTTTTTTTGGGGCTTTTCCCCAAAAAATTTTAATTTTTGGGGAAAAAAAAGGGGAAATTGGGTTTTTTTTTTTGTTTTTAAAATTTTTTTTTTTTTTTTTTTTTTTTTAAATTTTTTTAAAACTTTTTTTTAAAAAAAAATTTTTTGGTTTTTTTTTTTTTCCCAAAAAAAAACCTTTTTTTCCAAAAAATTTTTTTTAAAAAAAAAATTTTTTAAAAAAAAATTTTTTAAAAAAAGGGGGGTTTTTTTTTAAAAAATTTGGGGAAAAATTTTTATTTTTTTTTTTAAAAAAAGGGGGCTTTTTTTTTTTTTTTTTTTTAAAATTTTTTAAAAACGGGTTTTCCTTTTCCCTTCCTTTTTTTTTTTTTTTAATTTTTTTTTTTTTTTCCCCTTTTTCCCCCCTTTTTTTTTTTAAAAAAAAAAACCCCCCCGGGAAAAAAAAAAGGGGCCCAAAAAATTTTTTAAAAAATTTTTTCCCCCCAAAAAACCCCTTTTTAAAATTTTCCAAAAACCCTTTTTTTTTTTTTTGTTTTAAAACCCGGGGAAAAAAACCCTTTTTTTTTCCCCCCGGGGGGGTTTTTTTAATTTTTTTAAAAAAAAAAAAATTTTTCATTTTTTTTTTTTTTTTTTTTAAAAAAAATTTTTTTTAAAAAAGGGGGGTTTTTAAAAAACCCTTTTTAAAAAAAATTTTTCCGGGAAAAAAGGGGGAAAAAAAAATTTAAAAATTTTTTTTAAAAAATTTTTTTTCCCCCAAAAATTTTTAAAAAAAACCCCCTTTTTCCAAAAAAAGGGGAAAAGGGGTTTTTTAAAAATTTCCCCGGAAAAATTTTTTTTTTTTAAAAAAAGGGTTTTTAAAATTTTTGGGGGGGGGGAAAAAAAAAAAATTTTTAAAATTTTTAAAAAACCCTTTTAATTCCCAAAAAAAGGGGCCCTTTTTAAAAAGGGGGAAAACCCCCCTTTTTTTTTTTTAAAAAAAATTTTTTTCCTTCCCCCCCCAAAAAACCCTTTTTAACCCCCCCCCCCCTTTTTCCCCCCCCCCAAAAAACCCCCCAAAATGAAAAAAATTTTTTTTTTTAAAAAAGGGGGGGGCCCCCCCTTCCCCGTCCCCCGTTTTTCCCCCCCCAAAAAAAATTTTTTGGGTTTTTTTTTTGTGTTTTTTTTGGGGGGGTTTTGGGGTTTTTTTCCCTTTTTTTTTTTCCCTTTTTTAAAAATTTTGGGCCCCCGGGGGTTTTCCCTTTTGGGGGCCCCCAAAAATTAAAAAAAAAAAAATTTTTCCCGGGGAAAATTTTTTTGGGGGGCCCCCCCCCTTTTTTTTCCCCCAAATTTTTGGGGGGGTTTTTTTTGGGGGGAAAAAAAAGGGGAAAGGGGGGTTTTTTTTTTTTTTTTCCCAAAAAAGGGGGGGTTTCCCGGGGGGGGGGGGGGAAAAAAAAAAGGGGGGGGGGGGGAAAAAATTTGGGGGTTTTTTTTTTTTTGGGGGTTTGCCCCCCCAAAAATTTTTTTTTTTTGGGGTTTTTTAAAAAAACCCTGTTTTTTTTTTTTCAAACCCTTTTTTTTGGGGGGGAAATTTTTTTCCCTTTTGGTCCCTTTGAGGTTCCCGGGGGTTTGGGGGGGGTTTCAGGGGCCCAAAACCCCCCCCTTTTGGAAAAATTTTTTTTTTCCCTTTTGGATTTTTTTTTGGGGGGAAAAAAAAAGGGGGGGGGGGGGGGGGGAAAAAAAAAAGTTAAAAAGGGGGGAAAAAACCCCAAAAAAATTTTTTTTTTTCCTTTTTGGGTTTTTTAAAAAAATTTTTGGGCCATTTTTAAAAAAAAAAACCCCCAAAGGGGTTTTAAAATAAAAAAACCCCGGGGGAAAAGGGGGAAAAAGGGGGAAAAAAAGGGGTTTTTTTGGGGGGCCCCCTTTTTTTTTTAAAATTTTTTTAAAAAAAAAAAAATTTTGGGTTTTTTGGGGTTTTTTTTTTTTTAAAAAAAAAAAATTTTGGGGGGGGCCCCTTTTGGGGGGGGGGGGTTTTTGGCCCCGGGAAAAAAAAAAAAAAAGGGTTGGGGAATTTTTTTTTTTGGGGGGGGGGGGGGAAAAAGGGGGGGAAAAAATTTTTTTAAAAAAAAGGGGGGGTTTTTTTTAAAAAAAGGGGGGGGGGGGGGAAAAAAGGGGGGCTTTTTTTTCCCCGGGCCCCCCCCTTTTTTTTTAAACTTTTTGGGGGGGGGGGTTTTTTCCCCTTTTTTTAAAAAAGGGAAAAAAAAGGGTTCCCGGGGGGGGTTTTTTCCAAAAAAAATTTTTTTTTTGGGTTTTTTTTTTAAAAAAAAAAAAAGGGGTTAGGGGGGGTTTTTTTCCTTTTTTTTAAATTTTTGGGGGGGAAAGGGGCCCCAAAAAAAAAAGGGGGTTTTTTGGGGGGGGGGAAAAAAGGGGGGGGTCGGGGTTTTGGGGGGTTTTGGGGGGGGGGGGGGGGAAGGTGGGGAAAAAGGGGGGCACCCCTTTTTTTTTTAAAAAAAGGGGGGGTTTCCCGGGGGGGGTTTTTTTTTTTTGGGCCCCCTTTTTTTTTTTGGGGGGAAAAAAAATTTAAAGGAAAAAGGGGAAAAATTTTTTTTTTAAAAAAAAAAAGGGGTTTCCCTTTTTCGGTTTTTTCCCTTTAAAAAATTTTTTTTGGGGGGGGTTTTTTTTGGGGTTGGGGTTTCCCCCCATTTTAAAAAAAATTTTTAAAAATTTTTTTTTTTTAAAACCCCCCGGGGTTTTTTTTTTTTTAAAAGGGGTTTTTGGGGGGGGGGGAAAAAAAGGGGGGGGGGGGGAAAAAAAAAAGGGGGGGGTTGGGGGGAAAATTGGGGGCCCCCTTTTTTTTTTTTTTTTTTTTTTTTTTTTTTTTTTAAAATTTTTTTTTTTTGGGGGGGGGGGGGTTTTTTTGGGGGCCTCCCCCCCGGTTTTTTCCCTTTTTTCGGGGTTTTTTTTAAAAACCCCTTTTTTTTAAAAAAAACCCCCCTTTTTTCCCCTTTTTTTTTCCCCCCCCTTTTCCCTTTTTCCGGTTTTTTGTTTTTTTTGGGGGTTTTTTTTTTTTAAAATTTTCCCAATTTCGGGTTTGGGGGGTTTTCTTTTTCCCCCTTTTTTGGGTTTTGGGGGTTTTTTTTGTAGGCCCCTTTTTTAAAAGGGGGAAACTTTTTAAAAGGGGTTTCCCCTTTTTTTTTGGGGGTTGGGGGGTTTTTTTTGCCTTTTTTCTAAAATTTTTTCCCTTTTTGGCTTTTTGGGGGGGGGGGCCCCAAAATTTTTTTTTCCCTTCCCCCCCCCTTTTTTCCCCCCCCGGGGAATTGGGGGCCCCCCCCTTTTTTTTTTTTGTGTGGGGGGGGGTTTTTTTTTTTAAAAAAAAACCCCAAGGGGGGCGGTTTAAAAAAAGGGGGTTTTCCCCCCCGGGGCCCCCTTAAAACCCCGGGGGATTTTCCAACGGCCCTTTTTTTTTTGGGGTTTAAAGGGGGGCCCCTTTTTCCCGGGGCCGGAAAAAGAAAAAAAAGGGGAAAAAAATTTTTTGGGAAAAAACCCCTTTTTCCCCCTTTGGGTTTTGGGGGGGCCCCGGGGGCCCTTTTGGCCCCCCCCCCAAGGTTTTTCCCCCTTTTTTTTTAAACCTTTTTTCCCCGTTTTAGGTTTTTTTTTTTTTTTTTTAAAAATTTTTTTTTGGGGCCCTTTTTTTGGAAAGGGTTTTTCCCCCCCGGGGGGTTTTTTTTTTTTTCCCCCCTTGATTTTTTTTTTTTATTGGGGAAAAAACCTGGCCCCTTTTTTAAAAGGGGGGGGGGGCCCCCCTTCCCCCCTTTTTTTTGGGGTTTTAACAATTTTCCTTTTTTTTTTTTTTGGGGGGATTTTTCCCCGGGTTTTTTTTCCCCCGGGCCAAATTTTTTTTCCCCGGTTGTTCCCCCCAAAGGTTTTTTTTCCCCCCTTTTTTAAAAAACCCCCTTTTTTTAAAATTTTTTTTTGGGGGGGGGTTTTTTTTTTTTATTTTTTCCGCTCCCTTTTTTTTCCCCTTTTTTAAACCCCCCCGGGGGCCCCCCCCCCGGGCCCCGGGCCGGGTTTTCTTTTTTTTTTTTTTCCCCTTTTTTCCCCTTTTCCCCCCTTTTTTTTTTTTTTTTTCCCCCCCCCCTTTTTTTTTCCCCCCACGGTTTTTTTTTCCCTTTTTTTTTTTTGGCCCTTGGCCCCCTTTTTTTTTTGGAATTTAAAAATTTTTTGGGGGAAAGGGTTTTTTTTTTTTTTCCCCCCCCTTCCGAAAAAAGGGTTTTTCCCTTTTTTTTTTTTTTTTAAATTTTGGCCCCCCCCCTTTTTTTTGGGTTTTGGCCCCCCCCTTTTTTTTTTTTAAATTTTTTTTTGGGGGGTTTTTTTTTGGTTTGATTTTTTTTTTTGGGGGGGGAAAAAGGGGAAATTTTTTGGGTTTTTTTTTTTGGGGGGAAAATTTTAAAGGGGGTTTGTTTTTTTGGGGGGGGGTTTTTTTTAAACCCGGGGGGGGGTTTGGGGTTTTTCCCCTTTTTCTTTTTTTTTTTTAAAAACCCCCCCTTTGGCCCGGGGGAAAACCCCCTTTTTTTTTTTCCCCCCCCCCTTTTTTAAAAAACCTTTTTTTTTTAAATTTTTCCCCCTTTTTTAAAACCCCTTTTGGGTTAAAAGGGGGGGGTTTTTTGGGGGGGAAATTTTGGGAAAATTTTGGGGGGGGGAAAGGGTTTTATTTTTTTGGTTGGGGAAAACCAAATTTGGTTTTTTTGGGGGAAAAAAATTTTTTTTTTTGGGGTTTTTCCCCTTTTAAAAGGGGGGGGAAAAACCCCAATTTTTTTTTTTTTAAATTTTTAAATTGGGGGTTTTTTTTGGGGTTTTTCCCCAAAAACCCCCCAAATTGGGGGGTTTTTTTTGGGGCCCCTTGGCCTTTTTCCCCCCTTTTTCCCCCCCAAAATTTTTTTCCCCCGGGGGTTTTTGGGGGGGGGTTTTCCCCCCGGGGGTTTTTTGGGTTTGGTTTTTTTTTTTTTTTGGGGGGGTTTCCTTGGGGGGTTTTTTCCCCCCAACTCCTTTTTTTTTTTTTTTGGGGGGGTTTTTTTTTCCCAAAAAAAGGGGGGGGGGGTTTTTTTCCGGTTAGGGGGAAAAAACCCCCCAAAAATTTCCCCCCCAAAAAAATTGGGGGGAAAAAAAATTTTTTTACAAAAAAAAACCCAAATGGTGGTTGCGATGGAGGAAATATTTAGGGAGGACCCCCACTTTTTTTTTTTTTAAATCACATAGTTATAATTTTCCCTTTTTAGGGGGGTAGTTGTAGACTAAAACCTTTATGTCACTGCAATTTCAACCCTTTTTTTAAAAACAAAGAGGGGACCCCAGCATGGCACATGTAGGTAGGACACACATCTTTTTATGCCAAAAACCCAAAAAGTTTTACAAAAATTTTTAATACTTTGGCCAAAAAATTTGTTCCTGCAAACAATTGTTAAATGCACAAAACCCCCTATGGGGTACTTGGGGATCTTATTCTCTTTAAAAAAAAAACTGCATGGGAAATTTTTGGTTTTCCCACACAGAGGTTTCAAATTTTGATTAAAGCGGATGGGAAAAGGTTTTAAAGGGGGGAAAAAAAAAAATAAAACCTCAATTTTTTAAAAATACATTCACCAAAAAAATTCACAGTTCCCCCAAATGTCCCCCTAAAGTCCACTTTCTCTCATTGTTAAGGGCCCACCCTTCTAAACCCCATAAAAGTTACTTTTTTGTTTAGGGGTTTTTCCCTTTAAAAATTTAATGAAGGAATTTTGGGCAAGTGTAAAATGTTCAACTTTTTATTCGAGATCAACCCACCCGTTTCGATATTAACATTATTTTTCCTTCTAACAGCAAAATCAAAATTTTAAAAGAACATTTAATTACCGAATGTTTCACCATGTTTTTCCAGAATCCCATAAAATTTTTTTAGGGAAAGCGTTTAAAAAACAAAAAAAAAAATGGGACTGCAAAAAAAATCACCTTGTTTCACCCCAACATGTAACATATATAAATTTTATAAGGGACCACCTGGGAAAAGCCCTCTTGTTTTTAACACCAATCATACATTCTCGCAACACATCTTTTTCAGTTTTTCCCCGGAAATACGATTTTTTGAAAAAAAACTATCCAATCAAAATTTTGTTACAGAGGTTGATAGCCTTTCAAAAAACCATTAAGGGAAGGTATAATTTATGGTTTAGCTAAATGTTTTTGTGGAAAGCCAAAAAGTGTAAACAATGTGATTTATTTTGGGAATTTAAATTTTTGGGTTTAAAAAAAAAAAAAAACCCGGGTTGAAATTCTCCAGTTTTATTATTCTTGGAAACCCCTTCCGTAGGCTTCTAATTTTAAATTTCCCGTTTTTTAAAGTTTTTCTACTTTTTTATACAACAAAATTTTTTCATAAATTTTTAGGGTTTTTATCATAACCTTTTTATATTAAGAAAGGGCCCCTTTGACTCTGTCCAAATATCAGGATAAAATTTTTCATCAAAAAAAATTTTTCAAAAAAATGTAACAAAAACATTTTTTAAAAAAACAAACTAAGGCAAGCAATTTTTTTAAATTTCAAAGTTTCCCCTGTGGACCTGGGAGCTTTTTTTTTTTTTTTTTTTATTTCTCAAAAACCATTTAAAAATTTTTTTCTTTTGGGAAAATTTTGGGAACTAAAAAAAAATTAGTGTAAAAAACTATTCTTAACATTGTTTCAAAAATTTCATGATTTAAACCAGAACTTTGGTCTTCACTTTTTCAAAATAAACCCCGGAAAAGGGCAAAAACCCCAAAACCCCCGTTAAAAAATATTTTTTGGTTGTCCCTTTGGGTTTAAAAAAAGTTTTGTGTACATAAATTTCCCCCAAATTTTTTTTGGTTGCCAAAAAAAATTGGACAATTCAATTAAAAAGGCATGATTTAACTTTGGGTTTTTTCTTTTAAAAATGTTTTTATACTCCCCTCCTGGGGTTGCAATATGATTACAAACAAAAGTAGATAAAATGGGGGGGACACTTTTTCAGAAAAATTTTTGCATTTTTTCTTCTAGTGACATGCAGTCCCGTGTTCATATTGTTTTTCAATGCAAATTGTTTTTTTAACCCGTAGCAGCTTCTCCCTTTGACCACAATCGAAGGGATTTTTGTGGCATTAAAATAATTTCCTATGGGAAATGGGGGTATCCCCCTTTTGTGGTTTTGTGTTAAGTGTAACGACATACGAGAAAACCCGAGAAAGGGCGGGCTCCCCCGGGGGTTCAAAATTGCACAATAAAAAATAAAGGGACTTTTGCCAGGGGCCCGTGCCTTTTTGGGAAACAGGGAAAAACATGTGAACAGATTAAATAGCTATCATATAGAGCTCAAAAATGACTATCATCCAGCCGACCCCGGAAAAAAACCCGTTCCAGAACAGCCTTGTTTAGCCCTCACTATCTGTCAAAGTCTGTGCAGAATCGGGGTGAAAAAAACAATAGGCTAGGGGCCCCCGCTTTAAGAAAATAAATTTTGAGGCTAAAACCCCACAGGTCCCAAAAATTTTACTTTCCAAAGCAGATGAAGATGCTGCCGCAGGTTTTTAAAAAATTGTTTTCCCTAATTTTGGCTGGAAATTCGTTCCCCAAAATTTCCTGCCCATCTCCGACCCTTTTGAACATCAGGGTCATAAACATAGGGCCCCTTCTTTTTATTTTCGGTTTCCCCGGGGGTTTATGCCGTTTTTTAATAACTTTTTACTTTATCCTTTTTCGAAAGGGTTGATAGAAAAACATCTGTGGGCAAGCTGAATTTTATTCCCGGGTTCTCCAAAGTGTTCCCCAAGTCTAAAATCCCTTTTGGGTTGGGCTTAAACCAAGGCCCCGTGTTTCGAAGCATGCCCGAACATTTTTGCGCACACTTTAAATCCGTTTTCCCCTTTTTAAAAAAGTGGGGCAGTTGTGCCAGTGGGAACGGGGGACAAAAAATTTTCGGGGCCAAATTTAGCACGGGGGGCTGGAAAGTGGAGGGGGAACACATGGGTGCTATGTTTTCCCTTGTCCCCCAGAAAAAAAATCTCACAGCGCTTTTGGGTTTGCCCTTTTCAAGATTCAGCCTTTTATAAAACCCATACTTATTATTATTGTTAAATTTTTGTTATTTTATTTTTTTAAAATTATTATTATTATTTTTTGGGGTTTTTATTTTTATTTGATTAAATTTTCCCCCAAAGGGGGGTTTTCAGGGGCATTTTAGAAAAAAATAATGGGATTTTTTAACAAATCAGCACAGCCCTTTATTAAAACAACCTTTTTAGCCAAACCAATTAATTTTTTTTTCCTTTATGCCAATTGCCCTTTCAATCAGATTTTAAAAAAAAGGGTTATGGGCAAATAGCGGGCTCAATTTTTTTCTATCACATGCATTTCAAAAGCCAAACGGGGAAAAACCCTAATAACTCACTTCCCTTTAAAAAAAAATCATTTATGCTACTTCCAGTGTCAGAAAATATTGGTTTTAGTTAACCCCGTAACCCCCCTGACACATGCCATTTAAAATTTTCATAAACTGAAGCTGTGCCTTTTTCAAAAGCAAAAACAAATTTTTTCCCGATCAAAAATGGGCTGCACATTCTCTCTTTTTCCGGGGCGTGCACAAGTGTTCCACCGAAAAGTTGCAAAAAAAAATCTGTTTTTTTTTTTGCAAAGTATTGCACACCAAAAGCAATCTAGAAACTTATGGTTTTTTGCAGTGCTAAAACAAGAGAAATATTTCCCCTTTTGACGTTACTTTTGGCAGCCTGTGGGGTGCTTCCCCACCAAACTTTGGGGCCCTTTTATGATTTTAAAAAAGCACTAGGTACAAAAGGGCAATGCATATCACCTGGGGTAAAGTTTTTTGAGGGGGAGTAGTTTGGGGTTTTATGGTTTGGGTTTTTCCCCTCACATATTTTTGGGGGCAACCAGCCAGAAGGGTTTAAATTTCAAAATGTTAAAATTTACACCCCTTTTTTGTACTCAGGGACCCGATATTTATTATGAAAAAGGAATTGTTTTCTGGTGTGGTGGACTTTTTTTTTTAAATTTACGAATAAAACGTGGGGGTATGGGAAAAAAGGGTAAGGTTTTTAAACAGAAGGTTTCTTAATGGTTTCTTAACCCGGGTTTCGTCTTTGGCCCTTTAAATCACAGGCACAGAATGAGGAACAGGGGAAAAAAGAGTGTTTTCAAAAAACACAAGAGGTTTGGAAAGCATTGCAGGTGGCCCTTTATGGGCCCCCTCCCAAAAAGTTGATGGTTTTCCCAACCCCTAAAAACAGGATGTGGGGTTTTTTTTATGCCAATGTGACAAATTTTTTTTGACATGTCTAAACAGGGGGCTGTGGGGAAGAGGGGGGGGGGGGGGGGGGGGGGTGGGGGGGGGTGGGGCTAACTAAAATTTGCTTACCACTTTTGTAAAACATCCCGTTTTTGGACAACCCGCGCACTCATTTTTATTCTGTCTTTCCCAAACATTGAGATTAACGATTCCCGAAAAACCCTCAACTTTTCACCCCAAAGGGGTAAAAAAAGTTTTGGTTTTTTTTTTTTTTCCCCTTTTGACTTTTTATTTTATTCTAGAATTTTTACTAAAGTTTATATCAGTAGGTTGTGTTCTCCCGTCAATCCCTTGCGTGGCTTCCCCCAGGGAATTTTTTGTAAATTTTCATGTGGGATATTAATTGGGCATGTTAGTGCATTGGGAGAGGGCATGTTTTCCCTCTCTTTTGTGTTTTGTGCAATTTTTGGAGTTTTTAAGCCTTTTTGGGGGCAAAGTGTGCGTGCATGTGTGGGTACGTGCGTGCCCGAGCAAGTTTGCATTTTGTATTTAAATCGTTTACCTTTGGGGGATTAAGGAATAAACCCTTAATAATTGACACAAAACTGGGTTTTTTGACCCCAAAAGGGAAATCAATTTCCCAATCGGGAATTTTTGTAACTTGGTTTAAAAGAACAGAAAAAACATTGCTTCTTCATAAAACGTTTTTATTTTAAAAATATGTAAAACAAAAATCCCGTACAAATGAAATTGGGCGGATGCCCTTAGTTTCAAAAAGTATTTTCTTTGTTTAAAATACAAGAAGTCAAAGGGCTTTTATCTGAACTGCAATTCAAAAGCAACATTGGGTCATCATGGATGGATCCCCTGGGGACCCCCGGCCTTTATTTCCCAAGGGAAAGTGTTTGGGCCTTTCCCTTTTTCAGCTTCATGGTCAGCATATCCCAAAAAACCCTGCTCCTACTGAATCATGTTTTGCCCCCCCCTGCCCAAAAGGCCTTCACAAGAAAAAATGTGATGGTGCTTTTATTTATCAAAAAGGGGGCTTCACAGTTCGCAATGAAAACCCCTCTGCAGGGGAAAAAACCCTCCATCACAGGCTGAAAAAAGGGGCTTCCCGTGGAGGTAAAACCCCAAAATTACCTGGATTTTTTTTTTTTCCCTGTTTTTTTGTGCTTGGGTTTTTTGTTATTGTTGGGGGGTTATTTTGCTTGGTGGTTTTTGTTTTTTCTTTTTTGTTGTTTGTGGGTGGGTTTTTAGGGGTTTTTTTTGGGGGGAGGGGGGTAGGTGGGGAAGGGCCCGTTTGTAAGGGGGGAGGGGGGAAGGAAGAAGGGATGGGGGAAAGGGAAAAAGGTTTATTTTATGATATGACTTGGATTAAAATTTTTTTCTGCAGCTTAAAACATTTAAGGGAAAACTGCCCCGAAAAAATTTAAACAGCAGGTTTTATTTACCAAGGTTCATTAGTGTGTTTACTTTTTAAAATTTTTTTATTCAATTTTTTTAAAATTTTTGTTTTATCTAGGCTAGTGTATGTGTGTGGGGGTGGGGCGTGGGGCGTGTTTGGATGTGTGTGGGACCCGCGCGCGCGTGTTTTTTTTGTGGGGTGTGGGTGTTTTGTTTTTTACAATATTCCCCGGCCCCATTTAAAAAATTCCCCTATTTTAATTTTTTTTTTTCGTGTGTGTTGGGTTTTTCTTTTTGGGTGTGGTGTGCGTTTTTGTGTGTGCGCCCCGTGTCTGTGTGTATTTTTCACATTGCGCTCTGGGGTGTGGTTTGTGTGTCCGTTTGTATGTTGGGTTTTTGGGAGCATGCCGTATGGAAAAGAATAGTGTTTGGGGCGCGCGGGGAGGCGTACGGGGGGAGTGCGGTTTCGTGGGGTTCATAGTATATTGGGGGGGGTGGGGTGTGTGGTGTGTGTGTTTGTGGGATGTGTGTGCTTTTCTTGTGGCCCTGAGTGCGTTTTGTGTTGTGCGCGCGCGCCGTTTTGTGTAATTTTTTGTTTTTGTGATTCACATGTTTGGGGGTGTGTGTGTGCGGGTTTGGGGATTGTGTTGGGCTCTGTGTGTACGTCCATGTGTGCGAGCAAAGCGTGTATGTATGAGATTATAGTGTGGGGCCGCACGGGGCGGGCGTGGGGGTTTGGCGTGCGGGCCCCTTTTTTTATTTTTTTTTAAAATTTTTTTAAATTTTACCAAATTTAAGTCACGAGATTTCTTTCGGGAAAGCGGGCTGCTTTTCTCCGGGGGGAAACAAAGTCGCCCCCAAGAGGGAACCCACCCCTTCTGCTGATTTCTTTCCCTACGAGGGCTTTGTTCAAAAATTTTGCCCCAAAAAAAACCCCCTTTGTTGCCGTGGGTTCTTTTTTGGGGCGCTGCCTTTTTTTTTTCTGTAATACCGGGACCTCGGTTTATCGTCTCATCCCAAAGCTTGCGCCCCAAACCCCCACTCATGGGCCAATGGGTGGGGGAAAAGTTTTTGGGCCCCGAAAGGAACAAACCCGGGCTTTTCGCTTTCTAGACAGGGCGTTTCTCTAGACCCACCCATCCCTGGTGATGGTTGGGGGGGGTGGGGGGGTGGGGGTGGTGGTGGTGGTGGTGGTTTGGGGTGTGTTTTGTGTTTGTGTGTTGGTTGTGTGTGTTGGGTGGGGCTGCCCTCGACCAAAAAAGGGGGTATAGGGGGTTTTGTGTGTGTGTTTCTTGGGTGGGGGCATTGAGTATTTTGTTGGGGGGTCTGTTGCTGTTATTCTTTTTCCCTTTTCTGTTTTTTGTAGCTATTTTTTTCTTTGGGCTACTTTTTTATGGCTGTTTTTTATTTTTTCATTTATTTTTCAGAACTTTGGGGAAACCCCTTCCAGTGACAGTGGGTGGGGATGTAAACCCTTTGCTTTATTAAAGAAACAACGTCGTTGCAGAAAATCTATGGGAGAGCGAACCTTAAAAGAGCCCCCAAACTGCATGTTTAGAAACCCCCTTAAATTGGCACCAAAAAAGGGGAGAGTCCCCTTGATTTTTTGGACAATTGTTTGGGGGCAAATGGTTATCCCCCCGAGTTGAAGTGCCAGTGGAAAGGAAAAAGGACTCCAGTTGGAAACATAGCAATTTAAAGGAAAGGGGGAAAGGAAAAAATAATGTAGTTTGTCTGCAAAATCTCATAATCTGTTTTTTCCCCAAAAATCACCATGAATTTTCACCTGAAAAGGGCCCGAAAGTGTGACAAAGAAACCATCATCATCCAAAGCTGCCAGTCCCTTTTGATATCAGACAGATTGAAACCAAACCCAAAAAAACAAGGAACATTTCATACACCCCCGGAAAGGGACTTACAAGAAAAAAAATAAGCCCCAAACCCGAACCATGGAAAAAAAATGGGAAAAAAACCCCTTTTTCTTTCAAGGAAAAAGGGAAAGTGTGGGCTTTTGGTTTGGGGAAAAAAAATTCTAAAGAAAAAAAGTTGAAAAACCCGTAGAAATGGGTTTTTTGGGGTCACAAGGGTTTTAAGAAGAAGGAAAAAGTTTTGTCCGAAACCTTGCAAATTTCTGATTGTTTGTCCCTGTAGCCGGGGGAGTTGAAAAAAGGTCAGAAGGAAAATTTGTCATTGCCGAAGCCTTTTTTGCTGCTGTTTTCCGGGGGAAATTGTCACTTTGGGCGGAGATTTTGGGTTTAGGGGTTTTTATTGATGTTGTTCTTATCAACGTTTCTTTTCAGGGGTTCAAAACCAACCCGCCCTTGGGGGAAGGGGTTTTCTGACCAGGGTGTTGTGGGCCCACTTCTCTGAGGGAACCCTTTTTGCCCGTATGCTTTATGAAAGGGTTTTTCCGCGGGGCTTTTTGGCTCAAAATTTTACTTTGTGGAAAGGGGAAAACAGGGTTTTAAATGATCTGTTTTAAACCAAGGATTTAGGGGAGTACTGGCGTTCATGTGATGTTTGTCAAAGGGGAGAAACCCGAGGGGGGTGGGGCCCGGGTTCCTCTCCAGTAATGCCCAGGATTGGGGGGAAACCCTTCTTGGGTTTTGTTGCTGTGACATTGTTGGTCCTATCCTCCACCTTCAGAGGAAACCATCGTTATTTTTTTTACCATTGTTGATGTTGCCACACGGTTTTTGGGGGCTGTTTTTTCTGAAAGGAAGATTCGGTTTTTGGGCATTTAAGCTTTCTTTTTCAGTCTTTTGGGGGGTATTCCCCCAAAGAGATTCTTTCTTAGATTTCACAATTTTACTTGACATGTGAAGTCATTCCACCGGTTTTTTGGCTATCTTAGGGGTTACCTCTAGTGTCTATCATGCCAGACCCCAAAGGTGTAGTTTGAAAAGGTTTTCATGGCACTTTAAAACCCATGTTTTAAAAAAAGTCATGCGAAATCAAACCTTGTTTTTTGCATTTGTTGTCTTCCGCACTTTTGTTTTTTTGTCGTGAAAAGGGCCAAATGGAAACCCCATGGGTTTTTGCCATTTGAGGGTTTTTGGGATGGGGGGAAACCAAGAGGGGCCCTTTTGACTTGCTTTCCAAAGTCTGGTCAGGGAGTTTTCTTTATTCCGAAGGGCAAGTTGGCGTTTTTGCATCTTGTGGATCAAAATCTATTGGTTTTCGGACATGTTTTAAAAATTTGGGACAAATTCTGTGGATCTTTCTCGTCTCAGGCCGAAGTATTATCATGACAAGAAAATTTTACTTTTCCGAACTGTTAAAGTTTGGGGATGAGGTTTAGTCTTTTCACCCCGAAATTCTGAAAAAACTCAAACTTCAGGGTTGGACCTTTTGTTTGGTTTTCTGAGGAAAAAATTGGAATGGATTTTCACAGTTTTACTTTGGGGAAGTCTTTCAAGGTCATCATCCAAAATGTTTTTAAGACTTACACTGGCATAGGGAAAAAATTTCTCCCTCTTTAAGGGGTGAGGGCTATCTTTTGACATTTTGAAACCTAGAGTGTTTTTTTTTTCCAGGGTGCAAAATTTTTACAGGGGAAGGGTAACTCTGACGAGAGTACTGTTTTTTTTTTCCCCCCCCCGATGACAAGGGTTGGTTGGGGTCGCTTTCTGTTGTTTCTTTTGGGCCCCAAAGGGTGATCCTGAGCTTTCCCGAGGTGTGTTTTTTGATGTTAGTGCACGGGGTCCCCTTTCCCGATGTTTTTTTTGATGTAGGTTTTTGCTAAAAAAACCTTTTTTCTGAATTGAAGACAGTTTTTTTGGGCTTTTTAGGACAATTTTTTTGGGGGAACCCCCGGTTTTTTACAAGGGTTCTTTTTGGAAATAAAATTGAAATTCCCGTTTGGAAAAGAATTTGTCAAAAAAAAATACCCTTTTTCCTGTCATTTCCCAAAAAGTTATTTTGATGAGGGTTTAAAACCAAAGCTTTAAATTGGGGTTTATTGAGCCTTGGGGATTCTCCGTATTTAACTCCCAATTGTTTTTTGGTTTTAAAAAGGTGGTAGGGGTACAATTTTGGCAGGATTTTTAGGAGCCCCCAAAAAGATCCTTTTTTTTTTATGCCGGAGCCAAGTTTCCCGTGTCCCGGGGGAAATGTTCACGTCTTTGTGAAAAAAAGCACTTTTTCACAAAGTTTTTCCTTAGGGAAAGGTTTTGGCAGTTTTTTGTGAAGTCCAGGGACACCACAAGACTGGGTTTCCCAAAAACCTATTGGTCCTTCCAGTGGGCCCGGATGCCATTTGGCCTTGTTTCGCTCCCCTTCCCGCTTTTGCAAGGATGATTTCGGAAAGTCATTGGTGATTTTGGGGGATCAAAATTTTTTTTTCATCTTGTTTTGCCACCCCCCCCTTTTTGGGATTTAAAATCTCAAGGCTGTTTCCCTTTTTGTTTTTCTAAACTCAAAAAGTGCTGGTTTGACAGCTCGTCCACCCAAATTTTTTCAGGTTTCAAAGAGATAGAATTTCTTGGACAAAGATTGGGGCAAGGGGGGAACCTGTCCCGGCAAAAAAATTGACAAAAAATCCTTTTTGCCAATTTCCCCACTACAAAAAAGCAAGTTCGATCCCCTTTTTGGGGGTTTAAATTTGTTATTATCGGCGATATGTTTTCCCAAATTTTTTTGGGTCAACTGCCCCAAAAAAATCCTTTTCCCTTTTTGGAAAGGGGAAAATTTAAAGGGATTTGGGCCCGGACTCAGGAGTTTTGTGATGCTTTGCGTCATGTTCAAGGAGTTTTTTTATCATCTCCGTTCTTCTCTTGCCAGATTTTCCCTTCCCTTTTATTGTTGGACTGATGCTTTTTCCAGGGATCGGGGGTGTCTTTAAAGCAGGAGAGAGTGACCACTTTTCCCAAACCCATTTGCTTTGTTTAGTAGGAAGCTTCTTGAATTTCGAAACCGCTATAGCAATAATTTGGGGGGAGTGCCCTTTTTTTTGTTGGGGACTTTGGGAAAACTTTAAAGGTATCTGTAGGGGCCGGAGTTTGGGGTTTTCCAAATGGATCAAAGACCCCGTAATACTTGGTTTTGGGAAAGTTTTCAAAAACTCTTGTAAATTTTGCGCTGGGGACTATCTTTTAAAGGCCCTTTTTAGTTTTCCTGTTTTAACCTGTTTTTGGGGTAAAAGAAATCTTTTGCATATTTGTTTTCAAAATCTGAGACGAAACAAGTAATCTCATCTTGAATTTTATTATTTTTGTTGAGATTTCCCTATTGTTTTGAAATTTTTGTAGTATTTCGGGTATTTTAAAAAATTTTGTGTTTTTTTTAGTTCTGAACAAAAAATTGGTTGGGGTTTTTTTTTCCCTTGGGGGGGGGGGACTGTAAAAGACCCGTGTCTGTTCCTTTGGGATTGTTTTTGGGAACTGTGTATGGGTTTTTTTTTTTCTTTTTCCCATAGTAGTAGGGGATCAATGATGGGGTATGAAGGGGTTTTGTCATAGAGTTGACAAATTTCATTTTTTCTTTCCTGGGGCGGGAAGGGGGAGCACTGTCTGAGCTGGGCCCTTTTGGGCATGAAAATTAGTCACTTTAACCCAGATGAAGTAGTATGTTATAAAATATTTTTTTAAAAAAAAAACCTCTTTTTTCTTTTAATTTAGGAAAGTAGTGCAGGCTTGGCCCTTTTGTAAGGTTTTTTGAGTGTTTTTTGGGGGTTTAGTGTTCTGGGTCCCCACCCTTCTCGGGAAAAAAAAGTAAGGGCTAAAATATATAAAATTATATTTAAAACTGGGAAAATAAAAGTGGGGATTTTTTTTCAACGTCTGTGTAGGGGTTTTAAAATTTTTCCCTGTAACGGGCCCCTTTGGGGAGAAAACCCCCGTAGTGCCCCAGCCGTCCAAATCCCCAGGACCCCACCCGAACCCGAGGGATAAAAGGGTGTGCAGCCTGGAGGCCGGGGCTGGAGCAGTTGTCGCAGTGGGAAAAAATTCCTTCAAGGGAAAAATTTTCCCTTGGGGTTTTTTAAAAAGTGTGGGAGGGAAAATTACAGCCAAATCCCGTTTTGGTTTTTTTTTGTACATGTGCCAGAAATTTAACAAGGGATTAAAATTTTTGTTTTTCTGAGCCGAGAGCTTTTAAAAATGGGGTTTTTCTATAAGGCTTTTTTGGGAAACCCCTTAAACCCGTATTTTTTATCACCCTTTTGTAGGAGGGAGGAATTTTAAAGGACTTTTTTGGGAAAATAAAGTTCCCAAATGTTTTTAAAAAAAATTTTGTATTGACCCCGATGAAGTTAACGGGAAAATGTTTTGGGTTGGGAAGGGTTGTCTTTTTGATATACAATTTTTTTTCCATTTTGATTTATGGAAAAAAAATTGTTTGGGCTGGGTTGATGGATAAAATATAATAGACAAGAAATAAATGATTTAAAAAACTTGATTGTTTACTGTAAAAGTGGAGAGAATTGCCCCTTTTTTGAGATTGTTTTATTCTCTTTGTTCAACCTGTTGTTTCTTATGACTGGGTTCATTTTCACCCCCTTACAAAATAAGATCCCTGCAAAATTTGGGAACAAATTTAAAGGGCCCCGAGAATTCAAAAATTTAGAAGGGTTTAAAATACATGTGAACAAACCTTTTTCCTTTTAAACAGTTATCATCGAATGAACAAATTTCTCCAATGACTTTTCCCAAAATTCACATAAGTTTTGTCCCGAAATTTTCTTATACATACGTTGGGCCTGTTTTTGAGTATAAAAGGTTGAAATGCCTTTCCCAAAATTGCGGGAAAATCTGTCAATTTTCCCCATAATCTTGCAATAAAAAATTTTTCCCATTGCATATTTTTGTTTTAGTAATTTTTAAACCCCAAAAAAAATTTGGGGTTTTTCCGGTTTATTTTACATTAATATATTTTTATATTTTATATATATAAAATTTATAAAAATTTTTATATAAAATATAAAATTTTTATAATAATTTTTTACCAAAAAATTCAATTTTATTCAATGAAAAATTTGTTTCTAATACGGGTCAAAATTTCCAAAAATTACCGTTCTCCTGAAAACCTAAAAAAAGGGGAAAATGAATACTTTGACATTTTTTTATTCAACAATGTTCAACGCATTTAAAAAAGAATGTACAAAGCACTTTTTCCCTAAAAAAACGGGCCCAAAAGAGTTTCCCCTTACTTTTAGACAAAGGGGAAAAATTGTGCATTTTTATGTTACATCCATAGCATGGAAAAATCACGTTTGTTCCAAATTTTTCCCATGTTTCCCTTCTAATTTGTAAACCATTTTAAAATTTTACATCTTTTTTTTTTGTGTGTTTTTTTCCCAGCTTTTTTTTTTATGGGTTAATGCATTTTTTTTTTTTGAAATTGGGTTTTAAAATTTTTTATTGTTATCTGATGTTTAAAAATTTCAAGTACGTTTGCCCCAATTTTCGGACCAGGAATTTAAATTTTAAATGCACAAAAAAAAACCTCAATTTTAAGTAGTTTTATCATTTTTGTGATTCCTTTTTTTTCTAACATATTGTTTATGGCAGATTCTACAATTGGAGGGGATAAGTCAATGAAAAAGTTTGTATTATTTTAAAAATTTTTAGTATTTGACAAAATTTTCCATGTTCTTTTTAATTTTTCATTCCTTTCTTACAAAAAATTTTA